>CAUJNA010000291.1:393115-595330 GCA_963377175.1 Effrenium voratum
ACGAATTCCGACCATGTCTTTAGCCGCATGTGGGGTGCCTAGCGGCCTGGGTCACAACATAAACTGCTGCGCAACTCCATCACGTTCGTCCATGGCAAAATCAAAGAGGGCAAATGAGCGCAACGCGGCAAAGCCAATCCCAAACCAGCCCCAAACCTCGCTTCACCATATCCCCAACGAAAGCCTAAAGCCCCCACTGAAGCAGCCGCACATCCACAGCTCCAGTTCAAGTCCAAACCCCAAACTCAACCCTAAGCCAACAGCAGAAGCTGCGATATCAGCTTTTACAGAGCCTAAATGAACCCCAAAGCAACTCAAGACCCGCCCCTGAGATCTAAGCCAACAAGAAACTCAACCTATTGAAACCAGCCCCGCGCACGTCCCAACTGCCACCAATTCAGAGCCAATAGACAGCCCTAGGTCCAGCGGCCAAGCAACAGCCAGCCAGCCAGCCCGCCCGCCAGCCAGCCAGCCAGCCAACCAACAACCACCAACCCACCAACCCACACACCCACCCACATCCAACCCACCAACCCACCTGCCCACCTTTCCACCCACCAAGCCGCCAAGCCACCAAGCCGCGAAGCCACCAAGCCGCAAAGCCACCTCCAAACAAAACGCCCACACACGTCGAACATGTCCAGCTGAGCTGAATCTGAGCAGTTTCAGTTGGAGGAAAGGATAGTCAACCCAACTCCGTGACCGTATCGTATCAAGTTCTGACAGATCCTAGATCATTGCAGTTGTTTACTAAAATTGTATCTCGTGGGTTAAGCTGGTGATCTTAGCCTCGCTAATGTCTCCGTCCCAAAACAACCAACTCACATTCGGGCCTCCCCCAAATGGATGTGCTGCCTGCGCCGCCGCCTTCCCCCCCCAACAAAAAACAAACAGCTCGCATGATGCACCCTCGCGGCATTCCTATCCCCGCACGCGCCTGCAAATGCCGACCCCAAATCACCGCGCGGTTGGTGGCATAGCTGATGCGCGCCACAGGCTCTTCGCTCTCATTGCCTCGCGGACTCACGGCTCGACTTGGATGGTAAATCTAGGCACGTAAACGAGGAATCTGCTCTGTGAGGTGAGCCGATCAGTCAATCAGTCAAACAGGCAGGAAACGCAGGCAAGGCAGCCAGGCACACAACCAGCCAGCCAGGAACACAGCATTGGCCAGTCAGTGCTCAAAAGGTTCAGCTACAGGAAAGCAGTCTAAACATTACAATTGTGTGAGCAATCTCCAGAAATGCATGTTTTTTCAGGTCTACTAAAGACAAGCGCTGGGTGGCTTCAAAGACTTCGGCACCAGGGCGGGAAAGTCGTTTGTGATGAAAGCGAACCAGAGGGGACCAACCTACCCTTGCGGTTTGGCCGTCTTTTCGAAGCGGCTTGGAGCAACCCTGACGCACATTTGATTGTCAGCTTCTGTCAGCTTCACTTGTAACATCCAGCTTCACATCGAAAGAAGCACCACGGTTGGCCTCGCTGGAAAAGAAAGAGCGCGTTGCTGGCGCTGCCGTTCCTGAGGTCTTTGCTTCCCAACTGCGCTGCCGCTCCCAACTTTCACCCGGCGCTGGGTTACATCCATGGGAAAACATGAGAAATATATGAATAAACACATTCTTGTTCTCCATTTGCTTAGGTCCCTTGGAAAACTGGCCAGTAGTGAAAAATGTCCCTTAAAACCAACCGGGGAAATAAACAGCATCTAGTCAAATGGAAGTTGTTGGTAGCTGGGATGGGAACTGACCTCTAGCCATGCCCAGAACCAAATCGCGGCTGTGTAGTTGGACAAGGGCCTTGGCCCACATTGAAACTGAGAACTGAGCAAGTGTACCCTGACCGGTTGTTTTGGACGCACAAGTTGTGGAACCTGTTTCTGAAATGGGAGAGACATGGAATCTGCAAATGCAATGCTTCCAACACCTGACAGAAGGGATTTCCATTCAAAGGACCTACATCATAGTGAGCTGGTTTTACCCCAAGTAAGATCGTCACAAAATAGGCAGGTTGAACATGACGGAACACCGAAAAGGAGGTGAGCAAGCTTTTTTTTTGGAGGGCACAAACTCCGTTTGGACATGTGCAGTCTCTGAGGCACCAGGCAGTGCAGAGCTAGGAACAAGCCACAGTAGAACGCTGACCTCAGGTGCTTCCTGCTGAACAGAAGCTACAGCTCTGATTTTACCAAACAACGCAGCTTCCTGCCCTAAACAAAACAACGCAATTTTAGGTGCCGCAAAGACTTGCCCAGTAATGTTCTCCTTTGCTCAGATATTCCATTTGACAAATGAACTGAAGCTGGGAACTGTGCCGCCGCGTCTTCGCTGAGCTCTGGCTGGTCTGCCTGGCGTGCGCACAAGTTGCGGCGGCCTGCGCCTCACGACTTTCTGATCGGCCCAATGAAACACGTCGTTGACAAGCACACATTGACCATCATTGAACAAAGGAGATAAGATAGATTCACCAATGCCAGTTTTTGTTCTTCTTCTTTTTTTTGTTTTGTGTTGCTTCGGCCAGCCCCGCCTTCTCACGGGCCAAGGCCGAGTTGTCGGCCTTCCAGACCTGGAAACATTCGAGAAGGACGGCGGTGAACCCAAATCCAGATACCAAAGTGCCAAAGTGGGCAACGGAATCTTTCGTCTAGGCATTCAATCAGTTGCCTTTGCCTTTGGTTACCTACACGGGTAGCTGGATCCTTGCATGCGTATTGGCAGTTAGCGCAAAGGCACAGGCACAAGGGCAAGCGCAACCAACACAGCGAGGGCATGTAGGGCACATGTCTCTCCCAATAAACATATCTTGCAAATTGACCGGCGCCAAAAAACCAACTGCTGGGTCGTCTCCTGAAATTGCTTCAAATGGCCGACAGCAGGGTTGGGCCAACATGGGCCAACCCCCTGTTTCAACATGCTTGAACATCTGTGCATAATTTAAACATTCTCCTTCAACTTCCCCCTTTACGGCGACAGCGGACCGGGGGTCAGTTGTTAAAGCACCATATGCGGGGATAGTCCAACATACGGCCCCATTTTTGGACCTTGGCGCCCGCCGTGTGTCACGTTGGAACGGCGAAAAGATTCCAAAACCAGGTTTTACATGTTCCCCCCTCAAACATCATCCGGCTAAAAAGACTGCCCACAGGTGACGTGTAAAACCACCGAACACACAAAACAATTTTGGGACTCCCGGACCCAACAAAAAATGGGCCACTCATTTTGCCAACGCACCCCCCCCATGTGCAGCCAATTCCAACAGCTTTGGGCGCTGAGGCCGCGGCCTTGATGCCACTCAGAGGGCCCACTGGCGTCAGAGTTGGCGCGAACCGAGCTGTGCCGTTCTTCTTGCTCGCGGACGGCTTAGGGTTTTAACAATTTTAAGCAGCCTGCAAATAACGCGAACAACATGACTCAAACTGATTGTTTGAAGAAGACATGTTGCCCCACCTACAATGGTGCTACACAATATGCAACATGGCAAAGCAGCCAACGAGACCAGGGCTGAAAACTCTTGTTTGCGGCTATGCATAGGACATGCGGGCAAGGGTGAAAACGCGCCAACCCCGGAAGTGCAGTGCATGAGAGGCATCCGGGCTGCGCGACCTGATCGGCGTCGAAAAACATGCCTCTTGTGGCCAGGGGGGACACTTGGTGGAAAGCCTCATCAAGCGGGCCAGCACCACAGACACCGGGCAGGGCGCTGCGCAGCGCATCAACCACCTGCCCCAGCAACGGTGACGCCAGACCTCAGAACCGGGTGTGGCAAATGCATCGTGCCAGTTTGTGTTTGCCTTTGTTTGACGCAAACACTTGTAGCCAAGCAGACAGCACATAAAACCATCCCGAACGAAACATGAACAACATCGTAACGTGATCATATTTCTGCAAGGAACACTGTTCATGGTTTCATGCTATAGAGTCTCCGAGCTTCAGCCCAAAGTCTGCGGGCCTGCCCAAGCAAATGGACACTTTCAGCTTGGTGCTTTTGTGTTGTGTACATCACTGTAACCAACATGCATCGCACCACAGCCTTTTGAGTCGCGGCTCAAACTCAAAGCATTGACGGAGATTACAGCGTTTGTGGACAGCGGCACGCAATGCCTGCGTGGAGCGCTTACGTGGAACGAGTGCTGCCAACAAACCCCGGAGTGGCAGGCTCGAGCACGAAGGGTTGGGGTTGTTTAACAACGCGCCAACACGAGTCACGAAGAAGTGACAAGGCCGCAGCGGCAAACGCCCCGGCTGTGGCCTTGGGAGTCAGGGCGGCTGCGGGAGGGGAGAGAAGAGGCGACTGGAGGCAAGAGGTTGCATGATCATGAGGCTCAGTGAAAGCGTGTGCACCCAGGCCTGCCAGTCCAAAACACATCGCACAAACTCTTCCTATGCATCGCCGGACAAACATGCGACACGCTTCGAGCGCTTGCTGGCATCACTGGATGACTTCACAGTTTCATTTCTGCATCCGAGCATCCATCTAAAACAAAGCATCACACGAAACATGGACAAATCAAAGGGTGCGTAGCAAACCACGTCTGCTGCGCTTCCGGGGCTCGCCTTGAAACTTCACATGCCCGCCCCAGCACCGCATTCTCAACATCGGAGTCTGACCTTACCGTAAGCCCTTCAAACAATTATGCAGCACTTTCCACTGGTCAAGCAACTCAAACAAACCACACCAATTGGAATCCCCAGGCTGTACCTCAGCGCTAGAAGCTGTCACTGTAAAGGTGGCTGAGCCAAAGGTAAGCCGCGGACAGCAACAATTCACTTCCCCCGTCCCGCAGTTTCAGCTCTCACCCAAAACCACTCCGAGACAATCCTAGCAAGGGCATCATTACGCGTCACGACATCGAGCCTTACCACAGCTGGAAACAAGTCTCCTTGCCTGGGGTGGCGCTTACGACTGTCTTGGGATCGTTTCTGATGTGTGTGCAGCCCGCGGGGAAATGTATTCCTTGACCTGTGATGTGGTAAAAAACAATGGAACCAAGGTATGTAACGAGGGGTGTGTAACTAGCCCGCAGGTCTTGTTGCGCAGGGTATGCAACTGGGTATGCAGCGAATGTCCGCTGCGGCTCTGTTGTATACTCCCCATATATACACATAGTTGTAATATGCACATAAGAGTTGTATCTTCGCATCATCTCAGGCACCAGTAAGAATTGAAGAGTGTCCGAGTTACATCCCGGGAACTGACATTCCTTGCAAATCATGGGCATGGGCCGATCTTCCCGTGCCAAAACAACACAAGCTGGAATTCAGGAGGGTACCTCCTGGTTTAACCCCAAACCGTTAAGCTTGTCATTTGTCCATCCTCGATGAGCGAAGGGCCATCCTCCATAAGTGCCAGCAGGTGATATCCCTTACCTGGCGCATCCATCCACATGAAAGAAGCAGGGGCTGGAGAGTTGTCCCAGCTCCACCCTCCCCCTCAAAGGCAAGCTGTGCACACGTGCAATATTTTTCCAAGTACAGACACTGCTGGATGATTTGAAGATGCGCTGAGTTGAGAATTCCCATTCCGAGGGAAAGCCCTGAGGGCCGCAATGTATTGTTCCGAGCTTGTTAACTCTGCCTCTTACTCGTGACCCAACCACCAAAGGGGCCATCGTTCTACGTCGCGACCCAAACTCCCTGAAACCCGCCCCTAAGGGCGCTCCTCAAGTAGCTCGCGCAAGGGTGCTATTTGGAACTGTCAGCTTCAAGCGAGGTGGTCTGAACTACTTACTCAAGAACAAAAGGCGACCTCACTTAACAGCATTGCCCAAGGTCCGCTAGTTTGCTTTGTCCCAAGGAGTCAAGAACGATCCAAGGAGCATTGCAGCATATCAATATGCATGATGAGGGTCGCATCCTGCTGGTCTCAGAAACAGTGACAAAGTCCTTGAAACGGCTGCCCCCTTGACGGGGTTCATGACTGAACATCGTTTCACCGAACAGCGCGTTCTGAGAGAGAAAAAAACAACAACAAGTCAATGTGAGTTGACCTAACAGGGAGTGACCTGGGCTCAAATCAGTCTCATCATTCTGAACACACAGGCTGGTCCCTCGTCTTTCGAATCGTAAGAAAGCATGCCAAAGAAAGTCGCAGGTGACCATGCGCTCTTCAGCTCTCTCTTTTTCAACGCCCTTCTGCGATGCTCGACGCTACCTGTTTGGACGGTCCACTTGGACGTCCGCGCCTTGGGGTCTGCAGCCTCTCATACGTGGTTGGAAGCCTTGGCCCACGAGACGTGGAGCGAGAATGAGCCGAATGAAACCGAAGAGATGACGCGGAGGTCGCGCGCGTGAGAGAGCTCTCACGCTGCCTCACGCTGGCGCCACAGTCATGCGTGGTGAACTTTTGGCAAAAGACCTGCGTGATTGGTTTCCCTTCGGGCAAAATGACGTCCTCTCTCAGCGGCCAAACATCCACATTGACATTAACCGCTTTGCCACTGCGCTCAGAATATGTCCTCAAGCAGTGTAGCCTGCGGTTGGTCAGTGATATCAATCTTCCACCGCAGTCTATGACATCCAACACCAAAGCTGGATCATCTGCCAAAATTTTCCTGCGCATCAAATCGGCCACAAGGCTATCTAACGGCTGTCCAGCATGTGCTGTCGCGCCGCCAAAACTTGAAGCCACACTGTCCTGTGAGTAGAATACATCTGACACTGCGACCCTCCGTCGCTGCGCCACTGAGGAACTTGGATGTGGACTTGACCGCAAGGTGATGCTGCTCTGGTGCACCGAGGCTCGCTTCACGCGAAGCACGACGACCTCCTCAGCCTGCCGTGAACAATCGCTGCTGTCATGATGCGCAGTAAAACCTCCCGGCACATAGAGATATGCACCACAAGATGCCAGGGTGGTGCTGCGGTAGACTTTGCAATGGCTTTCCACGAGCTTCCATTCGGCAGTGCCGGGTTTCCACATGTGGATTTTGGCAGCTGCTCGGTACGAGGAGGATGTCAGGACAAAGACACGTCCGCAGGATCCGAAGGTCAGACCCAGCACCTTAGGCCGCTGCTGCGCTTGCCTCCGGGACCCCATACCCGGATAGGGAAAGGCAGCCGCTGGTAAAGGAGGCGCGGATTCTTGAATGGTCCGTGAAGAGGAGGCGCCCATGCGGATGGACCAGCAAGAGGTGCCTGCCACCACGAACACCTTGTCGCCTTTGATCGCAGCTTTCACCGTCTCAGTCACAACTTCCTGCCTTGGCTGATCTGGCACCTGGACTTTCGCAAGCTCTTCCGAGAATACTCCTGTTTCCGCTGAAAAGAAGTGAAGAGTGATGAAGCAGCCCTCACCGCGAAATTGGCACACAATCACAGCCATATCTTCACCACTCTGAATGAAGGGGTTGAGGCCTCTTGCTGAACTACAAGCAAGCACCAAGAATCCAAGGAGGACATGTCATCCTTCACTAGACATCCTGCTTGTGTCAAAAGGCTTCCAACCAACCGTCATCCGTGAATTTGGCAATGGGCATGGTGATAGAGGAGTCACACAAAAGGTGTTGGAAGAGCCATCAAAAATAAAGAGCCTGCCTTGGCACCCCGCGGCAGACATAGTGTTGTTAGTTACAAAGCTGAATTTTTCGGGTATCAACTTTCGGGCTACGCCATCGGGCAGCGGCAGCGTAAATGACGACATGGTCCGTTTTCGGAAGTCATACAATTGTGCAGCACATTCATTCATCTGTTTAATATTCAGCAGTAAAACAGCCTCTCCTACGTCTATTACGAGTTGGTCTGTGGAACGTGATTGCGAGCCCAGATTGAGATCACTTCGCCAGCTTACTGGGGTGTCCTCATCTTCGACTGCGATGGTGCAGCTATGTTGTGAAAGACATTCTTGGCATTTCTTGGAGCCGCAAGTCTCACAGTAGTGCCAACCGCAACAGTGAGGTGCTGAACAATCTACACATTCCAGGGAGCACTTGGGGCAGCGCATTTCTTTACAGGTGGCACAGCTCCGACCTGATGCCATTGCACAAACTCTCCGACACTTGCATCTGAAAACACACCGTCCACACACCGATTTGTCGCTCCAACTGCAACTGCGGGTGCACACTGGGCACGTTGGACCGCCACAGTCTTGACATCGCTGCTTTGTGCACTGTCCACATTGTTGTGAATCACAAAATGTGCAGTTGCTGAAGCCGTGGTGATTTGCACAACTGGTGCACACAGGTTGGTCGATACGCTTGAAATGGAGGCAGTCTTTGTTGGCACAAAACGTCTGGCAATGAAAGCACAAATGTCGGTTGCAACTGCTGCACGTGTTCTTGCAAACACGGGCAAAAGCGAAAGCAGCTGACTCCCCATGCTGAGGCCCATCAACATACCATCAATGTCATCTCCACCCAAGCCAACCTCTTCATGATAAACTTGGCTCGCTTCTCCATCACATTGACAACAACGCGGCATGCGCCCCAGCTGTCGCAGCTGTTGCTCCCGCTCCTTGACTTCCACAGAGCGTGGGGAATTAAACATTCTGCGAGGAGTCGTGCAAAAAGCGCGGGGTAGTTTTACGTGGATGCCAACCGGGTCACAAACATGGAATCCACAAAATTGGTCACGTTTAATATGTAACCATCCCAAAAGGGAAGTCAATATGGGTCAACCAATTTGAGCACAGCTAAATGCCAAGGTCTCCCGAAGGAACAATGCTTCTTGCACCTCCGATTCCAGGCACTGAGACTGAGCCAAGAACATGCAAGGAAAAGCGGAATGTTCCGGATCATTTGATTGACTGGCAGGACTTGTCAGTTTCAGGTCAATTGACTGATGGATCGATATGAAACCAGTATGTAAGGGCTAAATATGAAGTCCACACCAACATGTAGTGTATATTCATTACCCTGCACAAAGGAACGACTTGTGCAACGTGGTGCATCATCTGACTGCATCTGAGTTTGGGACACCCTTTTTGATTTGTTTTGCAGGATAGCTAGACTCTAGACAAAACCCAAAGAGCGTCGACCAAAAAACGGAAACCAATTGCAAACTAGAGACATCACCCAAAATGAAAGGCACGTGGGAAGTCAGCCGCTCTTGGAGCAACCTCCTGTGTACCTGCTGTCAAGCATCGCAGGCGGCACGGGGATAGAAGTAGAAGGTGGATGCCTCGGTGAAAGACTTGCAACCCTGGGGGCGGCCAGGCTGCCATTTCAAATGCTGGGATGCTGGTGGGGTCAAATGGGGTGCAGGTAGGCGCTGAATCAGCCAAAAGAGGGAGCAACCAAATGATTGAACTCCATTTTCCAATTTGTTTGGAGTTTCTTCCCCGCTCAAAACAACATTGCAATACACATTTTGTTGGGGCCTAGTGAATTCCGGAGAGGGCTTGTGCCGGCCAAAGTAGGAGCGGTAAGAGGCCGTGGTAGCAAGTACCTTCGGTTACAGCTCAGCCCCCAAGTCGGCCTTTTTGGATGCTGCAAGAAGAGCCTAAATGTTGCGTTGAGCTCTTTCTGGTCATGTTGAAAGTTAAGGCCTCCACGTCGAACACTTTGCCAACGCTCCAAGCACGGGCAAGGATCAAATTTAAAGTTTATATGCAGTGGCATGCAAGGGTGCGTGGCAGACTGTGCAGCTCTTAAAGTGTTGTAAGCCTGCAAGCACCAATTGCTTCCAGCGTACCAAGCTATATGCAATCGGCAACGTCTAGTATGAGTCCAAATCCTGAAATAAGGGATCTCTAAGTACAGAACATACATCATGCTGAAATCGTTTTACCCCCCAGGTCAGCTCGCCACACATAATATGCAAATGCACTGCATGCACATCAAGGCCTGCTCTGCGCTTAAAGAGTTCTGCGAATCGCAATCCAAAAAATGAGCGGGGAACCAACACAAATCAAATGAACCCGCATTGGCGGAGGAATGCTAATTGATTCCCTAGATGGATCCTGCTTGTGACACGGATAAGAAGTTACCAGCTGCTGAAACTGAGGATGAAAGCGACACCTGCTCTGGGCTTGCTGGTGTTTCTTACCATCACACCGTTGCAGTATCCCAGTGTGCTGCAGTCTGCTCATATTCGATCTTGCTTTCTTTGACTATCGGGACAGCATCTCCCAGTTTGTGATGGGCCAATTGGTGCACCAATGGATTCAACACTGCAAGCTTGGAGCTTCGCGGCCGTGCCTAAACATGTGCCAACTCCGAAGAATAAAAACGCCAGCAGCTTGCTCCGGGGATAAATGCTTGGCGTTTGTCAACTTGCCTCTGCGCGGCAAACCACAAGGAGCCTATTGCCGCAGCAGTAAATCAGGAACAACCAGAATCTGCTCTGGACCCTTGGCTGGCGGTCAACCTGCCCGAAACAGTAAGAGCCACCGCAATTTGGACGACCGGAAAAATTAAAGAAGTGATTGATCCAAATTGGCGTCTTTTCTGGTCCAGGTTTCAAGGGAAACCAATCACAGCACCCTGTTTGGGGTTCCCTTAAAGACTCAAATGTTCATCATCCACGTTTCTTCTGGGGGGTCAACATCCAAAGGACTGGGACAAATGTGAGCCGGTAGGCAACGCATCTCGCCTGAAGGAAGCGCTTCAGCTTCTTCAAGGTGCCGTCCTTAGTGCACAACTGGGTCCCTGAAACTGGCTGCCTTCTGTGGGGTTCTCAAAATTACTTTTGGGGAGTTGTTTCCCAACGACCCTTTAGAGGCTAAAATTGTCTGGATGTCTTTTCTGTGGACCCAAAGCAAGGCTGAAACATTTCAAGACAAGTGGAGAGCCACGAGACAATATAGCCCCCAACCACTATCCCCGGTAAAAAATCACAACTACTATAAAGCAACTACAAAAGAGATATCCCGTGCCTTTCCCTGCGGGTAGCGGTTTGGACGTAGCAAAAACCATCTTAGATTGAACCAGTGGACGTAGTGGGAACCATCTTAGATTGAACCAGTGTCATGGCCAAACAATTGAGCGGCAACCAAAATTCTAAGGACAATGTGTCTTGTGCGCATTCAAGCCGCACAGCTTCCGCAGGTGCAAGCGTGGCACGAGGAGTTGCTTCCGGTATTCCATAGTATTCTTCGCTCATTGACAGGTCAGCAAGGTGAGATCAGGGCTTTTACTTCAGATGCTCAACTCATCTGGGCAACTTACGGTGAAATAGGGGACCTCTAGTGAAGGGAACTTTCACTATAAATAGAACAGCCGGACAAACTGTTGCGTGCACAGCAACTTGGTGCGGGGTTGGTAACTGATCGGTCTCCCTTACGAATTCCACACCTCCCCCTCCCGCCCGCCAAACAAATATATCCTCCTCCTGCTTGCCAAAAACAATGCTGCGCGTCGGTTGATACAGTGTGGATTCTTTGGACCCTCGTGACCCTTTCTCTAGCTCTCATGGGAACAGGGTTCCAACAAGCAAGTCTAGCAATCAACACGTGACTCTTTAACTGAATTAACTTCACTCTTTGACACATTAGGGAAGCCCCTGGAGTCCCAACCGTCAGGTCTTCCTGATCGGCTGCCAGTCTGTTCGAACTTTAGTATCCCTCAGCTACATTGGATTCACAGCCATCCCTTGGTTCCGAACATAGGCCAGATCCATCCACATGGTGCAATGGATCGGCCGGCCATGGCAGCCACAGCGTCCGCCAGAAACTTGTCGCTCACCGCCCGGCCGGCACTGCGAAAGCTGTCCTGCCGTCTCTAAGTTCTGGAGTCACGATCAACACTTGGTACTAAAGTGGTCCACACAAAAACAATGAGAATCAAGAGGGCGGCCGCATCTAATTCTGGCTGGGACCATCCTTTGCTGGCCTTCACATGCCTCGGTTTTGACAACGTCCTGAGGCATAGCCAGGCACGCATGTCTGAGGGATCAGCCACAATAGCTTCTTGGCGCAATAATCAAAGCTAAATGACAAAATAAATGCAAATTTGCGACAATACGCCGCTCATCAACGAAAGACCTCAAGGCCTCCGCTTGAAGACCCGGGTTCAACCGAAATCTCCGGTCCTCGAGGCCCTGAAGGGCAGCTGGCTTGGCCCGCAGTATCCTGGCACTTTGACTTCACGCTGAACGGTCTGCTTGTAAGTGGGATTATAATCCTAGCTCCTAAATGGGGGTCACCCGATTTATAAATCTATAACCCTATTGATCACCCGCAGGGCTTCAAAACCCGACTTGAAACCGTTCAGCGGCCAAGCAGTGCAAGTCCGTTTGGAAGTCGCTCGCCAGGAGGGAGGATTCGCAGTTGTCATTGAACATGCTAAGCACAATCAGAAATAATGAGGTGCGGTCAGCTTGCGGTGCGGGATATGGCGAAACATGACCGTGCTCTGCATTTCGAGCTTCCCGCTTCATGTATCAGGCAGGATCTCTCAAACGATCTGGGAGTGACACCCAAGGCAACAACCCCAAAGGGCAGGCTGCATGCTACGTGGTCGGTCGTGAGCTCCTTGCAGGGGCCTGCCTCCGTATCTGAAGCAAAGCATGTATACATTGATGCAGGCCGAATCCCGCGAACAATCCTAAACCCTAAAAGCGATTGAGGTGGCTCCGCCTGCATTTGTGAGGCTCAACCCACGTGCCCTACCTAAAAGTTACGTTAGTTGAACTATTATGAACATCACAACCACATGTACCATGTCGAAATGCCCGATGCTTACCAGCTAGAAAAGAGCTTCATCGTGATCAAACGACGTCAGATCCAATGCTTGAGTCATGGAAAGCTTTGGAATGCAACATGTTTCCGGGATCAATATCTTGTTTGCCAGATGATCGCGACCAGCTGAGTCCTTTTGTGCTCCTACCCACAAACAACCGAACACTCGGCCTACCTTGCACATCTACGAGGAAAAGAAACCCTAGATAACTCACAGCCAAACAAACCACCAATGGACAAACACCTGACACACTACTATGGAACAAACTATACAAGCCATGAAAGGCACCGTGGCTCAGGTAGGCCCTTGCAAGTCATCCAGCTGCGACGGACTATGAAACCACCGGCCCAATAATCTGACTACGGAACTCAGGCAAGGAACAAAGTGCGCCCCGGTTGAACAACATCAATGCTGGACCTCCACTTAACAACCTCAAACTTCAAACACAACTTTCTGAACTCCCAATCAACTTGCAAGCAGTTGTCTATGCCAAGCCCCGACACGCATGCCCTGCCTTGCTGGCGTCTCTTTGCCAGCAGGGTCCCAGTAGACCTGGGGCCATGTTAGAAGTCTTCCAACAGTGAGCTTGCCACAGGGACCTGGAACCTTTTGAGACAAGAACTGGACATGGATCAACATGGAAATCAAAAATGGAAATTCTCCTGATGTTGCAAAACAACGTGTTGCGCATGACTGGTACTTTGGTACACACCCCACATTCAGACTTCACGCGGGGGCAGGTCTTTTGCTCCTCTTGCGACTGAAATCAAGGCCCCACAAAACCAAACACACACACACACACAAACACGGGTAGAAAGCCTGCCAAATTGGTGCGGCCTTTAGTTAGGCATTGCAAAGCATTGCAACCTCAGGAGCAGGCGATTGGTATAAACTGTCATTGCTGACCAAATAGTTTTGGTCAAAACATGGTAGCGCCGCCTGTAGCACGCCAATGCTTTTGTGCGCTTTTCACCGCCTTCCCGACTCCTGCGACCCAGTATGTTGAAAAGACGGTGGGGGTTGTGAGTTGCATTGTGTAGATGCTCCTGAAACCTGAAAGAACGGCTTGCGCCCAACTTGTCTTGGCAGCTCTCTCCGAATATCTCCGACACATCCTTGGCTTTGCCCCAAAACAGGTCGTGCCCCTACAACATTTCAGGGCTTACTTGTTTCCTCCTTTGGACGCCCTTCAAACAGAACAGGATGCTCCCCGGTGGCGACTTCTGCTTGGTATGGCTGCTTTACCTTCCCAAGCAAATGGTGCTGCACCAGTTCAAGTTCTGGCTGGACTTCATATGCTGCTCGATGGGGCGCTTTGAGGTCGCAGCGGCTTTGTTGTTGGCCTTGGCGCATGCCAGTCACTGAATCCAGTCGTTCAGTCCAATGTTTGGTCATATGTTTTCCTACATACTACCATGAACAGCAACTGCCGAGACCTGCATGTTGAGCCAAAGCTAAAGCATCTCGAAGAACCAGTCCGTTGCATATGCCCGTCTGCTGGTGCCGCTGCCTTCTTCAGACCTCCCAACGTTGCAAACAACAACAAGCACACGAGGAAGATAATGAGCAGATTTCAATGCGTTTCCTTGAACAGCGTTTGGCACAAGATTGTCCACCAATAAAAATGCAAGCTGTGTTGCTGGTGAAACTGCAAGTTGTGTATTTGCCCAGTTGGGAGAGTATGGAGTGTGACACAAACGTTTGCTGAGACGTTCAAGCATCATCAGCATTTCAAGTCCGAGGGCAACTCTAAACACTTAATAGTGAAGCGTGCACACCATGCACCAGGGTGGAGCCGTCATGTGTGATCAACTGAGTTCAAACCAAGCCTGGCTACATCCTTTAAACCTATCAGAGCCAACTGAGCTGTTCGCAAGGAGTTCTGTTGTGGTTTGCGTGCGCGGATGGCGAGATCCCTGTGCTGTCCGACTCGCCTGCTGCCACAGCTTTCTGTCGTCCGTCTGCTCCTTGAAGGCCAACTCAAAGACCTGACATTTTCAACATCGGCAAATGTAGGAACAGGAAACCGCGTGTTGAACCCTTCAGGGCCCATTTCAGGTTACAACACGAGCGCACACGCACACACGCACATACCCGTCTGCCTTGTCCGGGTTGTCGTGCTTTTGCCGCGCAGACTGGAAAACACCTGTCGGAGTGATTGCAATCCACGCAAAACTGCAATACGCAGCCATGACTATCCCGAAAACAACCCCCCCGAAGGAGAAAGCTCATCAACAACGATCATGCAAAGACACAGTTACAATCGTTGGTCAATCCATAGACTTGCGTTGCCAAAGTGACTTAACGGTGAATGCAAAAACACTGGGGCAAATGCTTCATTTGTTGATGTTGCTCTTCTGGACCCAAGCGCAGCTTAAAAGGGGCTGCGGAAAGACATGGCAAAGTGCTGTAACCTTATGATTGGTATTGGTGTGCTTCCTCCTTACGCAGTTTCAGTTTCAGCTGCTGTAAGTCTACCTAGCTTCCTGCAAGCAATTTTTCAGTGGTCCGGCAGTCTTCCCTTAGGCCTGGAGTTTCCCGTACCTATTGTCTGCCAGAAGTTGTCCCATAGTCTTGCAGTGTCCCTAGTCCAGTACTCCCGTCTTCGTCCATTGACATGCCAGGTCCTACCTCACGTGACGAACAGGCGCGTTGCTGTTTCCCTCTCAAGTGGAAGTAAGTTTTCGACTCCAGAAGATCGCCTGAACTATACAAACAGGTTCACGGCCAAAGAAACAACATGACACAACAGGGTCACAAACAAGCTTTCAAGGCATTCGCCCACATGGCTCCGCATGCCCGCACGCGGCTCACACGGCACCTCTGAAGAGTTTCTTGACCTCGGGCTTGACCTTGCCCTCCTGGAGCAGCAAGTTGAAATGCGACAAACTCGCTGGGATCTTTCCTTTGGAATGGTTTGGGAAAGAAAACAGTAGGGGCAACTGAGCCAAGGTGCTTTCGCGCACTCTGTCAATATGATCATGCTGGGCATGTCTACTTGTCCAGAGCAATATATTTCGTGCCAATGTTCAGTACCTTGTAGACAGATCGATCGCATTTGCACTGTTTGCTCAAATTATGCAAAGAACTCCCTATGACAACGGGCACTCATGCCATTCCAAGCAAAGTCTCTGCAATTCCCCATCCAAACTTGTACTATAGTTATATAATATAAGTCTAACATCACATCTTTCACTACGCCGCTCTGGCTAGAAACTGGCATCTGCGCCGGGCAACAGCTCATAAAACCAAATCTAATGAGTCTGTTTAGACCCGCCCTGTGCCAGCATTGTACTCCATCCGTTTCCGGTGAAAGCAAAACCACCTGCCGGCCAAAGTTCAGGGACACCACTGCCAAAGACCCCCGTCAACAGTTTCGGCCTGTTCTGCCGACCATAGCAACCCTCAACCGGTGGGGGGTCTTCGGGTGGTGAATCAACAGCCCGGCCTGCTCCAGCCAAGTGAACATCTCTGCATCATGGCGCAACTTCCGGAGCCTCGGAAAGCACAGACAGTGGCTTCGCGTGAGCCTAACCCCAAACATGGGAGTCCTAGGTCTGGGCACTTAAAGCAGTTTTGGGGGGGTTTCTCCAAATTGCCGCGGGGTTGATATTCGCCAAGTCGGGAGCCTGGGTTAAGTCCATCCTGGGGTAATCAGCAAATGGCACCTTGCAATCAGCATGTCGTGCACATGGCGGAGCCCACGCACGAGATGAGCAGCTTACCGGCTGAGCTAACTGCTGGCCACCGCGATTTGGGGTTGCTTAAGCAATGAAGCTGGCAGGCTGAACTAGTAACAGGCCACTTGTTTGTCTCACTTCACAAAGCTAGACCTGCAGACCATGCACTGCTAGATGATAAAGATACTCTCGCGTCATGCATTACTTGGGGCTATCTCAAAACAAGCTAACGTAGCATGAAATGGAACATCACAGGAAGCCAATCCTGAGAGTTTGTCACACAGGAACGTCTGAAGTTGTTTGAGGCAGGTCAAGTTTACTTGTAAGCAGTCCGACACTTCATCGACTTGGCTGCGTGAAATTATGTCGCCCAGTTCGGACAACATGATCAAGGCCAGCTGGTCCGCTAATAATTGGCTGGAAGGCGAGTCACGGCTTACATCCCCCTTGGCTGCTTAAGGCTGCCGCGTGGTGTGCCAGTCTCCAGCGCGTCGACCTTACACGCCCAAGAAGGGACAATTTGAAGGGAATTTATGATTATTCTCGCTACTTGGCGGGACTTGCGACAGCGCAAAGACATGCACATTGTAAGTTTTGTCAGTTGAGGATGAAGGGATGAAAAGGCGAAAACACACACAAGTGCACTTCTAACCCGATGTCTGTCCGGGAGTGCTGATTCTCCGGCCACACAAGCAACTACATGAACAAGTCGGCCAAGTCCAGTGGTGCTTGCATTGTTTTGCCAGGCCATTCCTCGAAGTCCCTCCTCTCAACGGCTGGCTCACAAGTGTAAACCGTGTGATCATGTATCAATTTAAAGGTCAGGCATCATGCAAAACACAGAGTATTTCCAAAAGAATCTGAAACATTCGTGAAGCGTCAGGAACATTCGGCTAATTGCTGGACCTGTGAAGCAAAGACAGCCGCTGGAGCCCATCCCCAATGCTGCCTGACAAAGCCCTGCCCCTGCTTACATCCCGATATACACCAGCAATTCCCAAAACGGCGGGCTGATTGAGTGTATGAGTGCTGGCTTTGGCGCCACTGGAAATAAGTGGCCCAGCACGTCCATGTCCGAGTTTTCTTTGGGCGGAACTTGTTTACTAGTAAAACTTGGGCTCGACCTGGCTGTCCATTTTTGCTCAAGCTGCCAAACACCGGCTTTCATACTTATATAGCATCCCCCCTTCCCCCCCCTCCCCCCGTCATCTACCCTCTCCACAAAAGAAGCCAAAGTGCCCCCCCCCCCCCCACTTTTGCACCCAAAAGGAGCAGGGTTTCTGTGGCCCCTCCCTCCACCCTACTGCAAGTATAGCCCGCTCTTTAGTTTTAGGGTAAGAGTTGTATACCAAAAAGCATTGGGTATGAGTTTCACACCCCCCTAAACGACTTTTGTTTCCCCATTATGTAATGCAATTTTAAACGAGGGTGTGAGGAGGGTGGTTGCGGGCGGGATTGTTCGTGAAAACACAAGGAGAACCAAGCTAAATACCGGAAGCCCTGTGCGAACTCCACAAGCACCCCGAGCGAACACCGTGAGAACCTGAACACTGAATACCTTGAATAGCCCGTGAGAACTCCGTGAAAACACCCTGAAAACCCCGTGGACACACCGTGAAAACCCAGTGAAAACCCACTGAACAACCATTCTTTACCTGGTCAATATATTCATAGCCAACTCCATTTCAAACACCAATTCAATGATTTTGGCCAGCTACAGGTGTGACAGCCGCAATACGCGTGTTTGTGCAAGCAGCCTATTTCAGCTGCTTTTGGGTGCCAATGAAGATGTTCGCACATTAGTTCTGACAGCATACGCGCAATGTGATCTGGCCTAAGCCATACGCTGGTTGGCTTATGTTCTAAATCTCAGGCGTGAACATTCCTTTAATCATGAAGATGGAATCAGACAGATAGAATGAATGAGCCGAAGATGGATGGACCGTTCAACATGTTTCTTGGCTGGAAGGAAATGATGGCTGAATTGAATTTGCTATCGGAGTCGGCACTAAACAATTGCAAGGACGGTGCAGCGTGAAAGTCGTGGGCTGCTGGTATGTGCAACACATTTCCACTGCCCAATTTTCAAGAGTGAAATTTGGGTCGCCCATTTAACACTGAAAACTTAGTCTTTGGAAGTATTGGGTGGCTGCCACGCGCTTCCAGCAAAATCAGAGCACGTAAGCCTTCTGGTTCGTCAAAATTACAAAGACATTCAACAACACACAACACCGCTCCAACTACACAAATATGTTCGAACATTCCAACGAGTACAAACGTATTCCAAAAAAGAAAACATACCAATCAATACACACGAATACAACAATCAGACACATGCAACTTTACAATCCATAGCATTTAATCTAATACAAATTCATTCGAACTCATACGAACATGTTCGACCACATACACGACTAGAATCGGTTGCTCCCTGGTTGATTGCTTTCTCAGGGGTGACCTCTGCGAATCATGAATGAGCAAGCTACCCATAGTTAGCAAGTTTTGCTAAAAGGACCCCGAAAAAACACATCTGATGAAGAGATCAATTGAATCGAGCTTGGGCTGCATCCCAGAATTCTTGCGGGAGCCGCCGGATGCATAGTGGACAGCTCACCTTTGGAAGCCACGTTTCGAAACCAAGCAGAACGAACACAGCAAAGCAAAATATTCCAACGGCCGGCTCCAGCTGCCGAGCTCATAGCACTGCATGGCATCCAAACCAACCACTTTGGGATTCAAGACTTGTCTCGTTCTCAAATGCTCAGCACTCAGATGACGCTGAACGACTGGGCTGCTGGTTCTTTGGTTTGCCAAACAAAAGCGGTCCCAACAAGAATCTGTCCCCGCCCCCCTCCCTCTCTCCCCCTTTTCCAGAATATTATCTGCGCGCTCCCCGGTTCTTCTGCTAACAAAGGAATCCCCACTGACATGAAGCCCTCCTAATCACCCAGCCCTGTCTTATGATGTCTTATGGTCACTGCGGATGGCATGCCTGGCTGAGGAGTTCAAGGTCTTTGGGAAACCGGAAGAGGATCATTGCTGTTCCAGGTCTTCGGCATCCCCTGGCTGCGCTTCCGAGCCGCCGGCCAGGCTCCCGAGCCTCCCAGAAGTGGCCTGCAACGGAAAAACCCGGCGGCTGGGTGCGTGCCGGCAAGAGTAAACCCGCCGAACTCCCGTTAAAACAACCTGAAAAAGGCAGTCGCAACAAAAAACGCTCAACAATTCTACCAACTGCTTCGGCAATATAAGAAAGTATCCAGCACGTCAAAACCTTGAAACGGAAAAAAGAAAACCAACTCACTGGCTGACAATACGCACTAGTCAAACCGTCCACCCAACTACCACCGGGATACTGTGGCTTGCATAAAGCGTAAAGCAAGTTCACCAGCTACACAACACTGGCAGGGGGAACCCACCCTTTCCGAATTGGGTAAACGATTTCACTCTTTAGGCTTCGAGTGGCTACTTGCTAAAGTATGTTGCCTAGACGGCGAGGAATTGACGGATGGATTTCGCTGTTTTCCCACTAAGGATTGAAGTTGTTCCGCTTTGTCCCGAATGTTGGTGAGTTGAGGTTTGTTCAACGCTTGCAGGTAGATGACCAAGGCTGATTCATTTAGCTCTCAAGAGTTGGGTTTGTGAAGTGGCTTGGTCAGATCCTGTCAGATTATGGCCCACCCGTAGAGGGGGGTGGAGGGGGAGGGGGGTGAATTTTCACAGCAAGACAGCTGGCAAGGAGACACGCCCCAAGTTCAGCCCAAAGCCTAAGCAACCTCAAGCAACTGAGCGAACACCCATCAACTGGACGGGCTGCACATATCCATCAAGACCCAAACAAGCAAACAGAGCACACACCATAACAAGGCAAGTCAAAAGCAGAACAGCCACATCCCAGAAGCAATCAGCTCAATCTTGTTGGTGCGGCACAGAAGCAGTGCACTGACAAATGAGTCTGAGCCAGTTGAGCGTCTCTACAAGTACGGTCCGCTAACATAGCTCGACAGTCAAGGCCGATCTCCAAATAACTCGGCATGATACAGAGACACGTTGGACATTAGCAGGACTTTGACCAGGAGGAGAGAACAAGGGGCAGTGTGATTGGCGAACTACCCAGCGTTTTATAAGACTCTTCTTGGGGTGGGGCTCCCAATCACCAAATGAAGAAGGGGGCTTGCTCGAACCTCTCCCCCAAGGGTGGCCTGCAGAATAGCTATCCACAGAATTGGGGGCTTGGGGGACCACAGGTTTCTATCCATTCTGCCCTGCACCAGCTGACATGTTGATCGCCCTCACTTAATGCAAGCCCCGTGATTCTCACACGGGTAGCGGAAGAACCCGGCCGGGAACACCTACCCACATTTCGAGTCACATTGATGTCGGCCAGCAAAATCTGAATATACATCATGCGAAGAAAAATGGAATCTCTGACTCCGGTAATTCGGCCAAATTCGACTCAGTGGCCACTCACCCGGTAATGGGGGCAAGGTGGTGCGGGTGGATTGGACTTGCGTTGGCCACTTGACTCATTGCCAGACTCATTCCAATCTTTCTTCTACCACTTGTCCTCTCACCCGGCCTTCAAGGCATCGCATGGCGGCAGCAGTTCTATTGTTCTCCAACTTCTCTCGACCTTAACGCTGGATCAAGCAAGAACTGAGACTTGCCAAAATCACGCACCGGTCGTGGCTCTTGTTTGTCAGGCGCACATTTCGGGGTTGGCAAACGACACATGCGGTGCTTTTGGTTTTTGATGACCTTGGTCAGAACCCCCGCGTAACCCCACGTGCTCCTTGATTCTTCAAGTCCTTGGCCATAAATACTAATTCAACAGCACCCATATATGAGCACATGAGAATTGCTGAGATTTTGTGGGCAAAGGCCCCAGTGGTGCATGCCAGCTCGTGACCCCCACCAAAACAAGTTTTGTGGGGCAGCGGTCTCTCGTCCCTCTGCATGTGCTCCATTTACCTCTGCTGCTGCCGGAGGCCGGGGCATTCCGGCTCGATGCTGTCCCACGCACGCCCTGCCGCCCCTGGGCAAAGAGACCGAACATGGGAACGAGGAGACACTAGGATCTATTCAATCAGACCCGTAAATTCGACATGCTGCCCAAGCAAGAACCACAAGTGCCTGTCCAACTACGATCTGAATACATTTGTGATGGATATTGGCTTGTCTCCAAATGTGCAAGCCGCAAACGACTGGTTTCCCTTTGTTTGCACAACTCCGCACCACTTGAAGCTTGCACAACATGTGTAAGTCTTTTTGGGGGGCCAATGTTCAACACATGCGTTGAAAGGAGACGCATTTCAAGAGCACAAAACTCATTATCACGAACCAAAATCAAGATTGTTCAGAACTTGTCCCACATGTCGGCCCAGGCTTCCCAACCCACACACTTTGAAGTGCTCGGTCCCCAAGTTTTCAATTGGAAAACTTTTGGGAACCGCGGGAAAACTTTTGGGAACCGCGGTTTGCTGGAAAGAATCTTAGAGCGATATGGCTCTTGGTTCTTGGTGCGCAAAGGCCTTCAAAGCACGTAGGAGGAGGGTAGCACACACACACACATATCACACATAAATCTATAATTCGTATTTATGTATATATGCATACACATTTATAGAAGTGTTTTGTTCTATACACATATGTATATATATGTATTACCTACATTACACATAGTATGCTCGTGAAACAAGTCTCTCTCGCAAAACATCATCTGCCATATCCAATTATATCCAAAAGGTCAACGCAACGTTTGATCCAACATATGATGCCTGATTCTATGCCGTGTTGCTTGCGCCTATTAACGAAATAGTCGGTGTCAGCGATGGCTGCTCTTACCGATTGCAATATCCCACGCACCGACTGGCGCAGTTGCAAAGGACACTTCTCAATCTAGTACTTCAGTTCTTGATCCTCCAAACAACTAATCATCTCCAACAACCTTGGAAAGGATACATTGCCGAACCATGCGTTTTGCCGAACCGTTGGCCGAAGCATGCATTTGGGATGAGCCACATGGTCTCTGGCCCTGGCTGAAATCTGGGGTACACGTGTTCAGATTGTAAATCTTGGTCAAATCTAAAATAAATTAGCTTTGGAACCCCTGTGGCTTCCTTTCGTATTTCTATTCTAAAGCGGGGCTCATTGCCAGAGCCTTTCCCTTGGGCTCCTTGCTCTCACAGGACCCCAGACCCTGCCTTTCTTCGTGCTGGCCTCGCATAGTGCGCCCGGTGTGGCTAGCCAACGAGCGCCAAATCGATGAGAACTAGGACTGCCCTTCCCTCCGCCAGCCCTCTTGGGATGAACATGGGACGACTTTGTACCCCACAATTCGATCCACTGACCACCAAAGGGAAACGAACCGCCAAACTCAAGCATGTAATGCCCCGTGGTCGCCCGCAAGTACTGGCCGCACCAAACACGCTGAAAATGTGCCCAACTTGTCACCTGCTCTTCTCTTGTCCTTATGATTTGTACCTGGTTGAATTCGGGCGTGCAGTGGCTGACCCGAAACGTGCCAGTGAGGCGAAGGCCGTCTTCCGGGGATCGAGCCAGGTCAGACAGAGAGGCTGGTGAGCTGACATGGGCTGGCTTTTAGATCGGTTGGGCCTAGAATCAATGACTAGAGGCTAGATGACCAACCCTGGTAACTTTCGCGGGTTTATAGTATACTATACCTATTGCCCCCCTCTCACCACTGAATGATTGCGCCTGCAATGGACAATTTCTCTGAAATCCCTTGAAATTGGAAGCCAAAAGGATGCAACCAAACTTCTGCGTTACTTCAGCCACCTGGGGCTCTCGACGGAGCATGCCGTTGTGGCTGCCGCGAGCGGAAGAAGTGCCTCAACGCCCATCGCGAACTGCGATTTCCGGTGGTGCGTCTTGACCAGTTTTGACAAAGGGGCCCCAGGACCCGTCAAAATGCGGATGTCAGCATGCTTCCCAACCTAAGGTGCTGCTGACATAGAGCTAACTAGTCCTAAGCTTGCAACACCAGGCTATGTAAACCATGAGGTATGTATTGATTCGGGGTTGGAATAGCTGCCATTCGCACAGACGGATTCACATACCGACACACACACACATACATGTGGCAGCTGGTAGGCTACCGCTCAAAGGTAAAGCTGGCACAGGTTCCAGCCATGACGACAACCACTGGATATGTTGTAAGACAGAAGTGCGAAAACACAAGGCGAAGCATCGGATGGAGATGTCCACGGCCCCAAGCGGGTAGATCCCTTCAGTTGATCCTCCGTGACTCAGACTTGCTGTAGCCTGCTCCCTTACCACTTTCGGATAGGAGTTTTTAAATATCCAATTTAGGTTTAATCATGATTCAAGGATTGCCAGATGATGGCGTCAAATCACGTAAACACACAGGGAATGTGCAAGCTGTGTTCGGAAAGCTCGAAAACTCGCAAGACTATGGGAGCTTCCAGTGATTGAAGCATACGTCGACATGTTGGATACAACTTTGTACAAACCATCATACAAAAATCTATCACACGTCCAGATTGGTTTCGCTGCAATAATCAATCATCAGTCTAGATCGAGTTCTCTGTGAACACATTCTGTTCAGCTCGGCGTCTAAACAAGGATCATAGGACAAGAAACAAGAGAGAGAGGGAGAGAGCGAGGGGAAACAAAAAGAGAGAGAAGCAAAACACGGAAAGACGGAACAACAGACATGATACACGTAAACAAAAACAATTTGAGGACAAATAAATACAAAACACAGAAAGACGGAAAGAAGGAAGGAAGGAACAAACAAAAAAAAGACACACACACACAAAGAGATAAATAAAGCAACAAAGCAAGAACTAAAGCGATACACTGATTACAACATGATACACGAATAAACAATTGCACAAATAAAGAATAAACAATAATACAAAAATAACTATATAACACCATAACGGCTGAAAACAACACAAGCACGGAAGAAAGCAATACCGAAATAAATAAGTAAGAACATCTATAAGGACATAAAGGAAACACACGATACGCAAATGAATAAGGAAATAACCCAACACATAAAGCAAGACACATGGTTGTAGCGAACAATACATACACACTGAAATGCATTCATAAACAAACAGAACAGACTACGCTTGACGGAAGAAATCCTGCGCCTCAGGGTGTGACCTCGCTCTCAGTTCAATGCTGAACAGTGACGGATGAGGATGGTGCGGGATCTTTGCTAATTGAGCGGTTTGGCGAGCGATCTTTCGAAGAACCTATCTTAAGTTGGGAGAGCGGGGCGTAACGATAATGTTCTTATTTAGGTGGTGCAGATCTCTTCCCTCAATAGTAGTACATACAGAAAGACAGAACACAAAAGCGGTAAATCAATGTATATATATATACATACATAGAACAAAATGTATACATTGTAATAAATATATATACATATATCTACAAACAGTAGACAGACACAAAGAAATGGACAGAGCAAGCGAGGGGGAAAGAGAGAGGGAGAGAGAGACAGGGAAACAAGCAGCAGACAGAGGGAGAGAGTGGGGGAGAGGGATTGAACGAGAGAGAGTGAGAGCAAAAGAAACGAGAGCGAATAAAGAGAGGGAGAGGGAGAAGGAAACATCAATTCGCTCGTTACTTTGAAATGGCCCTCATCAAGACTGAAAGGACCAACAGGATGAATCCCGCTATATCTGAAGGTCTAACCTAATAATTCGACTGCTTGCCGCTCTTTGATTGATCAGGGGTCAGTGTGAAAAACACACACGAAGCCCGACACACCGCTGGGCTGCATGCCAGAATGGGCAGGAGGCGCGTGGCCATCGCAAATGGTATCCAAAAACGACGCGGCGCAACTTGCTTGCTTGATTTGAATTAAGGGCTATTCCCATTCGACCCAGCAACGGTAGACTGGCAGATTGCTGTAAATGTGCCTTTGGATCTTGGTCAACTTGTTGAACAGCTATGTAAGGCAGTCTTGGCTTGTGTGAGACTGCGGAAGCAAATCGCCGAGCAGTACATCACAGCCTGCAAGCTACATCGGGGAACACAGAACCAGCAGGTCGTCACCCATATTCCGGAACACTCCTCACTGTCGTGGTCAATGCTTGTAATGCGCGGACAAAGATGCATTCAAATTACCAAGTGGCTTTCCGTGGGACCCGGAGTCGGGCCTGGGTCATCTGCACTTTACACCAATTGCCCAGCTGCAAGCTAAGGACCCCCCGCCAGACAGGACCTTCATCATGGTCAAGCTCGGTTTATCCCAGGTTCAGTTTGTCTTGGTTTGCCCAAACAAATGTTGCAACCAAGCCCTGTCCCAGTGCCCTCGCTCTCCTTTGAGCCGAAGCTTGCGCGTACTGCCGAGCCAGCCCCCCGGACTTCCGCACCCTCGGGTGACCCCAAACCTGGTCTTGCTTTCAACCCGCGACTTCTCCACGCAAAACATCTATCCTCCTTAGACTTAGGCTTGTCATGTTGTTTCATTCCAGTCAAAAACCACCTGGCCTTGAGTGACACATACACTTGAGGGAACTGATTTGATCGTGTGTCCAAATAAGAAGTCCCAGTCCTCGCTTTGAGTCGGTTCATCTCGAAGCCACATTTCTGGGAGGGGTGGGATGAAGGGCTCTGCTTTTCAAGGCGTTCACGCAACAAGCACGCACAGGCAACTGGCCATCTGACCACCAAAGGCTATCCCAGCCCAATCCAACCCACACCTCTGCCATAGAAGCACCCAATGGGTCACAGTTGGACACATATCAATTGTCACACTGGTAACAACAACTACTACCCTTGCCACATCTGGGGGAATTACTCCAAAAAAACTATTTTGCTTGGCCTGCCCAAGAATATACACGATGCTGGAAGAGATGACATCTATGCACGGACTTCCTAGCAAGCAAGTCCCGTTCTTTGTCTCTGCAGTCGACATGTTACCAACCGGTTTTTGCAGAAGTCGGCGAGGGATGTACTACACTTGCCTTGTTCACCTGAAGAATCCATGTCCTTATGCCTTATGAGCACTAGGCAAACTACGTCTCTGAAACCAGCGTTGGAACCCTTTCTTCTTGTTGGTGTTCGACAAGATTAATTGAGGTGGGTCTTTCTAGTGGGTATCCTTTGGGGGTTCTGTGTAAAGGGAAACTAAGAGGAATTCCCCGAATTTGAACCCTGTTTTGAGACACATTCAGCATAGAGCGTAAGCCTAAAGCCCGCCGAACCGCAGCCTCGGCTCCGAGCTCTCGGAAGAATCGTCCTCACAGTGCCAGAGACATCTGTGCTGAAACCCCGGGAAACGTCGGTCGAAGATCTGCAAAGATTCGCGGTATATCAGGGTTCCGCAGAATGGAGGAAAGCAAGCCCATTTACCCTGCACATATTATACGTATGCATGTCGCCAGGCCTTGCAGTTTTGGCGGCCTGACCCTTCAAAAATCACACCCGGAAAACTTTCAGTGGCCCGGCCCCATGTGGCACAAGGACTCAGACTGCCAAGCTGCAGATTTTCGCCTTCGAATGGTTGACAGTTCACAGTCATTCGTCCTACCAAAATAACCGGTTCTTGAAGGGAAGCACACATGCCTGTATCAAAACGCAATTTGGACCCCTCCGAATAGCCTTCGTTGGGAACCATCGGCCAAAAGAGATCCACCTCCTTTGGGTTTACCAGGATCGCTCAGAGCTTCCATAAGCTTGATGATTTGAAGCCAAAGCTTGGAAGGCCCTCCGCAGAGACTGCAAGGCCAGGCTATGCGAAACCCTTGTTCTGGCTGGCCCTTATAGACGGATTCATTGCTCTCGACACAGAACGCTAGCGGAGCGGTTTGAAGCGTGTGTAGGGGGTAACCAAAACTGCTGAAAACCTGGGCCAAGGGGCTGGACACCATGTGCAAATTTGTTGCCCTTGCGGCAGAGGCTGAGGGACGTCCCGCTACAAGGGGCAGGGGTTCTGCTTCATAAACTGCTTTTAGAGGAAAAAAAGGGCACCCATTCCGTAGGAGAAACGCGAAGGGATCCATAGAATCGGTAGGCCCACTAGGTCGGCCTGGATCCTCTCTGAGAAGGCCCTGGACAGTCCCCGACGTAGCATGGACACGTGGGGGAAGGTTCTGTGAAGCCCGTCGGCAATCAACATCTCACTTCCTGAGTGGATTGGCCCAAACAGTCCAAATTTTGAATTTGGTCTTCCCGCAAATTCTAAAGTTCAGGAACTCAGGAGGTGAGAGAGGACGATCGGGCGACAGCACCCAACATACGCGCACTTGTCGACATCTCATGTAAAGGTCAAGGGAAAAGGACACCCGCTCTCTGAGAGATTGGCATGGAGCCTCATGAGGGGTCTGATAGCCAATGTGAGCGTAAAACAACCCAGTCATGTCGAAGCCTCCAAATGGTCGGTTCATGACCCTTTCTGCTTCAATAAATGCGGAGAAGGACAGCACACAAGCCACAGGCAGTTTCCCTTTTTTCCGCCCGAGCGACTTTCTTGGTGTAATCGGACGCGCTACACGCTGGCCGCTTGCCCACCATGAAGCCGCGCGCTTCGGGCTATTGGCGGGCCCCTCTGGCACAAGTTGAACAAGACACACCAATACCTGGAGGAAATCAATCAGGAACGCATTATCCGAGAAAAGAGAAGCCGGTTTGCGCTTCAGGCAACTCGAGGTCGTGTCTTTGAGCCCAAAGGTTTAGCGCATTCGGCTGTGGATGTTCCTACTCCGGCGCCAGCGCCTCGTCACGCAGGCGAGTGGCGGATCGGAGCCCTTTGGCCCGCCGCTTAGCGAATCTTGTTGGTCAAAATGCCCTCGTCGCGGTGATCTCAAGTCATCTCCTGAAGCGAGCGTACTGCAAAGCCCTGAATGACTAGCATCGGGTTTTGCAGAAATTGAAGGCCAACTCACATCACGAGCATGGGAGTAGACTGTTCGTATTTGTTAGGCCGAAGGAACACAAACAGAACTTGACTTCGCAGTGGCTGCAGGGGCTTGGATCCCAAGCCGCTGAGATTTGGAACCTGGCCATTGGCTCTGCAACCCGGTGACCAAACTGCAGACACAAAGAGCAAAACGGGACCCGAGGGTTGCCTCCAGACATCGGCGCAAGGGTACAAAGCTTGGCCCCCAAAGGGAAACCAAAATCAAACCAAAGAAATGACATCCAACTGTCTACCCGTGTGTGTTGGTCTAGAGGCTCGGATTCAGCCATTTTTTCCTCAGGCCCATTAGGTGCATGTTTCCCCCTAAGCTGGGCGGAGGGCTGGACAGCAACAGCCAATGCGTTCTCCTGCCAAATGAATCGTCCTCTCCAACCCTAGGTAAACCAGAGTTAATGAAGGGTGAGACAGCCACACAGCTAGACAAACAGAATCCTCCTTCTAGGACTTGATCCCAAGGAATGTTCGCGCATCTTGACAACACCGCAGGGTGCCGCCATGTTGAACTCGCTTGCGTCATAAACTTTAAACGTGTATGTCCATCATAAACGCAGAACCAAGGGTTTAGCATCGAAAGCTTTGGGTGGGATTTCCAAAATCATTTGACCGCACACTCCGCATTTGAACCTCCCAAGCTGGACTGAAGGGTCGGCCCAAAGCTCGGGACTGCAACAATCCAAACGCGAGCCCCAAAGTGATCCACTCCGACATGTTAAACGCTACTACTTTGATGGCTTGGTAGTCTTGCAATTGGGTCGTATTGGTGGTTGATGGCAGGAAGGATACCAACTTTGGCAGGTGCACCAACAAGGACAACACACTTGCAACAAAGCTCTAGGGTACAAATATGAGTCTAGTCTTCTTACTATCCCTTTTGTTTACACAAATTCCTTCATGAAAGGGCACAGCCCTAAGCATCATTGAACGTGCAGGGACCTCAAGTTCACCAACAAAAACCTTCCAACCTCATTTCACATACCAAGACTCTTGTAGTGGTGCGTGCGGAGTTGGAAAAAAGGGTTCTTTCACCAAGTCCGTCAAAGGATACATCACAAACACCGCCTGCCTCACACATCGGGGATCCTCTAAATCAGGTAAAAGTCATTCCTTGACAGGCCCAAATGTATCCTTTGAGGCTCCCTCTTTTTCAGCCCGTCCATGAATTACGCGGAAGACCGTGTGTGGAGCGCGGCGGGTCGGCTCCTTGCAGTCTCTGACGCAGCTTTTGCCTCACCCAGGAGTGCTGTTAAACCCCTCCGGTGGAATTTTGCGGGATCCATGAGAAATGGAGGCACCTTGGGACCTTGGCTTTGGACTTATAACATATATATATATATATATATATTTGGACTTGATTTTCAAGGAATACCCACGGGAACATGGGTAATTACCGCTGGTCTGGGAAACAGTTTGGCAAATGCACTGTGAAACCCGTGTCGCCGGAGATCCCTCCACTGGTCATTTTGCAGAAACACAAGACCCCCTTTGCATGGTGCATCCAAACGATTCCTGGGAGGTCGGCTCCGTCCCAACCACAGCAGGAAAGGAGTAGCACTAAGGACACGTGGCTGAAAGGAAGATTCCATGAGAGTCAACCCACGAGCAAAGAGGATCCAACGCAAGCAACCGCTGTGAAGCGATAAGGCAAAACAACAAACAGGGCCTTTCCTCAACAGAGGGTAAGCCACTAAGATGGGCATACAAGAACTCTAAGCTTGCCTGAAGTCCCGAACCAATTGCGGCTTCCACCCGATGCCCAGGTCATGTCCTGCCTGTGGATCGAAGCCGGCGGCCTTCCTCGCAAGAGAACATAACAGGTTGACCGCCTCCCCCAATTTCAATTCAGGGGGAGTGGGATGGTGCAAAGAGTTCCTATCTTAAAGATCCCCGTGAAGCTCTTCCGCAATAGTTCTGCCTACAAGAGTTGGTATGCTGAGATTTCTCCCTTGAAGCGTTGTGTCTGCCTACACCCCTTGAGCGCACGGGGACCTGAAATAGGGCGCGGAGCTTTGGTATTTTCAGGCTGCTGCTGGTTTGCCGGTGCGTCAACTAATCATGCACACCACACCCGTATACATATATAAATATACATATTTATATGCCAGCCAACGGAAGCAAATGCTATGAAACAAGAAAGTGGAATCAGCCGGTGTGCCGCAAAATTGCTGTTCAACCATGCCAGTCCGTCGCACCACCGTTCAACAACAAGACGCCAGCAATACAGCCCCTGTGAGCCGGTTGCATGGAAAGGTATGAGGCACCACAAGTGCCGCAGCGGCCAATTGCCAAGCGGCCACTCCGCAAAGGAGGTGTTTCGCAGCTCCTGCTTCAGGCCTCAGGCCGCAGCCCAAAAGTGGCATGCGTCATTGCCACAACTACAAGCAGCTAAACATAGTATTCATGGTCTAGAGTGAGCTAAGGGAGGACACGGAGGGAGGACAAGTCCGACTTTGCCGAAAGAAAAGGGGGGGGCAACCGAATATGCCCATGTCCTCTTGGGGACCAGCTAACCATAATATATAGCCCATGAACGGCCGTTTGATAACATTGAGTATGGATCAACAAACCTGTGGGCGCGGGCCTAGCGGGAAGGCGTTGCACACCTCAACTGCTTACTCTCAATGCTTACGAGGGCTTCGAATAAACGGGCTGCGAATAGGGATGATTTCCCCCCTTTGCATCCATTATCATCCATTTACCCTCTACCAGGGCTTCGAATCCCAATCCAAACCACGGAAGGCTCGCCCGATCTACGGACTTCGAGGCTCCCGCGCTCCTCCATGTGATCCATGGCCGTAGGCTCCTTGGCTCGAGGAAATCGTGGGCCCAAGACAAAGCCCAGGCCTCCGATGTGGATAGGGAAAACGTGGGCTTTTGGGAGGCACGACTGGAAGTTTGCCTTTCCCTGCAAGCTTTTGCGGCGAATCCTGCTTGAAACGGGTTTGACGCCTGCTTCTGGGAAGCCAGAAGCAGACACAAACTGATGGGGCATAGGGGCGGCTCTCTGCAGTGCGGATGTTCATGGCCTTGATGACCAACATGGGTGAGTCCCATTTAAGAGGGGATCCGGATCACTTGTTGGGGAACCACCCCGCTATGTTGATCCACCTTGGAAGATTGATCCGGGCTCGACATTCACCTCTGATGCCTGAAGGGCCTTTCGCGTAGTGGCTGATTCAAGCCTGGGATTCTGAAAATCAGTTGTGTAACCCTAGTAAAAAGGGGAACGTGCATCGGGAAGTCACCAAGCGAGGGGAATCAGTTTGCCACTGAGTTAGACAATGGAGCTCATCGAGCAATGCTGCGGGGTCGTCCTACAAAGCACAATACTCCTTGACCGGGGGTTCAAACGTAGCAGGGAGACAAACAACTCAGGGGGTCAATTATAAAGTGGGTCATCAATTGCGGTTCCAAGGGCCTCACAGGGCAGGACATTGGTGTAAGTAACCCTTCCAATATCGTTGGATCTGCGTGATTGTACCCCTCACTTCAGGCTCCTTCACAGAAAGATCACATGTATCAATCAATCAATCACGAACCGCATATCGCGGAATCCGCAGACTTTTGTCATGAGTCAAGCCTGGTCTTTTCAGTCTCAGTCTGAAATGTCGTTCTCTACACCCGCAAAGCAACATCTGACTTCTCCAATGGCCCGGCATCGCTCACTTGTACCATGTCGTGGAACCCGAGATATACATAAATTGACACAACTATGAGTACTTACTTGTTGATAAGCCGATGAGGTTTGGTCAGGAATCCCCAAAAGAGAACCGCTTTTGGGTGAGCTTTTTTCTCGCCGAGTGAGCCCAACCTGGCCTCCTTCTCTGCACCGAAGCTGGGCAGCGCGTCTGCTGCATACATCGCAGCCAGGCTGCCTCCTGAAATGGAGGAAAATCAGTGTGGTTTGTGCCCTGAAAGAGTGCCTTTATCCATGGTCACTTTGGTCACGGTCCAAGTTCGGTGTGCAACATAGCAGCATTGACTGGCACCCTCATTGACAACGCGGGGACGGCTGGGGGTAATTATGCACATCGGAAGGGATTGTGGGCTGTTTGTTGCCTTCAATACCTGAGGGGGACTCACTCCAGTCCAGCAACAATCCCCGTCGTGGCTTCTTTGTGGGCATAGGGAGTACCCAGAAGCCCACAAGAACCTTCACTGGCGATTGAAGCCAAGAGTTTGCCATCTCTGTGGTAGTCACCTGTGGCGGGCACCAAAACCAGATCTCGCGATAGGTGTCCCTTGCTGTGCAGCAAACGAACACTTTGCATCATTCATGCACAAATGCCTGGCAACTGTTCGACCTCCTGCTGTCGTTGCAGCCCACGAGTACAACGCGCTGTTTTTGTTCGCGCAATATGCAGCTTTCGCTGTTGACTTAGCATCCACGGTAGCAGCTCTGCATGCCGAGCATTGACCAGAATCCCTGGAATTGATATCACCTTTTGCGATGACTTCGTTCCAACCCTGCAGCAAATAAGTACCAACGATGTCCAAATCGGATCTGTTTCCTGCACTAAGCATCATCGGCCTCTAGCGCGGCGGTGAGAACCTATTTTCGTGCATGGGGTCTCAAATAGGAAGTCTGGACAAAATTGATCCATGATTGCATCCCCCTTTGGGTTTCTCACGGGACGCAATCAAACATGAACAATATTCTGGATCACTCAGCAACCAAATTAAGGATCTGACATGTAATTTTGTCTGCAGATGGGTGGGGGGGGCATTTGATCCGGTTGATTTCCGCTTGCTTCCCATATCAAACACCCCCAAAAGTGCTCTGAAAAACGACATGCCCATGTGAGCCACAGTCAAAACTACTTTGTCCCGCAAGAACACAGGTCATTTTGATCGAATCTCATGTGCAGGCCAAATGACTCCTGCAAAAACCACCAAGGTGGCTGAGACCGGAAGCCGCCCGCTTTGGCTTTGGCTGCAAAAGCTTCGCCTGATCCAGACACAGCAAGCAAGTCGAGCCTTTATGGCAATGCCCTCCACAATCATGATGTGTCCCCAGAACAAAATTACTGGTTTCCCTAACAAAACATGGACAACTGGGTGGCCGACGTGCGGAATTTATGCTCTTTCCAATCATCGTGGAAGTGGGCACGTCCTTTTTTCTGGGAGAATTGTATATACTTCCAAAGTCTTCTGTCAAGAGGGTCTCAGCGCCATAGTTGTTGAGGTGAGATGGTGAGTGGGAAACGGAGGAAAACAAACCAAGAAGCAATCCTTATCATCTGATAGTCACGCTGTTCGAAGCGAACAACACTTCGAATAAAACCCAGAGTGACCCTAGTAGATATGTCAGTATCCGACAGAAGCTGCTACTGAATTTGATCTCCAATTCATATCTCACCAACTGCCCCTCCGAATGGCTGTCATGTCACATTGGTTGCCAGTTCTGTCCCAAAAGGGTCCAAAGGTCTGAGCCTTGAGATGTGCCAAGCAACCAACTCAGCACCAGCGCGGCCCATCGCAGACCCAATTACTGCGTCTCCTTAAAACATCGCTACCCAAAGAGAAGTTGCATTAACATTGGAACAACCGTGAGGCTTGAGCCACCCCAAAAGGGAAACATGAGGACCCCTCTTAAGGAATCTGGCTGGTGCTCTGCAATCATCGGGGATTCCGCTCTGAAGCCCGCAGTCACTGTCCAGGCCCACGGTTACGATGCTGATGTCTTAACATGGCTTGGTCCAAACATCAGTTGGTTTGAAGGGGTCATACCGCTGAAGCTCCAAACCTCATGGGTTATAGGACTTCGGTTGCAAGAGACTGACATGGTCAAAGCAAAAAAAAACTATCGAAGTGCTTGGGGTCCTGGGCTGCTAATGTCCCTCAATACACGATTCTAGCTTCATCAGCTGTGGCCCCATGTGGCAGAAAATTGATTTCTGCTTGAGGGGATTCCAGGGTTGGGTCCTCTTTGAAGGGAAACTAAACAAGGTTGCTTAAACACTACGTAGGGGTGAAATCCGCTTGATTCTGCCAATTCCTAGAGTGATCTGCACTGATCCCAAGATACCACATCGCATCCCTCGCCTAAGGCACAGACCGTCCAAGAGGCAAAAGGCGCCGCCGCAACATGCCGCCTGCGCTCTCAGCTCTATCCATATATTCCCCCTTCAACAGAACCCCTCCCGATGGAACTCACTCGACGATGAACTGATCTTAAAGGGAACCAATGCTTGCATCTCTGCGTGTGGGCGTGCCGTCGTCTTTGTGCCGGTTCGGTCTCTTTGTGCTGGTGCACAAGTCTGGTCTGTGCACGTGCATTTGTGTACCCGCGCGAGTTTGTTTGGGTTGGGGGTGGTTGTTTGCTTGCTTGCTTGCTTATTTGTTTGTTGGTCGGTTTGCTTGTTAGCTTGTTGGCTTGTTTGTTTGCGTTTGTTGGCTTTTCAGTCTGTGGGTCTGGCAGTTTGTTGGTTTGTTAGCTTGTTGCTTTGTCGGTCCGTTGTAGAGTTTGTTCATTGGCTGGCTTGCTTGCTGGCTTGCTTGCTTGCTTTCTCGACGTTGCGCTGCTTTGTGTTGTTTAGCTTTGCTTTGCTTGCTTTTTTGTTCGTATGATTATTTGTTTGTGTGGTTGATGTCTGTTTGTTTTTTGTTTGTTTGTTTGCTCGATTAATTGCTTGTGTTTTGCTTGTGTTTTTTCTTTTCTTTTTTAGTTGTTCGTTCGTTCGTTCGTCTATTTGTTGTTTGTCCGCGTGTTTGTTTCATTTGGTTGTTCACTTGTTTTACTAGTCAGTTTGTTCTGCTAGTCAGTTTTTTGTCTTCGTTACTTAGTCTGTTTGTTTGCTTGTTTGGCTGGTTTGTTTGTTGGATTGCCGGGTTCCTGGTCTGCTGATTTTGTTGCGTGTGTGTTGGCTTGGTGGTCTGCTGTCTTTTTGGCTTGTTGGTGCGCTGGTTTGTGGGTGTGTTGGTTTGTGGGTTTCTCTGTCTGAATTTGCCGTTGTTTTTGTTTATTTCTTTGTGCGTTTGATTGTTTGCATGACTGCTTGTTTTGTTTGCCTTCTTGCTTGCTCATTGCTTCTTTGTGTGCTTGCGTGTGTGCTTGTTCAGATGTGTATCCTGTGTTTGTTTGTTTGTTTGCTTGCTTGCTTGCTTGCTTGCTTTATTGAGTTCGTTGGTTAGTTAGCTATTGCTTGTTGAACTGCTTGGTTGGTGGCTTGGTTGCTTGGTTGCTTGCTTGGTTGCTTAGTTGCTTGGTTGGTTGGTTGGTTGGTTGGTTGCTTGGTTGGTTGGTTGGTTGGTTGGTTGGCTGGCTGGCGAGCTGGCTGGTTGTGTGTTTCTTTGTTTGCTTTGTTGTTTGCTTCTTGTTTCGGTTGATTGTTGCCTTTCTGATTTGTTGATGTGATGGTTTGTTGGTGTGTTGGCTTGCCGGTTTGCTGGCTTCTTTGTCTTTTGTGTTGATTTTTGTGAGTTTGTTTGTTTGCTTGTCTGCTTGCTGGCTTGCTTGCTCGCTCGCTCGCCTGGTTGTGTCCTTCGTTGCTTGCTTGCTTGCTTGCTTGCTTGCTTGCTTGCTTGCTTGCTTGCTTGCTTGCTTGCTTGCTTGCTTGCTTGCTTGCTTGCTTGCTTGCTTGCTTGCTTTCTTGCGTGCGAGCGTGCCTGCGTGTGCAAGTGCGTCTGAGCGCTTGTGGTGTGTGTGTGTGTGTCTGGATGTCTGCGCGTGGATTTATGCATTCACATGTTTGAGTGCCCGTGTCTCCCCTTGTCATCTTCTATCCACGTGTCTCAGCGTGTCTGTGTCTGCATTGTTCTCTGCATGCCTCTGTGTGTCTCGCTGATGTCTCTGCTTGTGCGGATGTGCGCCTCTCGATGCTAGTGTCTTGGTCCGTGATTGTGTGCTGGCGTTTAAACACAAAACACAACAAGGAGCTGCGCATCATCTTCCGAATTGCCTAATGCAGCGAAGCGCTTAAACTAGAGTTATCGGCATTATCCGGCAAAACGTAGACCGTAGACTCATATGAATATTGTGCTGTTGTCATGAGCCGAAAACACCCAACACAAGAAGTTCTGCGCTTGCCGATAGAAGTCAAGGCTGTGTGATATGAACCGGCAACAGGAATCTTAGAGCCGTTGCTTGTTTCTAGTTCCGAACAACCCACGCTGCTAAAATGAACATGTCCTGTGCCCTTCCTTTGCGACATCACAGCCAGAATTCAGTGCTAAGTTTGTTGGGGCGCCCCGGCAGAGGTCGTGAGTTTTCAGGCTCCTATCACCGTTGCCAAAAGCCAGGAACCAAGGGCCAAATCTTTCCCAAAGCCACTTTTGAGGGAGGAAGGATATATACCTCTCCCAATCACTTTGCAGGTCAGGGCTTGAGCAAGAACAAACAGTGAACAACTCTCCCCAAGGGAACAAGGCAGCCAAGGCTGCTGGCAAATCGTTTGATTCTTGAGCAGTCCCGCGCCTTGAAGGGCGCTGCAAAGCTCGAGTGCGGGCAGTGGGCAAAAGCTGAAGGCAAACAAGCCGACACAAACTCGGCCCCCACACCTGCCAGAAAGCTTCTCGTTACACTAAGAACCCCTCCTAGGCAGGTTCTCAAGACCATTTTTGGGAGTGGGGTCTTAGGGTTCCTTCCCAACAATCAGTTGATTTATTTGGAGATCACGTCTTTCGTGCGTCGTTGCTAATGTATGGGTCGGAAGTCAAGTGTTTAGGTTGATGGTCGAGGCTATCTATGTACGGTGATGAATTATTTCAAATGGCTAGGTGGATATCTAAGAACCTTCGTATGGTGGGATGTTCCTGAGCATTCATTTTCAGTGTGTTTGTCTGAAGAAGCCGAGGATGATTTGTTTGCCTCTTGCTTTCCGACTTGCTCAGTTCGCGTTTAGTGTTTGTATAATTGAGAGCTGGGGAATCCAAGCTGCAATGCATCTATAAGTGGCCTTGCGACCGTGGAAGCGCAAACTGAGTTCTTGGCCTTTCTGGGGGGCGGGGGTGCTCCACGAAAGGAATGGAATAGCTGCTGATGAGAGGTTGCTTCATGAATCTAGGGTCAACAGAACACTCACTAAGTGGTGTTCAGCTTGCCTCCTTTTACATACCAAACCCGCCAACCACCAACCTAAACGTCAAAGGGCTGAAGCTGAAGCTTTGTCTGGCAAAAGCCTTTGCAAAATCCGACCGCTTCCGCCAGAGGTCAATCAGCACAGTCACAACCTTTCGCTTGAATTGGTAAACTCGTGATTTGGGTATGTGTCGAGATCGCAATTGGGACCTCGCAAAAGAAGGTGGCGTCCTTTTTGCATTCCTCCAAACCAACCCCAAAAAGAGTACGCTCAAACAAACACCAAAACACTCGCGCACACACACACACACAAGCGCACTGATTCATCTGGACCAGCTGTTTCCTTTGGTCCAGTGAAGGCGGAACTTCAGGATTATTGTGCTAGCTGGTCTACTCGGCAGTTCAGCGTTTTGTCTAGTGGGTACCTGCCATAACAACGGGAGCGGCCACTCATGGCGGCTGCAATGGCTCCCCTTGCCATGGCTCTAAATCAGTATATGAACCTTACCAATGCCAATCGACTGCTTGTCGACTGGGGTCCAGTTGCTCAGTAGTCATGAAAGAAAGCGACATTGATGGATGGATCATTGCAGCAGGGAACCACGTAGACCAAGGGACATAGATGGGGGAAAAGCTGAACAGGCGAATGCTGAATTCGGCTCGAGAACTAGGGTTTGCGGTCATGGTCATTGCCCTTTGGTAGGGGGATATTATTTTGGTCGAAAAACCGTGTGAAGCCAACATGTTGCGTTTCCGAGAACCTTGGAGATGCGAGCCTCTCAGATGGGAAATGGATTTGGGCAAGCACACAGAAACCATTTAATCGGAGAGGTTCTTTTGACACACGTCCATGTCTTACTTGCAACTAGCTGCATCGACTTTGCTGCTATGCCCATGGTTCAGTGCCGAGAAATAGTATAGGACATCGCGGCAACAAATCTGGGTCCTGCCAGCTAATGTCCACCAGCATTGCCCACTCAGCGTCCTGAAGTGCACATGCGACAAGGTAGCATGGCCAACATTCGGCAACACTGCTAAGCTAGATCCTACCAAGTCTTGACGCACATCTGGGGTACTCCAGTTTTGTATTTCAGACTCTGCTCCATATTTCGTCTACTCCAAATACCGCATAGGCTTGGAGGAGACACCAAAAAACGAGTTGGCCAGGGAAGCAAACTCTTAATAACATCATCAGGGCTAGCAAAACAGGGTTTATGAGGCGGGAAGTCTAGGATACTTGCTATCGGGTCGAAGGCAAAAAAGAAGGCCCGCCCGCCATTCAGGGTGTGCTTCCCTCAAAGTGAAGGATCGCCCCTTAAATGGGAACCCCCCCCACCAACTACTCAACCAATCCTGGGTCGGAAATTTGCAAAGGAGTATTCTTATTTGAGTCAACAAAAAAACTACTAAAGGCTAAAGGATTCTACCGCAACGTAAAGAACCAAAACGACTTCCTGATATCCGCAACGACTTCTGGCAGATGGTCCCCTAGCCTTCATCTGGGTTCCTGGGATAAACCCAAACACCCGCTTAGGATTTGGAGCCTCTAAATCGGCAGGTTGGGTGGCCCGGTGACCTGCGGGGAGTTCATTCCCCCGCGTGATATCTGAGCACGGCGCCCGCCGGGAGATAAACTCATGGCGGCACATCTCTGGGCCTCGTGTCAGAACACACCGAGAAGGGCTCCCTACTTGGACGTTCAACCCACATAGCAAGCAGTCATGGTCATAACTTCGGCAACTGGGATTAAAACTTAGTAGGCAGGTGATATCCATGCTCATAACTTGGGTAGCAGGAGTTGGTCCCCTTATATTCAGGGAATTTGCTGGCCTACTAAGTGAGTTGAACATCCAAGTACTCAGGGACCCGGTCTAGACACGTTCGAACACATGGATCTGGTTACTTGCACCAATGGACAATCAGTTCTTTCACATCTGAAAGGAACCAGTTTGTCAGAACCCATTTCGGGACACCCATATCTCGCCCTGTAAGCGTCACCCCAGAGGAAACTCAGTTGAAATTCGGCCAAAAGGTGATGATTACAACAACCTTCGAAAAGGGACAAAGAGGGCCCTGTTTGAATTGGGCCCAAAATGGTGATGTAAAGACAACCACAAAGAGCACGTATAGGAAGTTTGCACTGTTGCGTTCCTCAAATACCCAAAAAGTCCACGGCTGGCCTTCCAAATCTGCATCTCCAAACCCAAACTTTTAGCCAAAACACCCAACGCTTGTCATTGCGCTTGTCTTTGTATGGCTGTTGAGCGTGCTGTTACAAGCAACACACATTCAAGCGCCCAATACACGGCCGCCCCCCGTCCGACAAACACCACATCCATGCAACGAAACACATCAGCGTGCTGACAGAAGAGGAACACACTTTAGGCATGAGCCTTGAATCACAGCAACAACAGCTAGAGAATCGGTCGGTCTCTGCAAGCGGGGTACCCCCTTAGATGGGTTCCTCCCGACGTGTATGCCATGGGCCAAACATAGCTGACACTGAATCCGTTATTTGCAACCCAATAGGCCACTCACGTGGCTAGGGAACTAGTCAGGCCACGAAGCAGCACCTTCAAGACTGGCCACACATGCGAACTCACTCCCTAGCCTAAAGTAAAGGAAACCAGGAAAGCAAAAGGAGTGCAAACACATTGCCCTGCAAGCAAGGACGGGAAAGCATCATACCTCATACCTGTGAAATTAATGAGTACCCCCCCCCCCCCTGCCCAGTGAAAAGCATGCAGAGAGTAGATGTCATCAAAGCAGCCGACAAGCCCGACAACGCACAGCAAAACACTTGCCAATACATCTACATCATGAACCATCACCATCACCGTCACCATAATCATCATCATCCGCCTCCTGATCATCATCATCAATGATCAAATTATCCCCACCTCCCCCCCCCCCCCCCCACACCCATGGTTTAATCGGGCAACGCGCTTGATCTTGCAAAAAGCTTCGAACCACCTTCTTGCAGCGGCCTCTTGTATCAAGTGCATTTTCTGGTATTGGTTCTAGGAATACGCTAATACCCCGTTCTACCAGGGGTAGATACAGTAGTCGGGGGCCTTGCCCCGCAAATAAATTGCTTCATACATACCCCCCACCCTACATTTTTTTTCATCTTCCATCTTCTACCCTTATTTGTTTTCATCATTTTTCTACATTCCTTTCTGTCCATCTCATCCGTTTTTTTATCATCATTTTTCCAAAATTTTCGCCATCCTTTTCTCCTTCCTCCTCGCCTCATTCATTTCACCAACTACCCTCCAAAATGTCATTTCCTCAATCTCCTCGCCTCATCCATTTCAAAAAAATAAATTTTGCAAAATATATTGCAAAAAATATTTGTCATCAAAAAAAAAATCGAACTGTCTAAAAACGATTTGTCCATTTCCCGGACAAAAAATAGAACAGCAACAACATCACTCCCCTCCTTCGTTTCATCACTTTCATCATATATTTTTTTGGGGCGTGGCCCGCCTTGTAGGATTTTATCTTCAATATATAAAACGCTATACTTACATTATAATTATAACATATAAGGGTATAAATGTTATTATTATAGTATGATTAATAATTATGGGTTACATTTATAGTCAGGAAAAATGTCTTCAAATATGTAATCTACATATTTATCAATATCGCCAATGTCTATATATTTGATATTGTCTTTTCCTATTATTGAATAAATATATTCCCAGAAAAACAAATTAACTAGTAGCCATACTTGATATTTAGTGTTGTAGTAAGACCATACATGATATTTAGTTATTCTAAATTCATTCAAGACCTTGTTTATTTTATCTTTACTTAATAAATGCCAATCAATCGCATCAAACATGCCTCGAAATTTTTTAACAAATGCTTTATATGGTTTAATTGCGCTTGTCCCTCCAAACCTTTTAATCAAATCTTTATTATTGAAGAACTCATCAATTTCTTTTTCAAATGACTTTCTTGCAATTGTATGGTAAAAACATACAGGACATCGTTTTTGATATCTCATAAAGAATGTCAATTGTAATTGAAACTTTGTATATCCCACATCCTTATGTTCTTCAACAAACAACTTTTCAAGGTCTCTTGTTTTACAGCATTGATTACAATATACATCATATTCACTTATTTTATTACATAGATTGGCGGGTAATAACTTATACAATGTTATATTAACATCATTCCTTTTAGTTGTACAACATTCGCACTTTGAATAATTAAATAACATTTCCACTGTAATATATATAGTGTTTATTTCTTTAAATACTTTTTTACAAGAAATAAAATTACATATTGAAATATAATTATAACATATAATATTTTACATGTTATTATTATATTATGATTATAATTTCAGTTCAGGATAACTATTTAATTGATATGTTTTACTTCTTTCATACATCATTTTAAAAATAATATTAATATCTCTCACTGTATTTTTAACATTAAATTTTTCACTTTCAATATATGATTTTATGACTTTTTTTACATCAACGCCGGGTTTACTATAATAAATCAACATCCATAATATGTCATTAATCATTTCACACTTTTTCTTACTGATTTTAAGAAACTGTTTAACATAATCGTAAGGTGGTCTTTCATACACAGTTAAAAATATCAATATTTCATCTTCAACATTTCTTTCATCTATATTTTTAAACGCCAAACAATTTTCTATTATATTTTGATATCGTCTCCATCTTCTACAAGTTCTACATATATTTTCTTCGTCCAAAGAATAATCAATAATGTTATTAACTATTCCATTAGGTAAATTCAATTTATATAATTCCATATTTTCCTTTTTGAAGTGGCAACAGTCGTAGCATTTCTTATTGATATAATTATTGATTTCGGTTTCCACCATTGCTATTATAATATATATAGTGTTTATTTATTTAAATATTTTTTTACAAGAAATAAAATTAAATATTGAAATATCATTATAACATATAATATTTTACATGTTATTATTATAGTATGGTTATAGGTTAATTTCAGGATAATAATTTAATTTGATATGTTCATATTTGGTAAAATTATGTTCATGAATGTATTTTAGTATGTCATTAAATTCTTTCAGTTTACTTGATGGTACAAAATGTTTTAAACGCGTAGGGTCATGTAAACGACTGTTAAATCCAGATCTGTATTTCTTAAACCTGCTTGGTGCCAAATTAAACTGTAGCTTTAATTCTTCTTCCTTTGGGAATTTATATAACTCATTAAAATAGTATACTGTAGAGACATCACTAAAATATCTATTCGCGTGGTCAATTGTCTGGTTCAAATGAATGCAGTTATCGCATTTGCATTTACGTTCTCCATATTCTTTGATTAACCTAATGGCATTGAATGGCAACTTCAAATAAAGTAATAGTGATGAATTGTAATTATGTTTGGATAGTTCGTGTTTGAGAATCTTTTCTGTTTCATTTTTGTTTAAGTCATCCAAGAATTTATTAATAATCTCTTCTTGCTCTTTCTCTGTAAATTCAACCATTTCTATTATAATATATATAGTTTTTATTTCTTTAAATACTTTTTTCCAAGAAATAAATTTATACCTTTAATAACTCATGTCTCAAAAATGCCCTGTCATAATTTTCAATATAATAATATTCCTGTCCTAACTTCTTTTCAATCTTTGCTATTTTGTATGTTTGTTTAGTCCATACTCCTACTCTCTCCTTTTCATTCGGTCTCCTTTTCCTGAATATCTTAACTTCATTTCCTACATTTAAATCTGGATAAACTCTATTTCTTTTGGCTTTCATACCTAAATTTAAACTCACTTCTAATTGATGTTTAGGCTTTCTTGCTTCTGACGGTGTTAAGCCGTGCGAAGTGTGCTTTATTCCATTGTTATAAGTTAATATAATCTCGTGTATGTAGTCTGTCCATTGAATAGCCTTTCCTTTTTTCTCATCGTTTTCAACCCTCTTATACAAGCTATCTTTAAACGTCCTTATCGCCCTCTCCGCAAATGCTGGGTGTCCTCTGGTTCTGTGCAACTCTATTTTTTCATCCTTCAAGAAATCTATAACACTTTGATTATTATAAGCTCCTTCGTCGTCAATATAAATTAGTTTGGGCTTTCCACCATTTTTTTAATACATTCCATCAGTCCTGCTAAAATGTCCGCTGGCTGTTTTGACATAAGCGGGACAACAACCATATACTTAGAAAATATGTCAATACACATCATGCCAACTTTCATTTTTTGTTTAGGGATATCATTAATGAAAAATAAATCAATTTGAAACTCATAATATGCGTTAGGAGCTACAAATGAATTCTGTCCTCTTGGCTTGGCTTTCTGTTCTACATTCTTCCTAAAAAACTCATTGATATCATTAATAGTAATTGATTTATCTTTTTTTCTTGCTTCTTGTAAAGTGCGGTTCTTTGACCCGAAGCCTCCCTTATCATAATAAACATTATTAATAATATCTTGCTTAGATGCCATATAAAATAAGATAGATATTATTTTTCCCGGCGATTACAGTTTAAACAGTAAGATATACAGTTTTCCTTATGATGGGCATAATCGTTGTTTATTCTTTGGGCTGTCATATTGCTATTTATTACTCCATTATTTATTTCTATGTCAAAATCTGAACTGCATTTATTACATCTGGTATTAAGCCTGTCAAATAACCATTTGACATCAATATATTGTTTGTTGTCTATTTCTCTCTCTGCTTTTATGTCTTGTAATTTATATTGTTTAATCTTATGTTCTAAATATCTGGCTACTTGTGCTTCATTTAAATCAGTATCATCTACGTCTGCTTTGAAAAACTTGACTTTATTGATATCTCTGCATCTCGTGAGGGCTGTCCAAATCCACTCACGGCTGACCAAATGTGATTTATCCCATTCGTGTATAGTAATGCTTTTATCTAGAGAAGCCCCTTGAGACGAATGACATGTAGCACAATACGCATGTATAAAGTGCTTGTCTAAAGTCGTGGTGTTTGTCATGAATATAGTTTTACTTTTGATATCTTGGATTTCTACTTTCCAATCATCAATACTAATAATTTCATAAGTAATATTTACATTAAACACCTGCCCCATTTCTTTTTTATAAACTCTGCATATCACATGCTCTCCAATTTCATATTTATCTGTCTTTCCTAAATTATTTCTTACGGTCTTGCTTACCCATTTGCACCTAGCATTAGTATATGCTATGTTATGCTCTCCTTCCATGATGTCGCTTGTAGTTTCAAAATGTTTATTTACTATTTCCTTAATGGGCAGTTTAGTTTTCCAAATGTCATTATATATATCATTCAATTTAATTTTATCTTCTTCTGTCTTAAGTCTCTTAGATATCTTAAGATAAATCTTATATTTAAATATTTGATTAAGACAGTTGTTTAAATATGTCTCGTGGTCCTGGGTGTTAGTTAAATCAGCTATAGGTTTCAACTGCTTCCCGTCAGCAGTTCCTATAATTATCTTCTCTGGGTACGTATCCTTAAACTCCCTAACTCTGTTCAAAATATAATTGCCCGCCATACCTAGCTCATCAAACACAATACAATTATAATCAGAATGGTCAAATGTCGGTAGTCTTTCTCCAGCTTCTATTGGAATACTGAAAAACTTGTTTAATGTTACGGCGTCGGCTTCGGTTTCTTGCTTCTGCTTGTTATTAGAACATACGAATAACACATTATAACCTAGATTTTTCATATATTCGCCTATATAACTCTTGCCGCTTCCAGCCAGTTTTGCTTTTATCAACACCGGATTACACGACACAATTTGCTCACAAATGCTTTTGGTGTCGTATTCGTCTTTAACACGAATTTTTACATTATTGTAAGTCGGAATTTCTGATAACTCATTAACCTTAATTTTGTATATATCGCTCGGTGGTGATACTTGTTTATTATCTTCAGCTCTCCATCCTCCCCTTTTGGTTGAAAACTTAATCAATGTTTTGGCCTTGTCAATATTTTTCCTATCAATAATGAAGGCATCGGTTTTAACACTATGCACATTGATATTGTTGTTTTTCAATGTTTTATAATCTTTATGCATTTTAAAATTATGTCGTTGCATGAGTAGCTCTTTAATATACCTAAAGCCATTGGTTAAGTCTTGTTTATGTGTCGTTGTCAATGTGTAATATTTGACTTCTGATTCTTTCTCAACGTTTTTGATATCGTATTTTTTACCATCTATAATTTTATAACATTCACGACAATGATTGTGATAATACATATTATTTTTCCAAAATTTATATGTACCGTCATCAGAATTCCGGTACCTATCATCATCATTATCATGAGCCTTAAATTCTAAAACCCATCCCTCGCCTCTTTCCTGTTCTAATTCTTTAATATATTCATCTGTCATCTCTGTCAAAACCTTATCATCATAAAATCCACTAATCTTATTAATTCTTCCCCCATACAGATTTTGATGATACAATGCTTCACTTAATGTATCAAATACTAAACTCTTCTGAGACTTGTTAGTTCCCTTTTCTAACAATCCGATATTTACATTCGAAATCAATTTCTTAACCTTGATGTCTTCGCCTAAATTATTTGATATGTTAGTCTTCCATAAATTCTCAACTATACTTTTATAATCTACTTCATAAATCGAAGAAGGCTTTTTAAAATATAGAATTTCGACTTCGTCAATAAACTCTTCTAAAAACATGCCATATATTAAATTATATGGTTTATTAAAAAATAATGATGTTTGTTTTCCAGTAAACTTAACTAAGAATAAACATAATTCTCCCATGTTATTAAAATCATGTTTACCATACTCATAAGGCATCCAAATGTCAAATTGTTTAAACACTGGAATTTTTACGATTTTAGTTAAATTATGTGTATATGCCTTGTTCTGGTCAATCTCTATATGTAATTCATTACTATGATAAAAGTAATGAAATTTACCAGCGGGTGCTACTGTCCTGCATCTGTTTAAAATTTCTACATCAATGTCATTATAATAAGATTTATGCAGTGGATTAAATAATGATTTATTGAATTCAAACATCGCCCTTGACATCCTATTATAGGTGTCTTCAGTTTCTACTGTTATACTTGCATTGAAGGCGTCAATCAAATTTTGTGTTTTTATCCTGTATGTAATTATTCTTTTCTTAATCTTGAATTGAAACATCAGCTCCGAAATGATACACGCACTAAATTTAATTTTCGGGTCATATCCCGCCTGCTTTGCTTGATAATACATTTTCGCTAAATCATTGCGTGTATATATCATTGTGTATTCGTCCTGTTCGGTGTGTTTTAATATGTCATCCAGCTCTTCGATCATGATGCATTTAATGGGTTCCTCTCTAGGATTTAAATAAAAGTCGGTAGAAGCATTAACATTGATATTATACTCTTTCTTTATTCCTAAATTTGATTTCAATTGTTTCAAGTCCTTATTTAATGTATATATATGGTCATTCTTTATTAATGCGTAGAATGTTTTGATATGGTGGTTTCTTTTTGGTGGGTCAAATGTAAAACTCAAATTACCTACAATATCGAAAATTCTGGCGGTGATGGCATACTCTTTAAATACCTTGTTCATGTCTTCTATTGAAGCACCATGGTTTTTGAATTCCTCGTCTGTTTTGTCTATGAGTTTCAAAATACTTTCTCTGGTCATCTTCTTCATGTTCTTGTCTTGTCCGTAAAAATCATTCAATGTGTTAATCCAACATTCGTTTTCAACATAATGCTTTACCTTAATGGCTTCCTCAAAAGTGCAATATTCTGGGTCGAGTTCTGTTTCCATATATCTATGAAAAATACCAATATTATTTGCGTTTTTTAAGTTCTTCTTTTTAGGGTCATAATCTTTAATATCTCCTTCTACCGTGTCGGCATCATAAATGACTACTGCATCTATATAGTGCTTCATTGTCTTGTAATGCCTAGCGATGTCGTCATCTTGCGCCAGTGTTTTAATAACCTTCTTAAAAAGGTTTTTGTCATACAGTCTAAATATTCTCTTCTTGACTAACTCCTCTATCCATCTTCCAGTCTTCACTCCCGCACGCTTATCATCAAAATGCATGGGATAATATGTCCCGCCTTGAATGTCTTTAAACGATGCTTTTACCTTATGGGTTCCATATCCACTCATAGTAAAAAAACGAAATCCGATTGTGTAATCTCTGGGTTTTGTTTTGTGCCCTCTTGTTATGTTCTCCTGTTTGTTCTTTTTCATTCTTTCGTTTAGTGGTTCTCTCTCTTCGTATGTGTTCATAACCTGGTCATATTTTTGATTTGCCTTGCTCTTTTCATCCTCTGATTTTGCCTTTATGAAATCATTAACTATCTTCTCCGCTGTTGTGTATTGTGATATTTTCCTGTCGGTGTATAATCCTATAATGTCTCTAACCTTTGCTTTTTGTTGTGTTGATAAATTCCCCTTGTTCCTTTCGAGTTTGCTTTCTAAAGAGTTAATATTTCTTTTTACAGCTTTTGATGTCATAATAATATTTATATTATATATTTTATAGTGTCAATATTTCTTTAAATAAGTTTTTCTTGAAATGTTATTTAATAATAATTTATAGTATATAATTATATTTTATGTAAAACTTATTTAAAGAAATACTGTGTTAATAATATATTAACAGAATGCCCAGAGTATCAAAATATCATGATGTTACTAAGGACTTGAACCCGGATGACTACACAATGGAAGAGATACAAAAACAGATGGCTATATACAACCGCTTGTATTATCTTAAGAACCTACAAAAAGATGGATGGATGGAAAATAAAATTGAACAAAGCAAAAAGGCATATCGTCAGAAAGCCATAAAGGAATACATAGAAAAACAAAATATAGATATTGATGAAATTAAAAACCCTCAAGAACTACTTGACAAGCTCACAAAATGAAATACTTAATAATATTATGTTGTTTAATATTATTAATTATTTAGATTTTTTCTTTTTCAATAATTTAGTTTCCAAATATTCTACGCGATGGATTAGTTTTGATAAAGCATCCCAACTAATACAAGCCATTCTGTCATAACACATCGTTAAGTATTCTCCTGAATCATTTACAATATTATATTTAGGATTTGTGTATTGTTGAACATCTTGAGCAATCCATCCTAATTCAGTCTTTTTAGTTTTTTGATTTTTAACAAATGTTTTAATCTTAATGTTTTTTACCATATTTATAGTGTCATCTTCTACATCTTCAATATTATCTTTCAGTCTCTTATCACTACTTAAATTAAATCCATTGAATGATGAAAATTGTGTATCGTCCAATTGTAAATATTTAGTGCCATCAATATAACTATCAATAGTTGTTGATGCTTCTAATCTTAAAACAGCATCACTATTTAAATGTCTCAAATTGATTTTATGAGCAATTCCAACAGTCATATCACCGTCAATAGTCCAGTCGCCTCGTAATTCGCTATTACTTCCACTATTCAAAATAATTTTATTATCAGCATATGTTGCAGATAATCCAACAACCAAATTAATAGAGTTTGACGTGTTGCTATTCCTGATTATTAAATCATTTGTATCGACATACATTTCAGCATTATCAATTATTAGTTTTGATGTGTTGCCAAATTGAACATTGCCACTCGGTGAATTTTGTAATAATAAAGTATTTCCTGATACTGACTGAACCTGATTGACTTCAACTTTCTTACCAGAAACCATTGTTAAATCGCCGTTTGTATATACATCACCTAATACATCAACTGGCTTATTGAATATGGTTTTTGATACAGCACCGTCGCACATAAAATATTGGTTAGAAGCATTGGTTATATCTCCGATACTACAAGCAACAAAATTAGGATGATGAACAAAAAAACCTTGAGTTGCCGCGGGGGTGTGTGTTTCTAAATATGGAGTTAATGCATTGTCTAAATTATCAATTTTAGTTTTAATATCTGTTGAAAAATCATTATTTGTAAATAAATTACCTTTCATATAAACAGCACCTTCGAAATATGAAGTTCCGTGTGCTTGAGCAAAATTGTATGAAGTATGAACATTACCATTAATCGTAATTCTTGAAGCATTATTAGGTCTTCCAATAATAACATCTCCCGTATTCCATCCTAGCCATAATCTATAAGGCGTAGCACCTGTTAAACCTTGATACGAGTCCAACTGACAACCTCTTTTAAATTCTAAGCGTTGGTTACTTACAGCATCTTGAATTCTAAAAATTGGATTAGTATTATCTGTTAAACTAAGTATTAATGGAGAGTTTACTGTTTGTGCAGTTGTGATTGTTTTATCTAACTTTTGTAAATCTGCTGATATTAAACTATTAATCGTATTTGAATTTTCTGTTATTAATAAATCTTGTGTAGTGTTGTCTGATATGATTGAAGAAAATGTATTGCTGTAGGCTGTGTTAGTATTGAATAAATTAGTATCGTTTGCATATAATGTTGATACATCTGCTAAAATTGTTGATATTGTGTTTCCGTGTCCTGTTATTAGTGAAGAATTTGAACCTATATTATTGAAGTTTGAAGTGATTGTATTATTGAAATTTCCTACTAAGAATGTATTAGAACTAATAGTATTGAAGTTTGATGTTATTGTAGCATTTAAATTACTGATTAAAAAAGTATTAGAACTAATATTATTAGCATTTGTGTCAAGTTTAATTGTATTTGCGGATATGGTCGGCAGTATTGAAGTTATGGTTAATCCGTGTGCTGTTATATTATTAAGGTTGCTTGTAATTGTTGCGTTTTGATTTACTTTTCGTCAAACATCGTTGTTGAAGTAGCATTTAATTCAGTAATATCAAGAATATTAGCATCTATCTTATTTTTTTGTGCTAAAATAAGAGCATCTACTTCTTCAATTGTATAACCTCCTCCTAATGCGCCTGCGGTGTCTGATAATTCTTGCTTTGTAGCATAAACACTGCTTAAGGTTGATGGTTCTGTTGAATTTATTAATACTAATTCGCTTGCTATAATTCTGCTTGAGCCATCCAATGATAATGTTGAAAACATAATTATTATATAGTAGGTTATAAAATAATTATATTCTATCTTTTTTTTCCTCTTGAGCCAAATATACCTTTATTTAATGCATTGTATTTTTCTTGCTTCTGTCTCAAATATTCATTTTGCAATAATTGGTAATGCTGTGCTATATTGTGTAGCGGGTTTGGAGGCGGTTGTTGTTGCATTCTTCTTGGGGGTGGTGTGTTCGCTATTATATTATTTGTTACTGGTTGTTGTGGTGGAACGTATTGCTCTTCTTCTTCGCGATATTCTACCTTTTGGGGTTTTGCTATTGGAACTGCTTTTGGTTTGATTGATTTAATTGGTTTAGATTCTAATGGTCCTTGGCAATTGCGTTCGTGGCTGTATCTATATGATTTTAATGTTAAAGTTTTGGCACATTTTGGACAGGTTATTTTCTTTTCATTGCGTGCTTGAGTTTTTGAGTTGTTTTTCAATGGTTCTACTGGTTTCGCTTCTGTTGGTGCTTCTATTGTTGGTTCTGCCTTTGGTGCTTCTTCTTCAATTGGTGGTAATTCATTTACTGGCTCGTCTGCTTCAATTGTATTAGTAATTCCAGGTTCGACTTCTGACATATATAATATATTATATATTTTGTCTATATTATTTATATATTTTGTCTATATGGACAAATTGAGAAATATTAATATTAATAATTTGATATAAATATTAATATTTAGGTTGTTTATTCAATTGTCTAATTGAAATAAAAGTGAGAACTGTATGGGTACCCCGTGAAAATCAATAACTTCGTTTCTGGAGGTTGTAATTTTAAAGTGTAATCTCTTAATATTTTTACCGCCTACATCAATAAAATCTGCATATATAGGTGAGGTGTAGTCGCTAATGACTCCGCCTAGTTGTTGGTTAATTTGAACTTTTTTTATTACTGAACTACTAAAATTATTAGGTGCTGAATATTTGTAGTCGCTTAGTTGAGGTGAGTTAATATATACATTCTGGAAAGGAACTAAATTAAAATATCCACTTAGCCAAGATGACGCAGGTTCATAGGCAATATAATTACTTAATAAATAATTGATAGCTTTTGGTCTTAAGTTGTCATATTCAAACTGTCCTCTGTTCCATTCGCCATTTACATAAGTTTCTAATTCTTCATCTGTAGGTATTTTGATTTTGTAATTTAGAGGGTCATTTAATTTAAGTTCCATTTTGCGTTCGCTTTGTCCATATACTGTTAAGAATAAGTCAGGTGCAATATCATTAAATGCCGTGTTTAATTCTGATTGTATTTTAAATGATAATTGATTGGCATAATAAATTTCACCGGATACATCAACGGCAGTGCTTCTCAATAAGACATTGGAACTATTATACAACATAATATAGAAGCGTTCGTAAAACCCTTTCTCTGTTGTATAAAACGGTGTGCTGAATGAACACTCTGTTACGAACATTTTTGTTCTTGGTGGAATTTCAAAGTTTTGGTCAAGTTCTATAATAAAATCGCTGGTAGAATTACTTTCTTGCAATCTGTAGGCACTATCAACATAGATTTTTTTATATGTTAACCTATCACTCATAAATATAATATACAATAGAAATTATTATATAATTATTATTATATGATAGGAAGACAATTATTATTAGGTGCTATTGAAGGCAGGACGCCGACGCAAATGATGGCAGGTGTAGCAAGCGATAAAGCATATACTGCAGGTAAGGATTTAATAGAAGATGTATTTTTTAATCATAAAAAGACATTGGAAGACAAAATAGGAGGTTTCAATAAACATTTTGATAAGCAGATAATGAAACATAAAACACGCTACGCTGAAGAAATCAATGTTCAAAATAAAAATAAAATCGATGATGTCAAGGGTTTAGACGCGGCCTATTCTAATGTGAATGGAATAACAAGAATAGGCAACACATTATATATTGGTGGTACTGGTGCTAAAACGGGACTAAATCACAAAGTCAATGATGTAATTGCAGATTTGTTTTTTATTCCTACTCATAATGTTCAATTAAGCGAAAGATATAAGGACGCAATGGAAGAATTAAGGAAAAATCCAGATGTGAATAGAATTGTTGGACATAGCCTCGGTTCATCCGTTGTTCAAGAAATCAACAACAGACACGGCAACAAATATGCTAGTACTGTTTATTCATCACCTTTTGTATCAGGAACTAACCAGCAGAAAAACCCGCGACACTTACGATTTAGAAATCGTGGAGATCCTATAGCAATGTTCGATGACGCGGCAATAACTGGAGAAATAGAAAGCAATAATTTATTAGACAAACACAGTTTCAATAATTGGACAGGACAAGGTATGACTGAAATTAATCCTACTACTGATATTTCTAATGGGTTCAACCCGAATGATAATTCGGGTTAAATGCTTCGCGTTTCAATCCTAATTCAACACCAGAACAATAAATAAATATATATATATATAACTTATATATGAGTATTGATGCTGAGAAATGGGACAACGATATTGAATATGCTTATAAGAAAATGATAGAGCGAGAGAAAAAGAAAGAATACAACATATCAAATAGTAAATATGAATGTAATTGTGGCAAAGAAGTATTGAATAAAGATAAGGAAGAGCACGAAAGCAATGATTTAAATCATTTATACTACAGAAAAGGTAATATTGAAGGACTTATAATAGGCATGTATAGTGAAATTATTAATTATGAAAATGATTACTTAAAATTACATCCAGAAAATAACAAAATACATTATACAGATTATAGTAGAATTGATTATACCGACTTTTTAAAAGAACAAGAAGAAAAGACAATTCCATTAGATGAAGATGATTTAAGTTATTTGTATAAGTATAGAGACGAATTAGAAGATTGTATAAAGCGTATAACTGAACTAACATTATCTCAATATATAATAATAATGTTTAGAAATAAAGACAAGCAAAACAAAATTCCATTAGAGAAGAAACTGACAAAAGAACCTACAAAATACGATAAACAATATAAAACATTAGATTATGATACTTTAAAAGATATAGTTGATACAAAAAATAATTATCTAATAAATACTATAAAAAATACAACTTCAAACAATTCTACTACAATGCTTCCACATAAGAAAAATATAAAAATAAAAAAAATAAAATCTAAGTTTATCATGTTTTAATTTTGATATAGATTTTTTTTAAACAAAAAAAAAACAAAAAAAAAAACTATATCATCATATATAACTAATGGATAATATAATTGCAGAAAGTGAAACTACAATGATTAATTCGTTAAATTTTGGACTTCCAGAAACAGCACAATATATCACAGACCGACGACACGTTAATTATTTTCCATCAGGCAGTAATGTTTATAATCCAAATGCAGGAAACAAAAATATTAGATTTCATATAACAGGTGAAGACAACACATATATTGATTTATCTTCTATTCGTTTATTTGCTAATCTTCAAAACACTGACGGAACACGAAGTCATTTTTTACGACCGTTAGGTAATTTATCATCCTTCTTCAGTCGGTATAGATGCACAGTAGGCGGACAACAGGTTCAGGATATTATTGAATACAATAGGCATTGTGAATTGTATAATTCCTTTAAAAGTCAAGATGCTAGAGATATGGACGATTTAGAAAGTAGCGCTAATCCTCGTTGGGATGATGACTGGCGACACACATATGCTACTGGATTAGCAGAATTTATTGATGCTAATAATGAACGAGGAACTACTGGAACAGCACCAGATGGTGCGTTAGTCGCCGCGGGAGATCATAATAATTGGGGCGATTTAACAGCACGATATACCCGCCATTCAGTTGCAGGAATACCCGGCGCTAATGGTTATATGAGATTAGGACATAAACCGGTATGTGGACTGTTAGAAAGCAATTATTATTTACCTTTACGATATGCTCCGCTTGAACTGGAATTTACAATTGTATCGGATGAGCACGTACCAGTAATTACACCATTTGCTACTCGTGATGCAGCGGGGGATTTAATCAACAACACATATACTGACAAATACGGCTACTATTTCACAACCGGCGATACTTCAACGCAGTGGGAATTGAATAACGTAATTATAAGAGCCGAGGTAATTCAATTAGACAATACGGTCAATAATAACATAGTGAAACATTTGTTAGAGGGTCAAAGTTTGAAATTAGTTTTTCCAATGTATCACACTATGACACAATCATTCAACGCGGCAGGAAATGAAATTAATATGAATATTGTTAAATCCGCTTCTAAATTGAATGGTTGTTTCATTACACTATATCGCCCACCAAGAGCAGGAACTGACCCACAAAATACTGATTATTACAGACAAGACAACTACATTTACAAGCGATGGAATTATTTTTACAATCCGATGATTAATTCTCGTATTTTTGATGGTCCTGATCCAGATGGAGCTGATCGCGCGACATACCAAGGAAAGGGCTTTCAAAATTCAGATTTAAACTTAACGTGGCAATTACAAATTAATAATAAAAAATATCCAGAGTTTGAATGTCAATCAATGGCAGAAACTGCATATTATTTAAGACGAACATTACACTATTTGAACCCTGACCAAGACGCCTTTAGCATTTCATATAAACGCTACAGAGAAGACAAGTTCGTTATTGGGATTTCATTTGAAAAGATGGCGGACACTAATTTTACAGGCCAGAATACGAAACAAGGAGGCTTACTCGTTTTTAAACTAAAAGGAAGTAACAGAGCACTGACAGATAATGAAGATGTGCGAGAATTATTTGTGCATATGATTTCGGAGTCTGTTCTGGAATTAAGGGAAAGCGGGAGCATTCTTTACGATTAAAATTAAAATCTATGATAAATATATAATGTATAAATTCCACAAAATAAATAATAAGAAAAATAAAGGTAAAGTATTTTTACAATCCTCACAAATTAAATATAGTCCATTTGATTTAAAAGATACAAAATATTTAGAACACCTGCACGAACAAATGAAGTTAAGAAACTCACAAGAAGCATCAGTAGCATTAAGGAAAAAGATTGACGAAGGAAATAAGAGAGCAAACTATGTAAATGAGCTGGATAGGACGATGGGTGAATTATATCGTCCTAACTTGCCACATGCAACAAAAGAACATTTAAATAAATGGTATGAAGATACAAAAAAGTTAATATTTACTTAAGATTTATTATAATAATATTAATAATCTAACTATTATTATAATAAATATGGCAACTACAGCAAGTTTAGAATTAATAAACCCATATGCAAAATTTGGATTGAAACGACGACCTACTTATGAAGAAATCACTAATTTGATAGGTGAGAACGAACAATTAACAGGAAAACTACCTAACCGAGATGCTACATTCTTCAAAGCAAGTCCTCAGGGTAGTTTTTTTGACGGGAGCGACCATTTAGAATTATTGAAAGACCAAGAGATGAGAATATTAGACAGACAAATGAGAGAGGCAATGACGAAACAAGAAGCACATAGAAATGGACACACATATGCAGTTCATAGAAGAAACACAGAACCGGCAACAACAACAGATGATATCCAACCGACACAAGCAGAAGAACCAACAATAGCACCTGTGCAAACAGAATTGCAACAACGAGCACAACAAGCAACACAAAGACAGCAAGAAGCACAAGAACAACATAGAAACTTTATTGCACAAGGCGCATCGTCTATTTTCAATCGCTTAATGTTAGGACGCTCAAGTGAAAAAGAAAAATTAATTATATCAAGAATTGATGAACTACACCCAGACATTCAACCGGAGTTTAAACAACAAGCGTTTGAAATATTGTATTCAGTAAGGGACAGGCAACCACGAATTTTTGCTAATAATTTGACTGAAATGAGCAAAGTCGTAAATGATTTATATATTATGCAACTAATTAAGGCAACGGAGTTTGAAGAATTTTCACATCTAGCAAGACTTCATAAGAATGCAAAAGGCGATACAAAGAAACCAATAACAGACCAAATCGCCCAAATGTATGGCGACTTAGTTTATTACAAATATATCGCCAAACCCCAACAAGTAATAGGAGCAACTACTAAAAAGATGGCAAAACCTCCAAGTCGAGCAGCAGGAAGCGGTGAAAGTAAATAATAATATAAGTATATTTAATGATAATATTAACTAAAAACATACTGAAAAGAAAGAAGCAGAAATTCAATGATAAATATGATGACGACAGTTTTACAATACATAACCTAATGAAACCAAACACTTCAACAACAATACAACCACCGAAACTGATGAAAAAGGGCATACCGAGAGAATTTATTGACATTGCAACCAATACAGATACAATCGCCACAGAAACCAGAGAGACTCAAGAAAAGTTATACAATGATGCAAATCAGCAATTAAATATGACATTTGAAGCGTTTAAGGTAAAGGAAAACCAGGACAATATGTTTCAAATAATGCTTAAAAACTTTTGGCGCAACACATACAAAAGAAATGAGCCAACAAGAACACAAGCAACACAAACATTGAAAAACCAACGTGACGCAATGGTGTCAGCCTTTACTAAAATGCTTGACAACAACAAACCGCCAGAACAACCGCCAAAGAAACCACCAGACGAGGATGACAGCGATGAAGAAGAAAAGAAGTTCAAGCTGACAAAAATGATAGAAATAATGCTACACAACGGCGCTACAGTAGCAGATATAATATTAAACTTATCACATACCGCAATTGCAACAACAATAAATATCGCAGATTTAGTTAATCAAATAACAACAGGAAATGCACAAAGTAGCAGTAGCAATTCATCAAATGAAGCTATTAGTGTTCATAGTTCTCCACCTATTACTGTTCATAGTTCTTCATCTGAAAGTCCAACAGAAATACCAGCGCCAACTGAAGACGAAGATTCAGAAAAAGAAGAAAACCAACATTTCAATTTTGAAAAATTAAAATCTAAATAATATTATATATAATGGGTTCAAGTAAATCAAAACCAGTAGAAATTGATGACGAAGAGGCTATTAAAGTAATAAAAGATATAGATGTAAATACGATAAGTGAAATGTCAAGAATTGATATTCTACAAATAAATTCATTGAAAGCAATAATCAATAAATTAGAAAAAGTTAATGAATGTAAAAAAGATAAAATATATTATAAATTACCTGCTTTGAATTTATGTAGTTATTCTTTATTTTGAATTAATAACATTAAGCCTATGGCTTAATGCTATTAATTGCTTATACAACTTCTTTCACTTTTTGGCGTTGATGTTGAAACAGTGCTATTTGTTTCATCTATTAAATGTTCTTCATCAACAAAATTATTTTGAAATCTTAATAATTCCTCGTCTGTTGCCCTCCTCTTCAATGCCTTATAAAGTTTATGTATCCAAGAATTAGTATGAAAATTATAATTACCTCTACGATACAATCCACCACATCTACATAGTTTCATTGGCATATTATGATATTATATTAAGTTAGAATATCTTTATTCATCATTTGTAATTTGAAATGCCTGTTCAAAATTGATATGAAACATTTTGTTAATGTCTGTTGAATTCATGTTCACGTAGAAAAAAGAATATGGAGCAAAATTAACGGCTTGATGATACATATCTAATAATTGCTGTTTATCAACAATGGCGCTATTTTCTTCAATAAAACTCATTAGCTCACTGGCATTTTTCAACCTAAAAATATATAATGAACTGGCATTCAAACGAATGATAGGCGCTAAAACATTGTATTTTTGTGTTGAACAAATCACACTTACTGCATCGTGCCTGCCTCTTGTAAATAATCCATGTAATAATTTACTATATCTAACAAATTTAGGGTCGTCTGCGTGGTCATCTATAACGATTAATATTGAGTGCAGTTTCTTTATCTTTTTAGATTTCATATAATTAATTATTTTCTTCTGTCTTTCAATTACATTTTCTAAATCACTTGGATTATAATTATCAAAATAAATTTGTTCTTTTTCATCATCCACGTGCAATTCGTCCCTGATGTATTTTTTAACTTCTGTAAATGTAGGGTCGTTATGGACGCTGGGTGAAAATATAAATATTCTTGCGAATGAATTTCTATAAACATTCAATATTAAATTTTGAATAAGGACAGTCTTACCGCCTGTCGAAGAAGCAACTATAATACTTCTAAATGGTGATTTTGGCACGTGCTCATATTTAGATTGTTTGAATTCATATTCAGTTATGTTTATTGGTTTTATTATTGGAACATCTGTCATAATTGATATTAAAGATATATAGAAAATAATTTAATATTATTTATTGTATGAAAGCATTGCTATGATATGAATGGTGTCTATCGTAGTAGAACAGGCTCTTTCATCAACTTCAATCAATAAGCATTGAAGCTAATTAGTTTGATGCATTGTAAAGAAAACCCCAAGTGCTGTGCCCCACCAATATTCTATTATGCATGAAAATAATAAGATTAAATAATTTAAATAATTATTTTATCTTATTATTATATGACTGTTGTCCATTGCAATTGTTGTAAAACTTATGATGACAAATATTTATTTAAACATCTAAATTCAAAATATCATCAGAAATTTGTAGAATATAGATGGAATAAAGACGATACAATGAAAAAACTTTACAAGCAAAGAAAGACAGAAATGAAAAAAAATTATCTTATTATTTAATATGAAAAGGAGTTATACAGATTATATTAATATAATAAATGAAATGGAGAATATAGAACGGGTTGTCATAACTGATAATAGGTGTAAAAAAATATGTTATTTTATTTTAGAATTAATTAAGTTTTTGATACAATATATTAAAAATATAAATATTAATATAAATGCCAAAAAAGAAAAACAAAAAGAATAAGACAGGTTTAAGTGTTTCATCAACTGATGAAGAAATTGTTAAAGAAACATCAGTTATTGAGGTTGTTTGTCCTACATGCAAAAGAATGTTAGAACTTAAGAATGAATTACAAATAAAAAATAATAAAAGTTGCAAATGTTCATGTATTCCAACAAGTTTCAAAATAAGTAAAAATGATAAGAAAATGAATATTGATAAAACTAAAGACAGTATCAACTTAGAAACTGATGTCCATAGTATAACTTTTAAATTTGGTAGGCAAGCAACACCATCCGATAATAATGAAAACGAAACACAGGAAACTGTTAAACAAATGATGAAAAATATATAATTAAATAAATAAATATCTAAATAAATATATAGTAATGTCTGAAAACGAAAATTATACTATTAATGATTTAATGAAGAAGATAACATTAATTGGTAAAAATATCAAAAACTTAAATGATATGATTAAATCCATTGATGACAAAATAAAACCAGTTGAACGCGAACAACAAAGCAACGAAGAGAAGGAGAAAATCGAAAAGATATTTCAAGCAAAGTCTATAGGAAGACCATCGGGCGACTACCCTACAAAGCAAAAGAAATACTGTGATATGTTGAATACAGGAAAAATCAAACAACCAAAGCAACAAACATTAGAGTTTTATAAAATTACAAAAAATGATGATGAAGTATATGTATTATTTGAATAATTAATATCTAAATAATTCTAATAATATGATTTTTTTAGAATTATTTAGCAACAAGACCTATATAAAATACCTCGTGGTTTGATATTGGACACTTTGATGAGTTTGACGGATTAAGGATTTTGAGTTTGATACTACCAGTATCATTTGAACGATACTGGTAGTATCATTTGAACGATACTGGTAGTATCATTTGAACGATACTGGTAGTATCATTTGAACGATACTGGTAGTATCATTTGAACGATACTGGTAGTATCATTTGAACGATACTGGTAGTATCATTTGAACGATACTGGTAGCAGTATATAGCTTTGCCATACTATGATTATAACATTTATACCCTTATATGTTATAATTATAATGTAAGTATAGCGTTTTATATATTGAAGATAAAATCCTACAAGGGACACCGCGCCTACATTTTTTCATCATTGTAGGCTTGGATTTACACTTAAAGAGAGAACACCTATAGATAATAAGGATGGAAATTGAAAGAAGGTATTGTAGCACATGCATGTTCAATCAAAAAGCCGACAAGTTTGAAGAAGGGTTCAAGACTTGCAATATATGTAGAGCAAAAAATAAAAGACACTACCACAACAACCCTGAAAAATACAGAGAATACAGAAGGGAAGATAGAAAGAACAATCCTGAAAAATACCAAGAAAGGCAAAGAGAATACATGAAGGAATACAAAACAAGAATGCATTGTTGTTCGTTATGCGATGTTGAAGTGCAACTAAAAAGCAAAGCAAGACACGAGAAAACAGCATGGCATCAAGGAAACCTGAGAAGAAGCGAGAACCCTGAGGAGAAACTGCCAGAACCTGATGAAATCAAAATCATAGATGGCAAAAAACATTTTAGGTGCTTGACATGTAGAGCCAGTTTTCTACCGTATCAATGGGAGAAACACATAATGGAGAAGCATAGGGAAACTTAGAGTGATTGATACAATAATATGAACACTATTGTATCATTTACTGATTAGGAGTGATGATTTTGGTATTAACCACAATCCTACAAGGGACACCACGCCCAAACAAATATATGATGAAGCTGATGAAACGAAGGAGGGAGTGATGTTGTTGCTGTTCTATTTTTTGTCCGGGAAATGGACAAATCGTTTTTAGACAGTTCGAATATTTTTTTGATGACAAATATTTTTTGCAATATATTTTGCAAAATTTATTTTTTTGAAATGGATGAGGTGAGGAGATTGAGGAAATGACATTTTGGAGGGTAGTTGGTGAAATGAATGAGGCGAGGAGGAAGGAGAAAAGGATGGCGAAAATTTTGGAAAAATGATGATAAAAAAACGGATGAGATGGACAGAAAGGAATGTAGAAAAATGATGAAAACAAATAAGGGTAGAAGATGGAAGATGAAAAAAAATGTAGGGTGGGGGGTATGTATGAAGCAATTTATTTGCGGGGCAAGGCCCCCGACTACTGATACTGCCTTTGCGAGCTTATATTGGTAGACAGCTTCCATACCTCCAGAAGCACAAACACGCTCTCTCCCGATAGACACATGTGATGCGCACCCAGCCTGAAGTGGAAGACTCCTGGCCAAGCTGGCGCGGGAAAACCCCCCCCCAATTAGGAACCCACAACAACCACCAGGTGTAGAGGGATCTCCCAAGAGGGATTGGCCCCTTTTCTGTGTTCCATTTAGCAAAATGCAGGGGAGTGAGCCACTAAGATTACCTGCAGTGTGGTCTGTGTACTGCAAAGGTGCAAAACCAAACTCGAAGCTTGTGTCCGGGTATGATTGCCCCAAATAGCAACAGTTAAAGCTGGCCCCGTGGACCCGCAAGATCTCGGGCAAAACAGGGCCCTACAACACTAAACGGATTTTGTGTACCCCGGTTGGTTGCAATGTTGGCTTTAACGGAATCAAATCACAGGTAAAAAGCCACCTGAAGAAGACCACTTCGTTTTGACACGGTCGTGGTTTCATTGTCGGGCAAGGGCTGCATCCTACACTTTCGTGTCCCTGTTTCGGGCCTAATCATTGATTATCTACCAAGTCAATAGACCCCGGATGAATAAGCTCGACCGCTGGTGGACAAAGCGCTGCCGGGCCCCGGCTCCTTGCTGGTGTAGCCACATCGGATGGCCTGCGAGGACTTGCTGGTAGCGAACAGTGGGGATGGGGATCCTAAATTAAAAATCAGTCAATCAGCTGTGTCTTAGACTAGAGGTCCCTTGAATAATCAGGAACTCATCCCGGCTGAGCTACAACTAAGTAAGTGGGAACCAGTGATCAGCCATGCGAAAGAGAACTGCCGCGTAAATCAGTCCCATAGGTTTATGACTATGCCTGCTCGGGCAAACGCAACGCAGGTGTTTGGATGATGGCTACGCCAGCGAAACAAGGCTTTATTCACACTTTCGGACCCTGGCCCTTCCTTCAGCTTCAGCCCCTGATAGGCTTGGGGACCACTTTTGAGAGCCCTTGACATGGAAAGCATGACGCAGTCAATCATCTGCTTCTAAAACACGCGAAACACAGCCAGTTGCCGATCAACATGAGGTCCTTGGGTGCAAGTCATTCAAATTGTCTCGAGTAAAAGGCACCAAGCTCCAAAACAGGGTCACTGAGGCGCTTGAACAATAGGTCCATACAACGCCCAGTGTTTCCATGGCGAAGGGACTTGCCACAAAAAAAACGACGGCCACGATGGAACGGTAAAGGGTCCAGGAAGCTGAAAAGACTTCCAAATGCCGCGCTTACACCAGGGTGAAAGTAGAGCCACAATTCCTTTCGCGTGGGCAAGTAAAGGGGATAACTGAAACCAAACCGGGGAAATTGTGCCATCCACTCTAAGCCACCTGCAACATCTTTGACAGTGGCTGAAGGCATGACCGGGTTGTCAAATGATCTTCTGTTGTCAGGCTGGTTTCCTGGTGGCTATAAAATGTTGTGAGTGCCGCTGCTTTGACACTTCAAATGCGGGGTTGTATAAACACTTCTTCAACTGGTTGACTACTGGCTTGGGCCTAACCCTGCGAGACTTGAAACTGGAGACCCTCCCACCCTCAACCCTCGGCCTCTTTGGGCCCAACGCAGGCCTTCACCCATCCTGAGCTTGCCGCTAGGGGACCGGAGCTCAACAGTTGACATGGAAAGGCTTTCAACCCGTGACCATTTTGGCAAATCGGCCATAGCTGTCGCTCTTGGGGCCCTTTAAAGTGACATCCTCAAAATGACCCGAGGCGAATGGTGGCCTTAAGGCGATCACCAATAGTCACTTTGCAACCAGCCAAAATGCAAGCACTTTAAGGGACCCAGCATACATGCAGCAGCCGACCTCAAACAAGGTCCAAGGCTATTGTTTCAGTCCGCGAGTAAATGTTGAACATATTTGAAGCCGTGCTCAAGAACAGCCCTAGATTGATGAGTATGGCCGATAGCACTTTCCCTAACTTCCGTTTGGTCGTCAAACGAGCAATGGCGAAGTGGCGGAGCGTTGCCATCTTTAACCTAGTTACAAGGATATGGGTCTTCAGACTCGGGCGGTTCCGTTGCAATCAGCCAAAAAGAACGAGCATATGAGCGCGTCCTACTCAGATCTGGACAAATCGTGATTATATGCCAAACCGGAAACAAGGAATCCCCTAAAAGGCCTTCAGGTTAGCCCCACAACGTCCAAGCCAACACCCAAGGAACACAAACTACTAGGCACAGCTAGCTCCTATGTATATATGCATTAATATATATATATAGTATTTAAATCTTTGTTTAAAAGTTGTCTACATTCGGTGATTGGGCAATGCCCATTTCATAAGTTGCCAGATTTTACAAGGGTCGTTGTTTAGTAAGGCCAGGCCACCACGATGTAAATGCGGGATGCTATTCCCAAGTCAGGCTCTGTTGATGATTTGCGGCACATTAGGCCGTCCTTTGTCGCACTTGCTGCTTGGCGCTCGTGTTAAGTCACCCTCACTCACGCTAAGCTGCCCCGAAAAGAGCAACTCCCCTGCCACTTCAGGAAAGCAACGCCCAACAGTGGTGATTCAAGGACATCGCGTGCACACCACGTCGACAGGAATGCTGCATGCTCCATGGACTCCATATTGTGATGAAGCCCGGACGAATAGGAATCAGTTGGGTTCCTCGGCTGCCCAGCCCTCCTACCGCTTGAGTGCCTAGTTACACGCTGCTCACTTTCTGGACGTTGCGATCAAGACCGCCCATGTCTCCAAGTAAATCCAGGATTGTCCGCAAGCCACTCGCTCACATCATTTGGGCACCGGCCCGCCACCAATCGAGCTTGAGAAGCGGCAGAATCTGACATCCGTGAGTCATGAAGTCACGCAGGTGCTAAACAGTCTGGACCCATCGAGCTATTGTCTATCTCTTTGTGTGGTGTCGGGAAAATAAACAATGTGGCTAACATCTACCATAGAGGGGGAATGCACCGCACTGGCGCACTGAGTGAGACAAAGGCCTGGCTAAAGCCAGGTTTGAATGTTCCTAGCTCGTTGGTCAAATGGAAGGCAACTGGCATTGCCACATCAAGATGGTAGTAAATGACTTCCAACATCGGCACAGCTGGCCTGCCGGGACGAGGGCAGGAAATCCCCTTCACTCATCACCCCCCCTTCCCGGCGGTCGAGGTAGCTTAAGTATTATTAGTCTTTTCAAGGGCGGCAGGCGCCACTGATACAACTTGCTTTTGGTTAGCTTGCAGCTCTGCGCGCTCTGCCCTTCCAGTTTTCTTCTCGCATCCCTCCTTGAGCAGTGCTCAGCCAAGCGTTTCGGTATGGACTGGAAGGCGCCATTTTGAGCCATTGTGGATTGCAATTCATGTGACTCTTTGGAGTCACAAACAAGACTTGGTACTAGGACTACTAGTCTATGAAAAATGCAAATAACTTCAAGGGCGGCCGCAAGATATTGTTGGGACTGTCCCTTCCTCTCCGTGATCCCGGGTGTTGGGGCTTTGACTCTTTTGAGAATCCGGGGAAACGCCTACGGGATCCCAAAGGTCTGAAGGCCCTGAAGGCCTGGCAAATCTCGGGCTCTTGGCAGCTACAGCCAAGATGTCTTGGCGCAAACAGCTGCAAACAGCAACTCCCTACACTCCACTGTGATATCATGATCACCATTGGTTTGTACATCATGCGAAAAGGAACAAAAACTCGCAGCATGGAATCCAGGTCTCTTCAAGCGCCCTCCACATGTCCTCACCTAAGGTCTGCTCACGTTCGGCCAACGCTTGCTCTGGTTTGCCCCAAGGACTCTGGAAAAAGGCATCAAAAATGATCAAGGCTTCCGAGAACTGGAGAACGGAAGTGGACCAAACTTGAAACCAAGCTCCAAGGAAGCAACCTCTGGCGCTGAGCCAATCGCCGCCAGCGCCGAGCTGTGTTGACTGGCGACCTCTGTCGACTGGTCTTTGCGGCGATCTCTCGCCCCGGCCGCCAGGATTCTCGTGCCCGCTGAATGGCCTCACGAAGCACAGTGGTCTGCGGTGTATAGAAATCTCAACTAGTCAAATCAGTGAGGAAACTAGCCTCAAACTGAACTCTAGTGTTCTTGTGTAGCACCACAGGGGCGGAATCCTGTAAATCTATTCATCTTCTCACCAATACAGTGCACAAGTGACCGTGCCTTTGCTCAACTGGTTGCCGCCACATGTGTGTATATCCAAGTGCATTCTTTGGGGAGTGTTGATTACAGAATCTGGCATTGCAAACTCGTCTCAAGTTAAGCTCCGGTCATTTCCGTTAGGCAATGCAAACACATGCACTGGGGCTCCGGCCGTCTTTGGTTCACGACTGTCCCTCCACAACTTTCTTCTTCTTCTTTTTAGGCTCTTTGACCTCCCACTGTGCTGGCCATCATATGCCAACATATCGGGCTGGCTATTTGCAGGCGGCGAATTCATTCACCCACAGTACCAACCTGCCTCAGTCTCCTTGGCTGGCTCTTTCTTGCTTTGTCCCTTTGCGACATCCTTCTTGGCTGACTCCTTCTTGGCTTGATTCTTCTTCTCCGGCTCCTTTGTAACAGCCGCCACGTCATCACTTGTCATCGCAAAAGGTTGGATATGCATATATATATATATATATACATGCAAAAATAATATGTGTGAATGGTGCATTCTGCCACAAAGCCATGACTGTTGCTGCTGTCCAGGAACTATGTATACAACCAGCTACTCTCAGTCAAACAAATGCATGATATATATGAATATATATATATACATGCAAAAATAATTTGTGTGGCAATGGTGCATTCTGCCACAAAGCCATGACTGTTGCTGCTGTCCAGGGACTATGTATACAACAAGCTACTCTCAGTCAAACAAATGCATGTATTGAGAAACACAAAGGCATATCAGTCTATAAACAAATATGTAGATATATATATATATAGTTGCGTACATGTTCACAATAATCAAAATAAAACAACAAACAAGCTACATTTCAAACAATGCTGGCACTTCAATCACACGTATTCTGGAGCAACATATAATGGCAAACGACATGATTCGCGACCAGCTAGTTGCCAGTTGGGTCAGTAAGCCGAAGAGGACAGAACAATACAACTTTTCAGGGAAGTTCTTACATGTGTGGTTCAGCCAAGCAAGCGCTTGTGTGCAAATTGTTTGCAACATGTGTGTGTGTGTGTGGGTGTGTGCGCGTGTTTATCAACATGAATCATCTTGAGCAGCACCTGGTCTGGATCCAGTAATTAAAAACATCAGGAATGCGTACCCTAGATTCATTGCCCCAGGTTGGCTTTGATGCAGAATGCCCCTGCTAGCTGCAGGATACATCAGGATCACCTACCGAAGCAAACACAAACACTTTGGAGGAGTTGACTCCTCCTTTCTGGGCATCTGGTATGCAATCCCCTCCAGATTGATCCTTTAAGGCGGCAATTTAAAAAATAAAGGTGGTGCTTGCACCAAGATCTCATGACATCTGCAGCTCACCCAGAATGTACCTACAATTATTTGCATTGTTTTCCTTGGTTTCTATGCAAATGGAAAGCAAGTGGCATCGAATACGAGCGAACTGGCAACCCCAAAACTTCGACAACCGGAAGGGCCTCTGGCTTCTCACCTGGCAAGAGTCGCTCTCAAAAAGCTCCCTCGTTTCCTACAAAAAAGAGGGCAAACTTCCCAGGCAAGCCACTGTGAACTCCACGGCCCGAGACCAAGGAACTGTGTTCAATAGGTTCAGGGCTTCTCCTCGGTCCTTTGGTGAGAAGCTGCTTTGCAAGCTGCTATCCCAAGACCTCCAAAGTGGCTTATCAAGATAGGTAGGTCTTGCTAGTTGGGTGACCCTAAACAGATCCCTTTCGGATGCTACACACATGTTCTTCTTTTGGCGCAAGCGATCGGACGCCGTCATTTAGAACCTGTTGAACGGGTCTCCTGATTCTTGGACCTGGCAAAGGTCGCAAAGATCAAACGCTCTGTGGCAGTCGCGGGGCGCAAACATTCACCTTGCTTTGGCTTAAACAAAACCCAACAAGCCGCCAACACAAATCGCATCTGCTTGGCTTAGAAATGGAAAACTGCCACCTTCCGTTTTGAAGCTCTCTGACCCACGCCTGCCGTCCCCCACACGAGCCCCGCCAGTCTGCAGGTTGACCAGCGTTGGCATCGGGGAAAAGCGTCCGAAAATCTGCATTGAAACCTATGAACATGTTTAGGGCCTTTGGGGTTCCAAAACGTACACAGCTCGTAAACAATGTGAACCACACTCCTGAAACGTCGGTTTCTCAATGACAGGGTTTGATTTGATAACATCCAACAAGCCTTTCCCCAAAGAACACGGCAGTGACAAATCCTGGTCTGCAACCACTGGTGATATGAGAAAACACGGGGAAGCCTGAAAGGCTTTGTGCGACCCTGTAGCAGCTAATTAGACAGAACTGTATAGAACCATCACCCATGTCCACTCATAGCACGTAGGGCTTCCTTGTGCGGCGTTCAGCCAGCGAACTTTCAAGCAATCAACATGTCATTAAAACTCTATCAACAATTCAAGTCAGAAATCTTTCGCACCGCCTCGGATAACTCTCTGCCAGAATTTGATACAGCACGTCTGTCATTTTATCCCTGTGGCAGCCGGGGTTCATCCAAACAGCCGGTCAGCTGACCCAAGACCCATGAGTCCAGGTGACCCCATTGAGAGGACATGCCCTGCAAGAGCCCCCCTCTCACCTCTCAATCAGGCGTTCCGATCTACCGTGAATACTTCTAAAGTTGCAGGTAAAGCAGCTGCACACCACAGTACGACGATAGAAATCATGGCGTTCCTCACCACCGTCTTGTGCTTCTAGGGCATACACCGCACCTTCTATTCTATGATCCTCCCAAGCGGTCATTGAGCAAACATCATTGCGGGGAACAAGAAGCTCGCCTGCCCCGTGTTCCCCCTGTGTGAATTGGCGCCTGCATTCTCTGGCTTCAGCTGTCGCACTCCTGGGGTGCAACCCGGTGGACACGGAGTCGGGAACACTCACGAGAAAATGCAAATAACAAAAATCAAATCCACGGGCATCACTATGAACACATACATGTATACATATATGTTGGAGGTTCTGCCGCATAAATTGAAATGGTGGAGGTGCGTGCATACCAAAAATCGAGGTCCGAGTTCTTTGCCACTTGTACTTGTACCTGTTTTCACATGTCCATTGTAACCGGTCATGCTACACAACTTCTCAGACCCTCAACCTGTAAATTCAATAAAAGCCAACCTTGATTAGAAGCCTCCTTTGGTAAGCGGTCAGCCCAAGGGAAGCAGAGAAGACAACTACAGGGGACTCTAAAGGATGTTTGTATAGATATGTCTCATATGTCTCATATGTATATATATATATATATACACACTATTGACAATTACTTGACTCTTGTGGGCGGTGGACTGAGGTTCGAGACATTGCCATGAGCCCACTGTGCGACAGTCTACAAGCAGAAATATAATTCACACGGGGCACTTTCCCAGTCTGTGTCCTTTCCACGTGGCCACTAGACTCAAAAAAAACGTGTTAGAAGTTGTGATTTGGCGACAATTGTTGCCCCATGGTTGGGTATTATGTTGGCATCGTTCGCAGCTCAATTTTTCGAAACAGGACTGTTGAACATTGTCAACACAAGTGTCCAACTGGTAATGCTGGTGGGGTATGCACAGCGAGTACAGAGAGCCGAAACGGCCGAAACCGCTCGACAGCAGAATGACCTCGCGTGTCTCACGCGTATGCCCAAAACACACGACGCAAGTGACCCCAACAGGGTTGTTGGCAATCTGTCATCGCTATCTGACCCCAATCCCCAATCCTGGATGTTCGTTTGCACATCTTGCTTTGCGCAGGACCGAACTAGCATTGAATGCGCAACCTGCTAAGTCTCTCACTGCCGCACCAACACTAAATCGATACTCAAGTCAACCAAATTCGAAACATGACACCGATTCAGCTGCTCAAATTCCTTACTTGGAAATTGCGGTTTTAAACGATCTTAAGGTCCGGAAATGGGGGGGAACTCATTTGGACGAGTGCCAAAAAGAGGACTGTGGAGGACGGAGGACCGTGCCGGAACTCGGGCCCTCTGATGAAAATGCGTTCCGCCGGATTGTTCGTATTTGTTGGGGGGCCTTTGAATGTCAGAGGCACCAGACTACACAGAAACGCTTGCCAACAAAAATCAAATGAACTTCGTAGGATAGACCATGCAGTGGTTAATTGCCAGCAAAAATGCTCAAAATGAATGTATCTTCCTGGGAGGAGCTAAACATGTCTTTGACAGAAAGGAGAGAACAGCTTCCCTTACTCGGGCACGTGACTCAACAAATTCGACATCTCACTCAATACCCAAACTACCGAGTTGGGTTAAGATGGTTAAGCTGCCACACATGACATGGATGGGTAACGAGGAAAATAAACTACCAATCAAACTGTTCGGCCAGTCCGTCATGCTCAACTATCAATCGCTGGTGATCACAAGCAGACTTGAAGAAGATCAGCGTGTCTTCAAATGGCCCTGTGACGTACTATAGAGAAGCTTCCAAAGGTGAGATTGGACAGCAAGGAATTTGCGTTCCAAAAGGGACTCGGAATGGACAACCGCCCGGATAGATAAGTGTCGCATGCTAATCCCTGCCGCCTATTTATATCCAATATCAATCCTTTACACTGGAATAGGTATCAATCATATCTCAAAAATTGGCGCCCTTAAGATGATTTGCTTCCTCTCTAGTCTAGAACCCTTTGACAACATCAACTTAATCAGCAGTCGTTGTCGAGGTGTGCATCAGGGCCATTCAGCGTTCTTTGAACCCGCAAAAAGAAGCAACGTGTATCAAATGGCTTTTCAGATATTGCTGTATCGACTCCGCAAATGTGTTTGGGGATCATTTCCCAATCAAGCGCCCCACATCAAATTCATTGTGGGCCCTCGGAAGCCTGGGCCAAGCTTCGACCTCTGCAAAGAGTTGTCTTGTGCCTGGTCAAAATGAAAAATGAGGGATAAATCAAAACGACGAACAAGTTACAAAGGCGTCTGCTTCATCTGGCATAGTTCAAAATAGGGCGCTCTCTGCATCGCTTGTGGGAAAACCGGCACGGCGCCTCTAGGCAGAGCGCTGCAGAACACCTCCACATTCCACTCTTGCTTTGGGGTCGCCTCACAAAGAAAGCGGAGCGTCAGGGGCTCATGGACGTCCACATGAGCGGACCGAACAAAGGCCCGCTCGTGTCAACTAAGCGAACAAATACAAACTTATAAGAATGAAGGCAAACAGGAAGAAATACATAAAACAAAAGCAAGCAAACAGACAAACAAGACAGCCGCTGCCATGGCTGTGGAAAGCCAGGAAAAGCTGCACAACAAAAGATACAAACAAACGCGCCCATAACACACAGACACACACACACACACACACACTCATACACACAGACACACACGCCCACAGGCGCACGGAGGCATACACACACACAGACACACAGACATACGGACAGACACACAGTCACACACGCCCACACACGCCCACACGCGCACAAAGGCATACTCACCAACAGGCTATGACAAAGGCAATCTAGCACATGCAGAAACGCACACAGGAACACACACACACACACTCTTACACACTCACACAGAGGCACACACCAAGGAGAACTGGCACACGCAGAAACGCACACGCAGACTTGCACACACACACACACAGACATACACACTGTCGCACTGGTGCACACGCAAACATGCAAATGCAGACACGACATCAAAACAAAAAGCAACATCAACATGTTTGATCTTGTTTGGGTATATGGTACACGCACACAGTCAAACACGGGTTGGTCTTGAGCACCATGACTATGCTGGTAAAGTGGTAAGAATGTAGTGTGCGGGTATGCTACTATGCAACAAATGGCCTCAACCAGCTGGCCAAATGCGTGTTTAACCACGTCTGAAAAGTGCCCAAACCAGTCAGGTATGTTTGTGCAAAGCAGTTTGCAGGCCACTATATCAAGAGCCCGTCAGGCGTGCCAGTGGACAAAACCACATCGACCCCAATGCATAAAGACCAGGATGATCGTGATTGCATTGCAAAATGGGTCAACGTCTAGTCAATCGTTCAGCTTGGTGAAAGAACCTAGATCATAAGCCCCAAACCTCACTCGCATATATACACACACCATACTTTGATTCTCACGGACAAACACCTCAGCTCAGGAAGACCAAAAGAGGCCACCCCAGAACATGCTTGAAGATTAAACATGCCCACGGCATTGCTCTGATGGCCGAGGCCTAATCAAGCCTTGTGTAGGCTTGAAGAAGCTTATATATAAAGCCAAGACAGCTCAATGAAGCCAAACAAAACAAAGCTTATTGAGTAAATGAGCCTCATTCGACGCTTTTGGCTCCGTTGAGCCCACCCAGCAGTTTTTTCTGACAGGTAAGGGGGTAGAAATGAATCCCTCATGATTTCCTAGACTACCCTTCACCCTGCAATTTCATTGTTCGTTGGTGTTGGGTTTTTGGAGGCCTTGTGATGCCTTGCGCGCATGCAAGAACCACCTTCAACACGCGGAATAGCCAATGCAAGATTCACTTCCTGTCGCATTTGGTCAGTACGGCCTGGAAAGCTACAACAACCGGGGCCACTGCGCACTGCCGAATGTTGCGGGAAGGTGTGGGCGAAATTTGCTCAAACAAGCCAAAACCCTGGCCCCCATGGCAAACCGTCAGAAAGTTGTGTAAACAACAGTAACTAGTGACTCAAACCATGGTTTCAGCTACGGGGTCCCTGGAGCACAATAGTGCTTAAAACCATGGCTTCAAGGATGCGAATCGACCAGCGACATCTTGATTGCTTTGACAGCCTGGCGGCTTGAACACTTAGCTTTAAACCCTATCTTTAAACAGCTTCAAGGCGAATCGCATCCGGGCAACTGAGCCTGGCAATAGATGTTCCAGGCACTCTGCAGCAGTTGCTTCCAATCCTTCACCTGAATAATGGATCAAGCCTCCGGAAGGAGGGTCTAAGCAACGAAACTCCGATACTACAATTGAAATGTGGCCGTGTTTTTGGGGATACCAGTGTCGGGTTGTTTCAAGTGGAAACTAAGGACAAAAGAGCATGTGCCGGGCCCCTATCTTAAGAAACAGCTGATACAACCCCAAACTGAGGAAACCAACCTTGGGTAAAGCGTCTTCCCTGCAAGAATATCATCAGAGCCATGGGGAGGCATTGTCACAGCTCGTGACTAGAGACAATTGGGGCCCAGGGACCATGGGTCAGAACCTTCCCGTGGCTCCTCTCGCTGCTCTAAATCAGGGTCTGACAATAACTGTATAGAACGGGGTTGCTTTCACTCATGCAGTCCACTGCCACCATATGAGATGAACAAGCTAATGCAATCAATTGATATCAAAGACCAGACCAGTGAACAAGTGACCATCACAAATATGCCCCCTCGTAGCTGAGATCTGTTTAACATGGGTACCTGCCAAACACTAAGTTAATGCGGGGCGATCATCCAAGGAACCACAGTACCCAAGCTGGCTCTTTCAGTTCAGTCGATCCAATATGGCCAACTCTAAAGCCGACTCAATTCGAGAATCGCAAAGGATCCTTCCCGAGCCTTAAGTGGTAAGACCTGGTAAGAACCCTAGCTCGGAGAAGTCTTTTGTGATGCGTGCTGTGACCTGAACCTGGGCCTGCAACGGCCCTGACAGCGGTTCCGCTGGCCAGATAAGTCACCGATTAGCAGAGCATCTGTGTGGGCACCCCAATCGCCTTGAAAGCTGATGGGTACTTGTTTAGGCGGTGTATGGGCGGTTGCTGGTAGGGTATCTGGGGTTCCGCGTGATGGCGGTGTCTTTGTCACTGGACGAGCCGTCAGAATGCCGCATTGCGCACACACAGACACCGCTAAATCCCGGTGGCTTGTATAACATCGTGTTAGTTTAAACAAATGCAACCCACCAGTTCTGTCTGCGAACTCGTGACAATGCACGGTTCAACACGTTGTCATCAGTAGGAGGTGCTGAACCATCCAAGTGAATTCAAGTGAATACCACCCATTCCGAAAGCATGACGCGAAGACTTGTTTCCCAACACGTTTCCGAACTTGTGACTTGTTCCTTTAACTGCCGTTGGTTTGCTCCAACGGTGGCTTGCCCACCTTGACATCCTTCTTGAACTCTGGGTCAGGCGGAACCTGGCAACCACGTGCTCTCCACAAACAAGGTGGCTGAAAGCTTTACAGAGCAATGGATACCGAACCCAAACTTGGCAACATCAGTCCATTCATTTTTGCATCGTTGCGAGCGGGATTGAAAGGCACCGACCTCTGGTGGGCTGGTCCGATTGAGGCGTGTGGTAGTAACTGCGGTCTTACCTGATAGCCCAAGATCCAACAACTCCCATGGGGCGCAATCTACTTCAACAGAACTGGACACGGAACAACTGCTCATCCCAAGTCGAAACGGGTCGATGCAAGCCTGTACGCCCAACTACAAGACATTGATCTGTAGTGCCCAAAGAACCAGCCAACTCCCATACGTCAATGCAAGGAGAAAGCCCTGTGAGCACAGTTGAGCGAAGCGGAAACAAAAGCAAGCAGCAAATCACTTTGCACAGAACAAGGCGACGAAGAGGGGCGACAGGAGGAATTGGGTCTTCAATCTTGCCAAACAAATAAAAGCATTGATCAACTTGTCGCCATTTGAGCCTGCTTGTCCACCAATGCATCCTTTGTACAAGAGGTGTATGCGCTCGAAGCTCGTGGAGTTCAGGCCAACTCTCTGCGGCCCAAGAAACACAGGTTTGTTCAAATGAGATTTGGTACAATCACTCCAGAAGTTGCTTTCGTGCTAAAACGCACTGGTCTCAGCATCATAGCCTTTGAAGCCTCTCTTCATTCTGCTCTCCTTTCATAAGTCTAGTGCCTACCTCCGAAAGAAGCAGATAACCTAGACTCAAGCCGCTGCAATGCAAGCCGTTGCCTTCATTTCGGAGTTGGAGTTTGCCTTTTGCCCCTGTGGCAAAGCGAAGTGGCCCACCAAGGCGAAGTTTCACACTTTCGTCGTTTGCACGAAACGCAATGCTGTTTTTTACAAAAACAATGTTAAGGCCACTTAGGTGTGCATCAAAAATCGGGATTGATTTGGACGCAAACAATTTGGTTTCGTTTGGTCTCCTTTTAATATACATTTGGTCTCCTTTATATACAACCCCTCCAAACATGCACCCTCCAAAAAACGAGCCACACCCATTTCCCAAACCCCAGTCCCTGGGGAAACAAGCGCGCTCTCTTTTCTTGGTAGTAGGTCTTAAAGGGGTTGCAGCCCCAAACAAAACCAAAGAACAAGGAAGCAGCCCACGGGTCTGGCGCTCAACCGGTCAACCTGACCCGAGGCCGCCGCTGAGGTGTCGCCCTTCTTCTGAATGATGTAGTTCCCGTCCGCGCGCTCGTAGATCTGGGCGGTCGGATCCATCCAGCTGGGGGTCGTTCGCAAGACGTTCAACCAAAGAACCCCCGACCCCCAAAGGTTCTTGAAACCTGGGAAGCGTTCATGAGGCTGAACAAGTACTTCGAATTCCGGAGGACGCTGCTAGGTGATTCGATAAAACAGGAACAACCCCTTTAGTAGTACCAAGTCCCAAGTAGTACCGTCATTCCAAAGTTAACATTCATCGGCTTCCGCTGAGTCGAAACATGAGTGGTCATACAGTTGTGGAGTCTGCAGTTATGATTGGTGACTGACGTCAATCATCAGAATTTACTGCCTGGCAGTATCAATTTGAGCGACAACTCAGCGATTCCTGCTGAGAAAATATGCTACACCGACATGCTGGGAGATGTTCCTGCTTGCTTGCGTATGGGTCCTGCTCTAATGCCAATTCGGCCGTGTCCCATGACTGTGAATAACACCCTCCGCCTTGTGGCTGATTTTGAACCATTGTATTATGAGTACCTAGGCAGACCCAAAAACCGTTGGCTTTTCTTTTTGTCTCCTGTTCAACCAACCTAAAGGGCTACCCTCAAAGCAACACATACCCATACAGAGTAACAAGCCGTAGCCAACATGCCCGTGGTCTCGGCAGGTCGAGGCAGCATTCATCCAGATCCAGCCTGGAGCTGCGTGTGATTCTTCACGAACTTCTTGTACGAGCCAAGCGTGTCTTTGTACCTGCCACTAACACCAATTACCTACCACAAACGCCCACTTGCGTACATGGCTTAGTGAGGCGGTCAGAGGCCATTCAAAAAAACGTTGTTGGTTTAAACACATATTGCAATCACATTATCTATCAGGACACAACACCCATACTGACAAGGAAGACGGGCGCTAACGGAGTCACTAACACAGTTTATGATAAGGCTCACATAATTCTGGAGCATCAGGTTCACTACTATTCTTGGGATCCCCCTATTCCGACACTTCCCCAAGCGGCAGCCGAAACGGTTTCGTGTGGAGAAACAAACAGCAGGCGGAGCACTTGAGGTGCCAGTCGGGAAGCACAAAGGCGGAGATCTTCTGTGAATCGGGCTTGGCAATTGCCTTCAGGATCTCCTGAAACGTTCAAGTTGTCGACTTGTGCCAACAGAGGTGGGAGAATGGAATTTGCTGTGCGAACTAAGCTTTGTCTGTGATGCCAATGAGCCGATCTCATGACTTGATCACTTCGAACAGGATTGGTGGCTCAGAAAGCTGCCCTAAATTCCTAGTTCCCACGACCATGTCCCCAAGCGAGTCAAGGGCATTGGCATTTCCCTCCCTCCCTCCAATTTCCAGGGAGGCAATGTATTCAGTGTTCGATCACCACTATGGGTGCTGCAGAAGATACCTAACACTCCTCCAATGATACAAGCAGTTGAAACAACTGTCCGTGCGCGTCCAACCAACAAACGCTACAATACAAAGCCCATTGGTGAAACCAAGAGGATTCCAAACCTCAAGGGCACGCCTGCTCCTGCAAAGCAACTGAACGCAAAGCAGAGAGCCAGCCATTTCGAACGGCCCATTGTCATTCCTGCCAGGTGGCATGTTGCAAACAAAGGCCACAAACAAAACACCAACCAGTTGTTATACTGAACTATTGGTTTCGAACTATTCCATCCCATATTGTATGCAGCAATGCCCAAACCGAATTGCATTTGGGCTCTATCAAGATAATTACAAAGGATCACAACGCCTTTACTAACAACCCTCCATGAACCCAAGTAGCAGTAGTAGCAGTAGTAGCAGTAGTAGTAGTAGTAGTAGTAGAGCCCTCAAACGGACTGCGCTTGGCTCGGTGGAGGGGACGTTGACAACGTCCCCGAATGTCAACGTCCCCGAAGAAGCCGCAGCTCAGGACCAGCTGCAACTCCAGCCAGCGCGACCGGGCCAACCGCAGCTGGCACCAGGCAGCAGGACCCGTCAGCCCACCACACCATATCGCGAGGGCAGAGGGGCCAACCCCCCCCCCCTCCACCACCAGCCAACCACCCAAGGTGGCAACCCTATTGCTCGTCTTTGGCACGCGCACGTGCCGGCACTGACGCAAGAATGGGAAAGCACGAACCTGACCAAGGCCGGCGACTCCCCTAAGACACCATCCGAACCGAGCCGTCTCGCTTCGGGGCACGAAGGGCCCAACGCCTCGTGTGATCGAACCCAAATAGCAGAACCAGCCACTAAAATGGCCAGTGGAATCTATCACATGCCCCTGGAGTACGTACTTCTATGACCTTAGATACCCCTTGCTCTTCAATATGTTCATATCCGGAGTTCCTTTTGCGATTTATGGTTGGGCATTCCAGTTGGTAGGTGGCTTATACCACAGACCATACAAAGTTTTGTGCATCCACAGGGTTACTTGGCCGCCTCTGCTTGGCAATGGGTGCTTAAACCCATCAAAACCCCCACGCAGGAGGTTGGGTAACCCCCATTTACAACCTGGAAAAGGCGGCCACGTATGGGCACTTGGGAGGATCTGACAAGACTGACCCGCGAGCGTCCTCCACGGCCTGTGCGCCGAGCTGCTCTTTGCCAGCGGCCTCGATATGAAATTCACGGCGCCGTGGCAGTTGACCGCTTGTCTTGGCCCAAATCTGGTGTCCGCACAAAACATATTCGCAAATTCTGTGTCATATTGAGTCTTACCCTGTGGAAAATCACTTTGGAGGATGCGTTTTGTGGCCACAATGAGTGGGTACAGGAACACAACAAATGGTAGTGCAGCTTTTCACTGGCCTTCAAGCCTAACGTACCACACGGCATGATTAATTAATTAATTCCGTGATCTTCAAGCGCAAAACGTCAAATATCCTGCAGCACACCTCCTACCCGTGATTTACAAGCGCCCGCGGGCCCCTTTGTTCCCGGCCTGAGGCTTTTCTTTTGCCTCGCCAGCTTTCTTGGCGCTTTTTCCCTCTTTGGCTTTGGGCCTCAGGTGAGCTTCAGATCACTGCGTCAAGGCCAATCGACCCGCAGCATTCCCGGCTTCTAAAAGTCTCCGGCGAACTCCTTGCCAGTCAAAGGATCTACGCAGAACATCTCTTGGCTTCCGGCTGTGCTTTGGCTCCTGGGCCAGGCACGAGGCTCGCTCAGTTTGGTCCACATGGCCAAATCATGGCTTGGGTGGAAGTGGAGGTGCCTGGGCACATTGCTCACTAAGGGCGCTGACTGTCTTGCACCCGGACAGAAAAACCGTGGGGAGACAGACAAAATGAGACAAACCAGCAGGCGAAAAGAAGGGATAGTCGCGTCCACCGGTTTAAGTGATTTGCCTTCTGGAACCCCTACTTGGAGATGTGATTTGGCCATCATGACCTGCATGTTGTTTGAAGGCGATATCTCGCACATAGGCCCTGGGGACGCGGATAAGTGTCGCGTTAACTGCCTTGTGATTCTATCCAGCCAAACAGGAAGAAACCAGCAGCATTGAGGTGTGTGTGTTATCGCACTGTGTTTCTGAGTCCTGCATGAGGATTGGAAACAACAAGTGCCCTTGAATGACAGGCTTCAGGTTGTGCCGGGTTATATGGTAGGCAAACGCTCTAGCGACTCTAGCGCTTGCTTCCAAGCGGTCTTGTTACATAGGGTATGCAGCAGGGTATGTAGCGAATGTCCGCTGCAGCTCTGTTGCGTCTATGGGTGTTTGTCAAATTAGGGGTCCCACAAAATGGTTGACGTCCTTTCGGTTCCAACGAACAAGGGGTTCGGGTGAACAACATCCTGCGCCAGTTGGGACACATGAAACTCTATGAATACTGGGACAAACCACTCAACAGGATTTGTTCCATCCACATGTGGCTATGAGGTTTTGAATAGGGAACCATCTCACAGGTTGGTGGACATGAATCCCCACCTTCATCATGTCTACCAGTCCTATGACCGTCGCAAGTTGGTGCGTCGGCGCGTCGGCGCTCGCCTGCTTTTGCCTCACTCTTCTCCTCGGGTGGTGCAGCATCCTTGGCGAGGGATGCGATCAGCCCTTGGTTGGCTTAAAGGACGACATAGCGAGCCACACAACCACGCCCCCTTGGTGTGGATCTGAAACAGAATGCTACGTGTGTGTGTGTGTGTGTGAGTGTGTGTGTGTGTGTGTGTGTGTGTGTGTGTGTGTGTGTGTGTGTGTGTGTGTGTGTGTGTGTGTGTGTGTGTGTGTGTGTGTGTGTGTGTGTGTTTGTGTGTGTGTGTGTGTTTGTGTGTTTGTGTGTTTGTGTGTTTGTGTGTTTGTGTGTTTGTGTGTTTGTGTGTTTGTGTGTTTGTGTGTTTGTGTGTTTGTGTGTTTGTGTGTTTGTGTGTGTGTGTGTGTGTGTGTGTGTGTGTGTGTGTGTTCGTGTGTGCTTTTCCAAATGGTTACATGTTGGGTAATCCCCAACAACAGGTTTGGGTTACAAACGCCCAGCCACTCAAGTTGAACCACCCAGTTGGAGTCCCTGGACTACCCGAGGGGTTGTGCCCGGACGAAAAATAGGTGGACAAACACCTGACTTCTGACTCTGAGCTATTCTCCTAGACCAATGGCAACACGCGGAGAGATGTCAGCCGCATGTGGGCAGGCCTCCCCTTGAGTGGTTTGCAGCTTGACCAGGATGGAAGAGTCACCAAACGGTTGAGCTGACTCCAGCACTTTGCGCTGGAAAGGCTGCACCCATGAGCCACATGGGGGCCGGATGTCCCCACATGAAAGCTCTGATTCCTGCAAATGCTTCTGATTCTACCCTTGAGGAAGAAATGTTCAGTATCGCAACTAAAAACACCTCTATGCGGAATCGGGAAACAAACTGGGCACATGCGTTGGGGTTGGTAGTGATGAGATAGATAAATCCACCCAACATGTAGAATGCAAACATATCATCATGAGAACATTTGCCTGTATCAATGGCGTGTTAACAAGAAATCTAGGTTGCGGGCCAAAGCACCTTTCCAAAACGGCCAGGGTCCTTTGGCTTTGACACGATCCCCATGTTGAGTGGACCAAAAAACACCGCGGGGTCGCCAAGGCCACCTGCACCAGGTTGGCCCAGGCCATGATCCCGCGGGGTGCGTGCCTATGTTAAAGCCTAATACCATTGGGGTTGTGGGGTACTACAAAGCTGAATTTCCGCATGGTAGCAGAACCAAACATGTGCTTAGCCCCTTGTATCAAAAGCCTTGCACCTCGGAATACAGAGTTAACAATAACATGTGTCAGGTGAAGCAGTTCCACGTAGGCCCGCGAGGCCATGTTTGGCAAAGAGATCATGTGATCCTATATACAGAAGGCCAATCAGCCTCCCTGATCAGCTCTTTGGCAGCAACTGCGGGGGTTTTCAAAACTTAATAGTCAGGGGCAACATTTTGGACACCCCCTCAACTGCTGAAACATGCGCACGACGCAAGCAGCTGAAACAGCAACCAGTGTCCAGCGACCCCTGGCTGAGCGCGCCTTCTTCAGCGAAGACTTTTTCACTTTCTTCACCATGGTGACGCCTTTGCTGAGTTGCGTGACCCTCCGAAAAATAAACAATGGCAAACACAGCAGAAGCAAGAATTGTGCTTGCAGAACCACTACTTGTGAATTGCGGTTGCTTGCAAAGTTAAGCTTGAACCACATACTGCACGAGGACTATATAAAATGTCATAACGCGAAAGAGAATGAGGCGTCTGGACAAGTGATAGCAGCGCTTCAAACAAATTAAAGGTTGCTTCTACCCAAACAGGTCACAGGTGTGTATAGAAGTTCACCCAAATTGCTTGAAGGTGTAGCGATACGATCACCCAAACGGTTCAACTGTGTATGTAAACAGTTCCGCATCATCTTTGTAAATTCAGGGAACACAACTCATTGATTGACTGCTACAGTAGTACAGAATCTTGGGTGCTGATGAATGCCTGCAATGTGTGCTGCTGTCAGAAACGCCGTTTTGTGCGAACAGTTCAACAGGTCCATTGCGACCAGCCATGTGATATATTTGCAAACCAGCACACAACCATAGATTTAGGCTGCACAGCCATTGATGACACCACACATGAAAACGTGGCATGGTGCTCCTTAAAGTGGCGAAGCACTGTGGGAACGACCGTATTGATCAATGGTAATATCTAGCCAACTCCTATCATAAGCTCAACGAGCGCGTGTTCATCCGAAAATGACGCCTCATGGCGCGGGCCACAGGTTTGTGCACGTACCCATAGCCGGTATATCTTGATCGTGGTTAGGGCAACTCGGTTCAGCACGCGATAAAATTGCCAGGGACCGATACTAAGCAATGCCTTCTGCTTGTACACGCTGGGCCATCCTGTGATTGATAGACAGACTGCATCATTTAGAAACCTTGCCCGATAACCATGACCACGTAGCAACTCTGCCCACAAGAACAACCCGTTTGGGATCTTCTTGCGTAACTCTGCAAGTTCTTAAATGTACTGTGTGTACCCGGAAGTTCAGGTTCAATTGACTTGCTATGATTCCCGCTTGAACGTCACCTTATGTTACACAGGCCGAACAAGGCTTGACCCGATAATTGCCATGCTTGGAAATAGCAACATGATGCAAAAGGGGACAACTTTGCCAAATTGGTCGCACACCCTGCTTAATCACAGTGAACAGGCTTAGGATCTTCCTCTCAACTACCTCAGCTTTTGCCCCAACCACAAATTGGATATATCGATTCTGGGTCAAAAAGGGAGGACTGCCGAAATGCTGGTTGTCCTGTCGGATTCTCTTTAAACCAAGCTAGAAAAGGTATATTCTATAACACACAGAAACGAGTAGCTGATGTTTAAGCTGGCCACGCAGGGAATCAACCGACTCCAAGCATCCCCCAGGCACCCCAACGGCCTTCCACGGCCCGAACGAACGCCGAGCTAGTGAAAGCCGTTGGAGCCGGATACGACGCGGCGCCGAATGCTGTCAAGCCTTGCTGGTTCTCAGGAGCTTTCTTTCGAGATTTGAGAATGAAACGGAAAGGGATCCCGAAATCACAACCCAAGGCAAATAAACAGGAATTTGGGCCATACATAAAGCACCATGTTTTCATTCGGGGCAAGGGGCACCAAAACCCGCGACTGTTGGGACATGGAAGACGGACAGTATGGGCCAACACAGAAAACCTTCAGGACACCACGTTTGAAAGTGCTTCTAATCACCAGATTCAAAAGGGGTTCTCCCAAGTCAGTTGGCTGTGGCTCAAAACATGTACTGGCACCTTGATAAATGGAACCACAGACTAAAACCTGTGTAGCCCTTGCTCTTAGTTTCGAGCCACACCCAGCTGGAAAGTGTGAAGGGCAAAATGCATCCCTTCAGCAACCCTGTTCTCGGTGCTTCATTGGTGATACAAGTTTGCATCTCATCGATTGACCGGCAGTTAAAGAAATTCGTGAAAACGGGGTCCCTAATCCTGAGATGTAAACCAGCACAAGAGAATCGACCACCAAATGCTGAGGCCTGGGGCCAATTGATCAAAGTACCGTTTGGAGGTGAATCGCCCCGTACCCTCAACATGTCAAATCCTCCAGGAGGCCAAATGACGGCCTTGTGCCAAGCGAAATAACAATCAGGTTCAGAATGTTGCTTGGAATTGAACATATCAATTAGCTTTGTCCATCAATCAGTCTGAAACTATGAATTCCAACATGGAAGCTGCCAGAAGGAATTTGGAAGACTTCAGTCCTCTTGAAAGGCCCCTCCACTTCCATAACTGTTGGAAGGAGCGTACAAAGAGTCATCATGATCCATATCAAGTCACTTCGATTCCCATGGCCTCAATTGGATGCTCGGAGTGAAACCAAAAACACCTTCTACCAATGAGTGGTGGAACCAAGGCTTGGCACTTGGCACACTACCCTACGCCCAACACGAAAGCTCCCAGGATTGCTGCATTTGGAAATGGACTGCAAATCTACATTTCACCATATCCCTACTGCACATCACAATCATTGCCAGTTGCGCAGTCCCTTCAATTGCCGTGCCTCCCGAAGCATCTTCTGCCTAAGCGTCCAATTCCGAATCAGCCGTGCACCCACGCTGCCGTCAGCTTCCCATGCCAGTGTATCACAAAGGAATTTGGGAAGGATGCTGGCTGAACGAAGCGTGCGAGATCACGCATGCCTCCAGAATGAGGTGTCTTGTAACACATGTAGTCCAACATATGCACAAACACATACTCATCACCATTAAGGCATGAGGCCAGTGTCAGGTAGAGTCACCCTTGTAATGACACGAGCATGACACCATCAACACTCCCACACCTGGCGAACCTTTTGATGGCCTTGACATCCCTGAGGAGGATCCTGATGGGAACGGTGCGTGTCACTCCTGAATATACAAATACATGAAATAGAACTGCAGAACTGCTTCTGTAAGAGCTGGAATCTGTGTGCTTCAAAACATCGGCTATTCAAGTTCGTACTGTCTCATTCCTTGTGGCATTCTGCAGTGTGACAAATATGGCATCACTAGGTCCGCAGAATCCACAATCATCACTGGCAAGAAAGTATCTCTCTTAACGGCCATTGGCCGCGGCCAAACTCGAGGCCCAGACGAATCTGCGAGTGCAAGCTGAAAGCACAGCCGCATCACCAAAATCCTCTCCAGTCCATGCACTCTATTCACTTGACCGGACTTAGACTCTCATGGTCCTGGTTGACATTTGGATTCGATGGAACTCCCAAAATGGCCGCGTTCCTTTTGGTTGCACTTTAAAGGTGCTGTCACAACAAACACACGCCCATGCTGGTCAACGGGAGAGGGCAGAAATCTCTGCACAGTCTCGGTCTATGAAAACACGCCACACATGTCCAGCGAAGAATCTGAGGCCGCCACCCCAGGAATCAGGAACGCAGCCCAAAATCTAGCCTGAGCGAACATCCGCAAAGCGAGGACCATACAAAACCTGCGCATCAGGGGGGAGCCACATGAACATGTCATTGAAACAACACATTACATCTTCAATCAACTCCAAAAAATCCCCTGTGTTTAATCGGGATCGATCTCCGCCACCGATCCAGCAAACATGCATCTTCATATTACGCGTGCTTGCATCTTTGCAAATATGCATTTGTCTTTGTGAACGTGTTTGTGTGCGTGCGCCTGTGCGTTGTTGTTGCGTGTGCTATGTGTGTGTGTGTGCGTTTCCGTGTGTGTGTGTGTGTGTTTGTTTCAGTGTGTGAGTGTGTTTGTGTCTCTGTGTCTCTGTGCATCGCTGACTGTATCTGAGCGTGTCCGTGTGTCTGTGTATGTGTGTGTGTCTCTGTGAATGTGTGTGTGTGTGTGTCCGTGTTTGTGAGTGGTTCTTGTTTAGCGTGTGTATGTTAGTCTGTGGGCTTGTAGGTGTGTTGCTATGGAAGCAAATGTGAATGGGAGAGTGTGGGTGTGCGTGTGCGTGTGGGTGTCTGTTGTCTGAGTGCGTGTACGCGTGCGCGTGAACGCATGCGCAAGTGCGCGCGTGCGTGCCTGCGTGCTCGTGCGTGCTTGCGTGCTCGTGCGTGGGTGTGTGGCGTGTGCGCGTGCGCGCCTCTGTCCGTGCCTCTGTGTGAGTGCGCGCGCGCGCGCGTGTGTGTGTGTGTGTGTGTGTGTGTGTGTGTGTGTGTGTGTGTGTGTGTGTGTGTGTGTGTGTGTGTGTTTGTTTGTGCATATGCGTGCGTATATTGTGTTTCGCTGCGTTGCGACACTGTGCGATATGGTGTTATGCATGCATGTACGTATGTGTTTACGTGTGGTGAGTGGCCTGTTTGTCTGCTTGCGTGCTCGCACGTTGGCTAGTCTATGCGTCTGTCCTTATACGTCACGGGCTACAATTAGTGAAGAATACCCTCTTTATGGTTGTCTACGATGATTGGCAAACAATGGCCCTCCTGTCTGAAATTTGGCAACGTCATCGGAATTTCTGCCAACCAAACACACATGTCACTTCTGATCTGTCCTTGGCAGGGCAAAGCTGATGTTGCGGTGGCACTGGCTGCAACTCCTGAAGTGCCCGAGCGGCGACTTCTCTGCTCAAGAAAGAATCGTATATACAAGTATACACCTTGTACATGCCTAATATGGGGGGTGTCCAGCAATTTGGCCTGTTTTGAACCCCCACTTTGACCCCCCGTATGCTTCAAGTCGGCTTTTGCAACCCAATCTCCTCTGGAGATTCTCCTGAAACATGATTTGAGGAATTGACAGCCCATCAACGCCCTTCGGCGGATGAACTATGCGACGCAGGCACGTTGCACCGAATCAGCATCATCAAGCTGTCAGTCCAACCCGCGCCATTCAAACTCACTCCCCCTACAATAGTTGAGTAGCCTGACAAAAGACAATCACAGTAATGCTCAGGAGTGGTCTTGCTAAGGGAAGTTCGGTCACCATGAGTGAAGCAGGTTCATTCAAAAGGCGTGGTTTCATGCGCAACTGGCCCATCATAAAACCACTGTAATTCCTGCTCGGGTAAACATTACGAATTTGACGTGCTGTATGAAGCAAACTTTCTTCAGGTCACCTCATCAATTAATAGCATCAGATTCGAAGCCTGGGATGGAGACGAGCCTGAGCAATATTGATGATTGGTTCTTGGTCCAATAGGGTTTCCAGCACTTTAAAGCTTTTGACTCTTTCCAAAATGGGTGGAACCTTGGACCCAACCTACTCACCCATGTGTAGGTTTCGCATGGTGGGCAACATCAGTGTATGTGTCTATGTTTTTGGGCTGGGCACCATGCTTTCTTTGTTCGGAGCACTGACCGGGCAGGAGTTGTCCCCAACTTCCAGACTTATCTTGAGCAACACATTTGGCCCCCGCTATATTTCTTCCCGAGAAACTGCAGCGGACAACAGCAACTGATTAATTGTGTTTTTGGGAAACCATGCATTTTACGCACAAGTCGTTGCAACAATGTCTACATCATCCACTTGTTGAAAAGGAATCTATTGGCAAGGAAAACATCAGTTGACGTCAACCTTCCCCCGGATGCAAGGTACACACAGGTTGAGAGCATTGCTGCACCCACATCCACTATCATTTGGACTCATCGTCCAAGGGAAGTTGCGCTCTACCTGTGGCATCTACACTGCTTGAGCTACTTCTGGCATTTGGCTCACGTCAAAATGGTGCGCGCTGCATTGCGCAGCATTGACGCCTGTAGTCCTTTTGGCCTGAAACACCCTCTGTGCACTTGGCATACACAATCCCGTGCTCAAAGTATCCCTGTTATTTTGGTTTAAGTATTTGATTCTTGGGCGGATCTCAACAATCCATATATATATATATATATTATAATATACATATATTAATACAATGTCAACCTATGACACCATCGATACTCTGCGTGAAGCGGAAGAAACACATCAAACGCACTCTGGAGTCGTGTGCTGCAACTGCGGACATGTTCACAGGCAACCCATCTCATAGGAAAGGAATGAGGTTTGCTTCCCATGCCAGCAAGTCCTGTTGACCTTCTTCGAACGAACGCAATGCCAGGAAGGGGGCGGGGCATGAATTTGCAAGGTTGATGCTCATCTTACAACAACCCAAGCAATCAACCGTTGATGCTGTCAAATATGGATATGGATTCTAATTGGAGACCCTTTGGTGGACGTCATTGAGGTGGGTATTCACTTCCACCAATCACTTTGAGGCCGGATCAGTTGTGCCATGGTGGCAAAGCTCCAGATGTGGGCCATGGTCATGGCTCTATTACTAGGAAGCGTTGCACTGATTGGCTCGAGGGGTTCATGACACTCCCTACCAACCCAGGCAAACAGGTCGTTTGATCATGGCACACTTGTTCCCATAGATTCGCTCAAACAAAAACGGCACAGTCCTCCCTGCTTGCTTTTGGCTTCAATTGGCAAAATGAGGTGGTCCGTGGCGGTCCCGAACAGCCGAGGGCCAAAAGTGGCTCTTCAAAAGTGGCCTGGCGCAAGCCTCCAAAAAGGGGCGTGCATAACTTCGACGCACACTCCCTTGACTGGACATGCACTTTCCGCACACAGTTCACATTTGGCTGAGTGAACAGGAAAATCGAGGAAACCCAAAAGGCAAAGTTGAAAGGGCAAGCTCACTCCCGGTTCACCGCCTCCGGGTGTAATGTGCTGGACAGCACGGTAAGCTCTTGCAAGCAGTGGAGAGCCGTAGCACCTCAGGCGGTGCAGGACCAGCGCCAAGGGATTTTACACAGACCACATGGCCTGGTTCCGAGGGCATGACATGGGTAAAACACAAGGGGCCAATTGATCACTTTGCGCCTTTTTTGTTTGGATGTTGAAATGGTACAGTGGTTGGTTCCATAGCTACACAAGGGCTAAGCTGGGGCTAAGCTGGGGAATTGACTGGGAAGTATTGCTGACTGACCACTGCCCACTGCATTTCCCTGGAAGCAACTTCCAAAGTGAAGAGCATACGGTTTGTTCTTGTCCAATGGATCATCTAATTGAACAGGTTTGAACAACTCACACGAGCAATCCCCCCTTTTATTCCCCCTGTAAGGGCAGCGTCGGCTTGTTTGTTGCAATCATTTCGCTCAACCCTGTCTCAGAATGACAGGAAACGACTACGCCTCTGCCCACGTTAGTTCAGGTATTGACCAACATCTCATGTAAAGCATGTGCGACCAAATTTGTTGTGCTAATGACTGCAGGCCCAAGATATCAAGCGCAGTGCGAGGCAACTAATTATACATGTTCTCTGGCCTACTGCTTGCTGCTGCCTCAAGACGGCAAGCCACTGAGCGCCCGCATTTGTTCAATGCGTGGCTGCAGTAAATATGCGCATGTGCCGAAACTGCGGGACCCCCCAAAATGGTAGCTTGGATGTTTGTTTCCGTTAAACTAACCCGGAAAGGATACCATCAAAAATCAAGTATCTGGCCTGCGAGCTTCAGCTGTAACTGCCTTCAAGTTAGCGTTGGCTCCACAGGACAAAAGCGGAGGGGTCAAGTTGTCCACTAAAGTCTCCTCCTAACTCCATAATTCACATCATAAGCCTCTGCTTGACCTCCCAAACAACTCAAGCCATGGCCGGCATGCAAACAACTCCCCTATGTCCAATCATGGAAGCAGATTTCTTGTTCCCCGAAAGACAATTCAACCACCTGGAACCCTCTGATCCCTCTGATCCCCTTCCGTGTTAGTTGCAATTCGCAAAGGCTTGTTGGATCCGAAGGCGTCTTGTTCCATGAGACTCTGCCAAACCACTCCTCCAAGATAGTCATTTTCCACCCTTCCAATCATGGAAGTGGAGGACATAGGCTTCGGCTTCCCGGCTTTTTCAGGGAAGTTGTCTTCCAAAACACTCTTAAAGACTCAGCTCCCAGGATTGTTCAAAAAGGAAACTGTGTGTCTCGTGCCAGCTCCTCCTCCCCCTGGGCTGCCAGGCCGTAAACCCCCGCCGGCAGCCGCTTGAGGTAAGGGCTGGGCTCTTCCCCTGGCAAACGCTCGCCAAGGCTTGGGCCAACCCCGGTTTAAACCATGGCTTGAACACCTCTTGTTATCTTTTCTTTATACCAAAAGGGGCCCGGGGGCTGGTTCTTTAATTGCATTCCCAGCTCTCGCTGTTTAGCACAAAGCAGCCCTTGCTGTTCGATGAAATGATGAGCTCCTCCAAACACCGAAGCAATAGGTCTGCTATGTTTGCTAAACAAAGCGAGTCCAAAGTCCAGATCAAAAGGAGCTTGCTCTGCTTGATGTGTAAGTTTAGAAGACTTGCAATGAGGTAATAAGTGTACCGCAAATATCTGCACATAACTTTTAAGGGGAGCCAAATGTCATAATGTTCACACGACTAATTGGTACTCTCTCGAATTCGCAAAGATCTCTGCAGCGGCCTAAACAAGCATTGGCAAGGACGAGTTCATACCTGATACTAGTATTGGGAATGCTCCAGCTTCAGTCAATGCGGAACCGGGGGGAGAATCTTGGCATGCAAACCAGGTACAGTCACAATGGGACCTCTAGCTAATTCTGCCCCTCTGACAGTGAATGAAACTGTCACTTCGAAAGCCAGTCATGAATGGCTCCTGTACTCAGCCAGATTTAGACCCTGTGCAGCACTGCCATCCTGATCTGGACAAACAAGAAGACTTCAACCATCAGAAGGGCAAACAGTGAGCTAAGTCTGGAAATACTGAGCGTGTGATCAGTAGATTCAACCCCCCCGGTGGCAAAATAAAACCGTGGTGAATGACAAGGATCTCAAAGGTGGCTGCGCCTGTTAGCTTCGTTGCAGCAAAATTGGCCCATGGCTCTCGGTGTTCAACAAAGTGTGCTCATGCAGCCAAACAAACAATCACCTCTGGCAAGGACTCGTTTACCGACATCGAACTCCCTCAGGGAGGGACGATAATACGAATATGCTTGCCGTGCCGAAAACAGCCCACAAAAGCAAACGCGAATGCTTGTGTCGATAGATCTCCGATGTGGATTTCTGATAATGGCACGACGAGATTGTTTTCCAGTCGTACCACTATGCAATTTACGCGTTTCGTGTGTACATCCGTGAAAGGGGCAGTGTTGTAGTTAGAACATGTATTTGGCAAGGTACGGGCAACGACTATAATCGACATGAATATATGTATATATATGTATATGTATATATGTATATATGTGTGTGAAAAGCACATGTTTCAGTACCTGTGCAAATTGGTGTGGAGCTGTAGAATAGGCTATTGTTGATTTGTTCTGGCGATTCGCTTGCATGCACGTCTGAAAGGAAGTACCCGAACTCGAGCAACATTGCCAAAGGTGCCAATCAGGTTCATCAGGTCTCCCCAGGTAGGCAGAGACTGAGACCTGAGCTTCACAGTAAGCCAAGTGGGTCTGTCGGGAACTACCTTCGAAATTTCATCTAAGATCCCAGAATTCCATCCGAAGGTTGAAACGCAACTGACAGAATTTGGGGGTCAACCGGGCCCAAGCGGCATGAGTCAGCGATTGAATTGCACGTCTTCGAGTCAAAAGAGATTGGAACGCAACTGCAAAACCAGCAAGGATTTGTTTTGCTGGCTTTTTGAGTCATGGTGTTGCGTAGTGCCACGGAGTGGCGAATGCTGAAGATTAGAACGACATAAGAAAGCAAAATCTCTATCATAGGCGGTTGATGGAGGGCTCGTGAAATGTAGCACTTCTGATATGAAAGGAGACCTGGATGGTACGAATCAGGCGAGTTTGTGATTAGGAGTAAGCAATGGGCAAGTGGGCAAGTAGCACACCGGGCCAAATTCCAAGTGAGTTTTGAGTTGCTCCGTATGCCTTGCTCCAAAGCCTGCTTCCTGCCCTGAAATTCTGACTGGGGTCCATGACCACACAACCAGAAATCGTAGGCAAAAATATTACAAAGTCAAGTAGGGTTTTCCTTGATTGCAGCCATCTAGGAATTACCTTGAGACTGGGGTACAAACATAGTATGACTAAAACCTTCGCAGGTTGCCGCCAGACTGATATCCCAAGTTCTTCGATTCCAATTCCCGTTCACAGTGCCTCGGTGGCAAAATGTCTCTGGCAAAATCCAAGCAAGCCAAACGTAGGTTTGCAAATATCATTCAACAGTGCACGGAGCCAAGTTGGAAAAAAACAAACTAGCAACACCAAACATTTCCTTGAGTGGACGCGGGGCTCCCTGTACTTCCCCCTACAACATCACTCCTACATGGCCCAAATCGGCGATGTCCAAAGGCAACAAGGGAAGACCTACGGACCCCTACGTGGAGTCCACCATGTCTGCGATCCACTCCAAGGACTGCTGGGCTGGCGGCCATTGGGCGCAGAAGCCCCGGAGCTGCTGGCGCACCTGCCAGACTGAGAAAGACATGACCACCATGCCGCATAAGGATTCTTGAGTGATCTTCAACAACCCGTCTGACAGGCAAACAAAGACTATGCACACTTGGAATTTTGCAAAGACCTGAACAAATGGAGTGAGCAACGCCGAGTATGCCAAATGTGCAATTCAACATCTGAAATAGGACCTGTCCACAAGTGAGATCGTGTTAGTGGCTGCCCTGCCATTTCGCTCGCCCGATATCGAACGGAGTAATGTAATCAGTGCAACTGATGAACGCTATACAAACATGAATACATTAAGACATTTAAGACTCACGTTGTGCCCACAACATTGCCATGGTCAATACACGGGCTGAAGCATCCAGCAATTAAACATATTTGGAAATCGAGCATTCGGACTGGCTTGTGAAGCTGCAGCTGTCGGCTTGTAGGTAAAGGGGGAAATATAGAAAGGGTGGCCTAGTCGATGGTTGCACTGAAACCACAGGGAACCTTGAAAAGCATGGGCAACCTCCGCGAACGGTAGCTGTATGTGGACCTGTTGTGTGAAAGGTTTCTTCGGTGCCAACCGGTGCACCAGTCTTTCCTAGCAAGAGGTAGGTGCTTGTCAAAAACATAGGGGCCACTATATAACAAACTGGGTTGTTTCCTAGTGATTTCCCTGCAAAACCAAGGACGGGTTCCATCATTTTGAGAAACCTCCAACTGAAAGGCAACATGTTCTACCGGACTTGTGTGTGAACTTGTGGCCTGAGTCTTTGACCCCTGTAAGCATCAGCTAAAAGGACCCCCTCCATTAAATGGCCAGGTGATGTTCAAACCCTTGGTTTGGGAAAGTATACGAAGCCCTGAATACCATTGTCATTTCTTTGCATGGCAAGAAAGGTTGATTTGATGTGCATGTTGGTGAACCGTCGCGGGACCCGGTGTATCTCTAGGCGTCCTGCTAAAAGCATAGATGCCACTGGGAATGGTGACCATGGTGAAACCAGTGGAGCCCATCTACTTTACCAAGCAAACTCGAGACATTCCGAACCAAATCCCCGCTCCGCCCGCCTGAAGATCCTCGTCCCCTGGCGCGGGATTCACTGACACTTGGGGTGCTCAAACAGGGAGAACAGCCCCGTTCGGATTCTTGAGACAGACACATCAGCTGCCTCGTGCTAGTCATCTTTAAGCTACTAGCTACTCCGGAATCACATCATTGTGATCAACAACGAAGCACAGCAGCTTTGGGCTACTCATGTTTCCACTTTCTGAGTATGTGCAAAGGACAAGCCCAACTCGCCGGTGTCTTGCTGCCTTTTCCAGCCCGTTGGCCTCGCTCCGGTCAGGCCTCCTGTTTCGGCGTCTCTAGCCAAGAACAGTTGTCTGTTAAGATGAACATCCGTAAAATTGGTAGCGCATATCGCGGAATCATCAACCCATTGTTAAAACAACAATGGGACTTGAGAATTGAGAGTTGGAGTGTTGCATCCCTGCAAATCTTGAGCCAAAGTCAGTGGAATCGTTGTACCCCCCGCCACTTGTCAACCAGGTTGTCTTCTGGCCTTCTTCACCTTCCGGCACCTGCGGGGCAAACAGCCAAGTTTTTGAGGGCGGGATTCCCAGGGACCCCTAACTGATGACAGGGGGATTGTTGAAGGGGTTCAGGCGGGATCATCACATGTTTGGGGCGAAAGTTTCAACTGAAGGATGTTGTTCATCAAAGCTCAACATGGGTGCCTTGGCTTGCAGTTCCGAGGTCGCAAAAAATGACACAAATACATCAAACTTCGTAAAAAAAGCTTTCCCGAACAGCTTCATTGGTTTTGCTGCAGTCATGACAATAAAGCCCTTGTAATGGGCATGTCAAGACGTCCTGCCTCACAGCCGACTGTTTGGAAGGTTCGAGCCTTGCAGCGGTCGCGGAGCCACATTGAATCTCGCTCTCTGTCTCTTACTCTTCCCATCTCTGTGTCCCTTTCGTCCCCCCTCTCTCTCTCTCTCGCTCTCTCTCCCCCTCTCTCGCTCTCTCTGTCTCTCTCTCGCTCTCTCTCTGTCTGTGTCTTTCTCTCTCTCTCTCTCTGGTGTAAATATTGTATCTCTCTGTCTCTCTACCTCTATAAGAGTTCGCCTAAGTTGGGCTCAGGCACATCCGCCCGTTCCGACGCGTTTGCCAACCAATGTCAATTAATTCCACAAAGCACGCTCTCTTGAAAGGTGTTCGCTGCTGAGTGAATTTGTTGCCAAGTGCCCCTCTTCCGCCACTTGGACAAACTTTGACTGTTTGCTCATGTGTCGAAGATCTTATACTGACATTTTAAGCAGCCGTGTATGGCTTCTTTGCATATCGTGAGGAACAGCCAACATGTGACGTCTCTTTCAACGGATGTCTGCTCATGGCCAGTGGCTGGACAGAAGTCTGTCCAACAATGAATCTGGCGCGAGGGTCAGTTGATGACTCATTTTGGCCAGACCCCCCACATATCTTCTTCCATTATCAGTCGCTTGGACAAAAGGCCACTGGGCGGAACTGCTTGAACAGGTGGCGCCGAGCTCCACGAGAGTTGAAGCAGCATGTGCCATGCCTACGATGTCCTTGCTCTGCATGGTCCACTTGCTGTGTGGTGGATGTTCAAACTATCTTGACCTGTCGACAAGCAACCGGGATCATCCTACAAACCCACTGCGGCGATCACAAAAAAAAGACATGTATTGAGAACCATTTCGGTCGGCCCTTGGACAGAAGAAGCCGTTGTCCATGAAAAGCAAATTGATAGTATTTCACGTATTTCCAATTATCACAACCATTCCAGCACCTGAAAAAGGGATCCCGGAGTAAAGGACCTGAAACATGAGTGTGCGCTCCTCTCACCCGCGAATGGGGGACCTTGTCCAACGGGCTGTTCCAATTCTCGGGGGCACGGCAGCGAGGCGCATCCAAAAGATCTGAGGATAGCCGCCTGCGGATCCCAAGCAACGACCAGGGGGAGAATCGCATGGCGCTACAAAGCGGCCGACGAGTTTCAGTCCGCCCAATACGTTTGCCATGCGCAACTGCTTGTGGGGCAAACGGCTTTCAGTCAGGCTGATACGCATTCGCAGGACAGCGCATGACAGCGCAAACGACCGAGGCTGTTTTGGGGTGCCACATCACCCACGGTCAAAGTCACTTGTTTCCCCTTATGGGGCACTGGTTTATGTAGGGCAACTTAATTTCATGTCTCTCCAACTAAAATGGACCATAGACTACTTGACATTGTGGCTGTTCTTTTCCTAATCAAGAGTACCCTAGGGTCCTTCTTTTTGCGCTCGCCCAAGACCATGTCAGCAAAACAAGTTGAGACTGTCTGGGGATGCGCAGACTGTCTGCAAGCTTGAAGCTTACCAACTCAATCTTGTGCAAAGCCTTGACCGACGTCACCCTCGTCTCTGCCCAACACCCACACCATGCCCTCTCATGTGAAAAGGGGCCCGGAGCTGAACTGACATGCTGTCTTGGTTCCTCTCATCAGAGGTTTGGAGTCTTCTTGGGGGCAACGAACGAAGCCTTCGCTGCTGGTGGGCATGTTCCGCAGCCGGAGCCAACGCTTCAGCAGCTGCAGTACCTCGTTTTCTAGCCAATCACCTCCCGAAATGGACATGGGTTTGTCTGAAAGGGCAACCCCCCCCCCCAAATGTCGTTTTTGCTCTTGGTTTCCCTGAACCATCCAAGGAACCGACACACACACACACACACACATTCACACACCCAGTGGCCCTGGCGGAAACACACATTTGAGGCTGATCATGTCATTTCTACGGAACCCGCCAAACAATGGAGAAAAGGGGGCCACTGAAGCACTGATTGCAATGCTTTAAGTCAAATTTGATTCCGTCGAGCGAAGTCGCCCGTATCCAGCACAGCAATTCCGGCTACCATGGGCCATCAACATTCAACATTAATCTACTGAAATCTGGCAGGAAGAAAGCCTGAATTGTGTGTTTGTCGCAGTGCGAATCGTCGGATTTGTTTTCAATGTCGTCTTGTGTCTAGCTCGGTCGGCCCGGAATGACCTCTCTCCATTTGACAAACTCATTAACTACCACCGAGGCAAATAGCCAAACTTGGATGTTCACTTTTGCTATCGCCAAATAGCAGTGCTGCACCCTTCGCACCTGGATCAGCACCGGAACCATAAAACGCATGTTTCAACATATGGGAATGTCTCGAAAGATCTAACTAACTGCATCGGTATGGAATGAGTTAAAGTAACTATAAAGGGGGACCCGCGAACTGTTGCTTTCTCTTTTGATTTCCCAGCTAACTTGCAAAATCCCTAAACACCCAAACCAATCTGGGCCCAAGACTGGGCACCCAAACCCAAACCTACCCTCACAACATCACAAACCCCTTGCGCACGGACGGAAGCCGCGGCATGAGCACAAACATGTGCCGAAACAGCAGCACGTCTCGCACACTACCTGGGCCACGGGCTGGCCTGAGCGTTTAATTGATCCCAGTTGTCCGGTGACCCTGGCAGGAAAGGAAGTCTTTTCGTGGCTGGCCATTTTTGTTGGGAACCCAACAAACAACGAAGGAACAAGAGCTTAAAACGAGTGCCATTGAAGGACGGTCTGACAAACACAAGCAACCCCCAGAAACAAAAGCGAACACAAAACATCTACAAACATGACAACCTCAGAATGGAGGTATATGAATCGCTCTCCTTCCCTGCACCAGGAACAACAAACGGCATTGGGCATTGCAGCGCCTCGATTCGCCACTGCCATATCGAATGCATAGAGCAAAACCGAGTCGCTCAAAGCATGTGCATACTCGTGAAGGAGCGACTACGGGCAAACAAAAAGGCAACATGTTTTGTTAGCTGTGATGATAAGGAAACACGTCTGGGGTTCTGTCCGCACAAAGCTTGGCCCAGAAGAGTCCACGCATTGTTCTCACCGTAGCACACACGAAAATGCAAACGTGCGAAGCTTCGCACGTCCGATGTGTTGTTTCCGCAAAAAAGGAATAACAACCAACCAAACTGCAACTCCTGCCAACGCGCCAAAGTTTGAACTCTGCAAGACTTCCCCACTTACTGCCCAAGCGAGACTGCCAAACTACAGACCTGGCAAAGTTGCAAAATTGCTAATGTTCCAACATGTTCCAACACTACAGGCCTTGGTTGGAAAACAGACTTGGCAGAGCTGCAAAAATCAAGCAAACAAACAAACCTAAAATGGATTAGCCTGAGTCCAACTCACCAGGTCTTGCTGGCGTCGTTGCCAGGGCCCAGTCTTTGTCAGAAAGCTCCAAACAAGTGCCTTGCGACAAGTCACGGAAAGCGTCGGTCAACCAGTTTCTAATATCATTTTCTGCACACCTCCTGTTCTGCTCATTGCCGTCAATGACGGGCCAAGAGTGGCCAACACCCTCTGAGCTTCTTGTAAAGATGCGTCACGGGACACCAACCAGCAAAATACACCAAAGGGACTGCCGGAGGACTCAATCCACCTCACCCACAATTGGGCAAGAGCTTCGTCTACCCTTTTTGCAAAGCTCAGGCGCTCAGCCCCACACTGAGATTGCCGATGGGGCAAATGTCCACGTTGAACAGCTCACCTTCCTGCGGGCCAGCCCGACTTCTCAAGTGACAAGTTGCTCCATGTTCGTCGTTGCTTCGCCTCAGCGTCAGCTTCTGGGTGCTTCTTACCGTTGTTCAATGCATGGCATGGTTTTGAACGTCAGCGTCTTCGCCAACTGCCAGCTTCGCCATCCGCCTGTCCAGCGTGGCTCGACCCCTAACCACGTGGAATTGCTCTGTTCTAGCCGGCAATCACGACTTTGGGCAAGGCACCTGGGCCAAAGATGGCGTTAGGTCCTGGCCCCAAGATCCACGAAGACCCGTGGCCCAAAATTGCCACTCGCAGGGCCTGCATGAGCCGCAGCGCCAAAACTGGCATCGCCCCCGGCCCGTAGATGGCGAACTCTGCCGCCTGCGAGTTCGGCGAACCGAAGGTTGGCTTGGAAAACACAGGGCTCCGGTCCGGGGGTTCGAAGGGAGGCTGGCTTTTTTGGGGCTCAACCAAAGGAAACAACTTTGAGAGACTAAGGCAATTGAAGGATCTCCCATCTCCCCAGAGTAACAATGTCGTTCGCCTCGGGCATTGCACCCTGGCTCGACAGACTAATGAACGCCTGGGCAGGCATGTACTGAGCTGACACATACCAATTTGATTTTTTCTTGTTTTAAACAAACGCAGCTGTGAACCTCAAAGATCCTATAGCATAAGTGGTAGCAAAGTTCAAAGCGGGGATTTGGGATGGGGTGGGCATGGGATCCCCTCATATCCCCTCACTGAGTCAGAGTTCCGGGAGGTTGATCCGACCTTCCTGGCCAACAGGCGCAACTCGCACAGGAGGTGTCAAACATTGCATGAACTGGGCTAGGGAGATGTCCAGTGTGCTGTTGACTCTTGCCTACACTCTATCGACATTTAGCACTGGTGAATGCCACTGGAGCTTGCCGAAGTGTTAGTAAGAACTCCTTGTCTCACGAGTTGCTTGAATAATTGTTTTAGCCTTAGTTATATATGCAATGCTTAGTCAAGATTCCTCAAGGTTGACCCTGCATTCTTTAAAGCCTGCGCACAACGGAGGTTTTGCTGATGCCCTGGGCATCCTGCAGTTCACCAGTTGGACATCGCATATTTAACTTGCCTGCGCCTTGCCTTGAAGTGGTGATTCATGCAAGGGTTTCAGCAAACGTTGACACTTGACAGCCCAATTCAAAGAGGTGGCTTCCATTTGGGTTCCCTTTGAACCAACCTGAAAAGGGGCACCCGCAAAAACACAAAAAAACAAAAACTGAATCAGGCTTGAAGACGGGTGTGCGTGGAAGCTTGGACACGTGTAGTATTCAAGCTGTACCACCCCACTATTTTCAGCAAGTTGTCAAAAACCCAGAGGGGAAGACAACGATGGGCGCAAGCTGTGCTTTGCGCCAACTGGTCTCTAAAACATTCTAGAACTTCGTCCAACAATGCAACAATAGTTTGATGCCATGCCAATATCAAACGGGGAAGTCCTTTTACAAGCTTTGTCGAAGGGGTCACAGAAACCTATTGTCAAACTTCGGAAACGTTGTGTAGAAAAGTCTTCAGAACCATGTTTTTCTAAGCATGGTTCGCAACAGGGGACGCTCAGTGGCCTACCCATCATGTTTGAAAGAATGGGGGACCAACCTGTCGAAATATTGAAAGTGACGTGACACTCGGCAGCTTCGGCCATTTGGCCATTGGGCCATAGATGCATCAGCCGGGCCTCCAGTCCTGATGGTGCTCTCTTCTCCTGCTGAAGCCTGCGATCAGATTTGCGCTTCTGGAAGCCAGGAACACACGATGTGCTCGGGTACATGCAATTACATGCGCTAGTGCACACGCACATTTATTTATATTCATACATGCATACATGGTGCCTCACTTGAACAATACAACCCACTTCCTAAACCTAGCTCTCGCTGAAAAACATAGAACACTAATGGTTGCTTCACCCAAAGTCTCCGGCCCTGAACTTTTCATATTGCTTTAAGTCGCGTCTTGACTCAAGATTGAAGATTGATCATTTCCAAGACTCTGGACATTTGCCAAACTCCTCATCAAATGTCCACAAATATCATGATCCACAAATGTCTACATAATTGCTCTCAGAACTTCCTTGTAAAGGTCTGGCAGCTTTCCTTTGAGTCCAAAACCGAAAACACAACGACTAAAACACACAACAAACAAGACCTGGTTCTGGACAGCAATGGAGCTGCCAGACTTTTCTCCTGCGAGATAGCTGTGTTTCTGGCTGTACGTTTTTGTTGTTTGTTCTTGTTTCCTTTTTGGATCATAAATTTCTGGACTCTATTTCCCAAAGGCCCAATATTACATCTATGTGCACATCTGTAAATATATATATATATATTATATTTGAGATATATTGGTCAATGCGTACATGTTAAAACCGAGTGAGCTCCAGTTTCCGCCTGGTCTCCTTCACTGCCAATACTCAAAAGGATGATGCTCGCCGCCGGTGAGCAATGGTCGGCGATATATTGCTGTTGCTAAAAAAAACTTCTGTTGGCTCCTACAGCTGTTTCCAAGTCACTGGCAAATACAAAGGAACATCCCCTGGCCTGGGTCGCCAATCCAGTGAACAAACTTGTGTCATTCTTGACAAACCCGGTTTAAGCTATTTGTCCCTCAGGCATGTTGTTGGAGGACACAGGAAAGCATGACTCAATGACATATAAATGACAAACTCCGAGATGCGAGCATGCACAGCAGCAGCAAGTTTGAGATTGCGCGCGCCTGCTCTGCCGAATATCTGCGCAAGCAAATATGGCGACTCCTGTTTGATTGCAGCTCTCCTGGCCCTGCAAAGTGCAGCAAAGTTCCGGAAGGGAAAAACACATCTCGGAAGACAACTGCCTGGAGGAGTCCTGAAGATGTTCGCAGGATGCTTCCGCATACCAAAAAATGGTATTGTGGGCCAAGGTGTTGTCCAACCGTGCCAGTGATGGAATCTGCATGCGGCCCTGGGCTGGCATGCACGAATGTGAGAAGGATACACACATGTCAGGAGATGCCAAAGGTGCACTCATGCGGAAGGTTCCGAGCACATGTGCTGGCTGGGCTGCATCTTTTCTGGGGGTGCCTGCAGAGCGGCACGTATTTCCAACATTTCTACAAAGCCCCGTGACGGATAACGCAACTCATCCAGGGGCACCAGACCATACCAGACCCCTTTTCAAGTATCTTTGCAAGTGCTCTTTTTTTTGTTTGGGGCCACAAATCCCCACTTGGCCGGCGAACGCCCCCCACTTCCGCCTCCGCAGTGTGGCACCGATCTGCTCCAGGAGATCGCCCTCCTGGGCTCCTGCAAGAAGGACCACGATACAATAAATGCACCCCAGCAGGTCTCATTTGTTGCCTTTGTTAGGCAACGGCAACACGCATGTTCCAAGTTACAGGTTCAAGACCCAACTAACGAGCAGCTGTGCAAGACAGTTGCACTGTCAGGGTGAGTCAGCGAAGCGAGCGTTGACGTTGATATGCTACAATGCAGTGACCATCCCAGACAAGGAAGCATTTAGAACAAACTTGTGAGGCCTGCAAAAGAGCTGAACACGTGCGCCTGCAGCTACATTCTGTGTTAGGACAAATGTTCCGTCACCATGGTTGCTTGTACTGGCATTCATGAGTGTGTGAAACAACACATCTTCGAAAGGCAGCCGGCAAAGCGACAATTCGGCAAGCGTGATAACAGCAGGCGAAGCAAAAGGCAGAACACGGCGATCAAGCCAACACCAGGGCTCTTCTGGCAAAATGCTGCCAACACTGCGTGTGTGAAGGCTCAAAGCAGCTCTCTTAAGTGGCTAGCGAGGTCAAGCATGTTGTGTGGGGACTAGTTACAGTTCCCACAACGAGGACCCTTAGTATTCTATAAGTAGGTCGAATTGTTCAGTAACACCAGTAGCCAAAAGCAGCAGGCCATCCGGAACAATTAAAGGTAATCCCCAGTCAAGTCAGGTGTGCTGATCAGAGCAAGCACGAATGATGCGCCGCTCTCAACGTCGTCTTCCAAACTGCCGGTGTGCAATCCATGCGCTCCACCCCACCGTGCCTGGAGGTGACGTCAGCACCACGTCGAGGTCGGAGCCCTCCACGTCCACGCCCCAAGCGAAGCTGCCCACGGGCAAGACCTTCCCACATTTGGATCTGAGCCCAACGTCTTCTAATAAAGGCGCCTAGGAGACAACAGGCGTTTGGGTTCCTCGTGATGCCTCATCTCAGCCCAAGTTGGTTTCTTTACGGCTGCCTCATGGTTGCCTTGTGATGTCTAACTTCGCCCCAGTTTGGTTTCTTTGTGGCTGCCGTATAGTTTCCTTGTGTTTGTACGTTCATTCTGTGATTTTACGTTCATTCTTGCCATCATGTGGTTGACTTCAGTGAAGGCACAGTTAATTGATAGTACCCTTTGCATTTTCTAGCCCAGGAGCATTTGGAGGGGAGCCCCGAGGCTATCAATTCAGCAACCAGTCTGCTCGCATTATTGGTCCAGGTGCCAAAATGGGAGGGTGTGGAAACCTGAGCAAAGCAGCCACGTAGCCACCCCCTTGTCGTTAAAACATAGCATGTAAATCCCGTCTTCGGCACGCATGGCAAGTAAACAATTGGGCCCCAAAGAGCTCCAGAAAGGGGTGGGTCATTGTCCAGACGAATCAAGTCATGATACACGGGTGATGGTCAAACATCCGTTCCCTCGTTGGATGGTTCGTACTTGGAAATGGGAAGCCATCCGCCTGAAGGGGTTCATGATTCTGAGAAGCACCCACACAGAGCGGCCTGGCAGCCGGGCATTGCAGCTGTTGCCAGCTCTCGAACAGACCTTTGCCGCGCGTCGTGGGAATCATTTGCTCGCTCCTTGCAATAAGTGTGGACACGCAGCGAATGAACTCCTACATCTACGTGAGATGCAGAAAAACGTGCGAAACAATCTGTGGGAACAAGGACGAGGTTTCTTACAAGAAGCCTGTGCGCGCATATTCCCCGTATATCGTCTACAGTCCTTTGCGTACATCCAAGCTGGGGTTGCCTCTGAGCTGTCCTAGGGTTGCCTCCGAGCTGTCCTAGTACTTTCGCCTTGTGACTCTCCCACGACGACAGCATTCACTCACTCTCGGCTGCAAAATAGACATAGTAAGTCAAGCGAAACGGCTGTTTGACTCATGTGTCCTCGCTCTGGTTTCTCGCGTCACCTGACGCGCTTGAGCCGTGACCAAAACGGTGGCTTACACAACCCGTGTTTTGGCTTACGCAGCATCTACACTCGAAGTGCAGCAACTTTTCAGTACTGGTGCAGTACACAAAGTACAGGTGTGGTACACGAAGTTCAGAAGGAGAAAGCTACTATGGGCTGCTACTTGGCAACAAGGCAAGGACCTTACGCGCCCCTTATATACGCGTGCCTTGCGGGCCACATTCAGGCATGTTAGGATCTTCAACACAATGTGCTACAAAGGAACCAACAGTTCTTCAATCTGTTTGACAACATGCTGTGCTGGTGCGCTAGTGTAGTCGAAGCACATGGACATGAACAAATGGTGATGGAACAAAAACTTACGCACAATGCTTACGCATCAAGTTCCTCCAACATCTGCTTGCGCCGCGCTGCCTTACACCTGTCGAGCTGTTGCTTACGAAACAGGTCGAAGAGATCGATAGGACACAGCCGCAGCCCTTAATAAAACGTTAATGTTCACCGAGTCGAGGTGTTGGACGCTGCTGAGTTGCAGCGACGAGCGGTACCCTGCCAACCAGGAGTGCTTGGGTGGAGAGATGCAATACGTTGGCAAGGGCGCGTCACCTGACTGACTTGCGACGATAAACAAGCTCGCCGCTTGCTTGCATGGATACTTTTGTTCAGCGCTGGGGGAGTTGGTGGAGCCTCTCAGACAAAAAACCAAAAAACATCACAAGCGACAAACAAAACCATGTATTCTTTCTGTATAAAGCATTGGTGCTATCACTTGCTGCCTGGGTCGTGCTGTTGGTTTCACATGAAACTAGAATGGAGATGCGCTCAACTTGTTGTGACAAAACTTCCATGTGACCCTGAAGAGAAGAGCGGGAATAAAGCCGCGGCCCAGAAATTCATGCTTGTCTGTCAAGCCAAAGATAGTACGTAAGATAATGGATACTAGCCAATGCCCATCGTTTGCCAGCGCCCGAAACGCCGCCCGCAACGACCCTCCCTCCGCCCAGGCGGACCCCTACAGCCAGCCAAATTTGGTAGGCGCACAAGTGTTCTTGGGCGCAACGTGTGTGAATCCTGTGAACCCAGTGCAACTAAACCCCAAGCCTAAGCCCTATACCTAATCCTAAAGCCAACCCTAAGCCTAAACCGACGCCAAAACTACATCCTAAACCGAAGCCCTTAACCTAAACCAACGCCCTAAACCTTTGCCATTAAAACTAAATCCTCAAACCCGTATCCCAAACCGACCCTAAACCTAAGCTGCAAGCCTAATTCGTAAACTCTCAACTTTAAATCTAAACCTTAAATCCTAGCCTCAGACCTAACTCAGAAACCTAAACCCTAAATCAAAACCTAAACTGGGCCGAGGCCCTAAAATACAGCCTAAACCTGAACTCTGAACATAAGCTAAACCCAAACCCTAAACCTTAACATGCCTGTGAAGTGATGCAGCCAAAGGAAGGGTGTTGCGGGTGAGATATTCAGGTGTACTGCTGGAGAGGCATGTTGCTGCTGGTATTGTGCATTGAGTGTCTCTTTTAACCTTAAACTACGTTGCGAATATTGAAGATCCTCTCTGTGTCTGGAACAATTTGTGTCTCCGTCCCTGCCGAAGCTAGGCCCTCATGATATCTGTCAAACGCAGTCCCACATCACGCTATTCAACGGCGAGCACATCTCATTGCAGGGGGGCAACTCGTCCATCAGACCTTGCGTCACATTCTAAGCATCGACATGCTTGCCACTTGGACGCCTGGTTCCAGGGCGTTCAAATTGCCAAGAGAGTTGGACGTAAGGAACATTTTACCCAACAAGCTGCCTCCAAGATGGAGGCAACCTTGAATCCACAAAGGCACATTGACGTCGTTGTTGAAAATCCGCCCGTGAAGCAGGCCACTTCATGTTTTGCAACACAGTAATAATGTGGCAGCCATTGTGATGTGCTGGTGAACGGATCTCAGCCGAAAGCTATTGCCGTTTTTAAGGCTGCAGCGAATGCTGAGATGTCCAGGTTGAAACAATTTGTCCCAATTGGTTTCGTCGTGTAACCTGCCAATCCCCACATACCCTTCTCGGGATTGTGTAAAAACTTTGGATTGTTTGTTTGATGTTGATGTTGATTACCCGTTTCACTTCCGCCAGGAGCGTCCCCTTTCGTTTTCATCCGCCGACCGCGCACCGATCTTCCTGGTCGCCGAGTGGCTCCAGCAGGTTCTCATGGCCTCAGTCACTCCCATTCGAAAGCCAGATTGAGGGCTTGTCTGCTCAAGGGGATTTGCTCATCCCCTTCCAACAACATTATTTTCATCCCCTTACGAAAACTTACGTTGGACCACCTATACAATCTGCCAGGTCTGCAATTCCAAAACCTGCAAAAAAAACACTATGCTCCCAGTAAAGGACCTACATGGTCTACATGGTGAGCTCGTTTTACCCGATAAGCTCGCCGCAGGATTACCTATACTTTACAACAAGGACACGAGGGTGTGACCCAAAGCATTTGGGCCGTCTCCAGTTGTGTGACGGCGCCCAGCTTGCCGAGCTGTCGATGTCAAGTAGGCAAACCGAGGATCCTTATGGCGATCCTGTTGAACCTAATGCTATGCCAAGCTGAGACAAAACGATTGCTCGTGCCTCTTGGAAGCCTGCCCCACATGTCTTGCCATGATTGCCAACTACAATCAAGGTCAAGGTCAGTGAGGCGATTCGTACAGAACCATCATATCAGAAACAAATTCCATTGCAAGAAGGTAAACTCTCGTTCTTGTTGTTGTTGTTGCTGCTGCTGCTGCTGCTGGCATCCTAAGTCCACACATGTTGGATCGAACACAAAAAGGCACTGGTCTGGGTGACTTGTGGCAGATTCACAGATCTGCAGTGGAGAAATCACAGCAACAGCACGTCCATCTAAGGTTAGGGGATGTGGCCCCAAAACCCCAAGCATCTGATTTAAAGTCTGGTCCTGCATCCTTCTCCGCCCAAACGGCCCCCGCAAATGGCCTCCTTGGTGGCGCGCTGAGCCTGCCAAGGTCGGCAGAGCCCAGTTTGCCAAAATAACTTTGACCTTTGGCGCTGTAATTGCCAGGATTAGCATCGTCTATGCCTTGATTGAAAAATGAATTCCGACTGGCAGCAAAAGCACTAGACACAACTTGGCCTTTTGCTCCAACCACTACTGTGGGAAGCTCCCTCTGATCCTGGCCTTCCAGTTGCCTGTAGGTAGCCACCTCTCCAACAGAAAGTAGCTAGTCTAAGCTTTGGGAACTAGGCATCTTAGCAACTCAAAAGGCCAGGGAAGGCTGCACTTTGAAGGTCCTACTGATATTCCTCGAATTCCCAACAGCGGTTCTGTCAGCCCAAAGGCCCCTAGGCTTAAAGGCCCAAAGGGTCAGCTCCGGTTTGCGGCGGCCATGCCTGTAAAGGTCAGCCCCAGCTACTTGGCTGTCGGGGAATAAAAACCCACCCACACATTCACGCAAACCAACTTTTGAAGACCAAGTTTCCGCTTTATCTGACACCCTGACCGACTGCAAACAACGGGTCCCCAAAGTGCAGACGCCCTCCAACTGAGGGGATTCCTCAATTTGAACCACTAAAAGGGTCAAATGGGTCAAGATGTATGTCCAGGTCATGGTGCCTATCTACTGGAATCGACCAGTTCCTCCTCTGGTACTCTGCTTTTTCCCTGACAACCGACAAAGAGGTACTCTCCTATTACGACCTACAATCTCGTCTTTACTTGCCCCCTCCACAAGGGGGGGGCATTGCAATGGAACATCTCCTAGGGCCGAAGTGCCCCACTTCCCAGATTTCACCGCCCCACACATCCACAAGTTTCAGAGGAATCTCCTTGTGTGGGGAGCTCCTTTTTGGGGCAACCCATTTCAACTTGTGCAGGGTAAAAAGCACATTTGGTCAACGCGGGTCGAGCCATTCAGCGCTTGTTCGTTCGAGGCGCGCCTGTGTTGCCAGAACCAGGGACCTCGCGCCCAGCGACCTGGCGGTGTCGCTGGACGCTGCTGAGGGCAGAATCTTCTGGATAGCTGCCATCCATGCGGGCGTGTTTTTGTTGGGGACCAATGTCGACATGATTAGAATGCTTAGTTCAACGTGGTCAAAATCATCATACTAATAAAACAAGGTATTAACAACTCTTCTTTTTCTTAGTATTTGTAAATGTACATTACTTATCTTATATAATTAAACCAGGTACTAATCAGATCATGAAAAAAAATGAAAAACATGTAAAAACAAATGTATCATTATTGATACCATAATAATCATAATATCAATTTTATTACAACATGCTTTCTGTGGAACTGAAAGTAACAAACTAGTATCACATACTCATACCCATTTCTACCAGGCCAGGTCCAAACAAACAAGGAAATTCAGTGGAAAGGTCAACACACGACAAAACCCTGGTGCTATTGGGGTTCAGCAACATGGCTGATCGGGTGGGGTTGCTTTTGCCTAAAACTGCCAAAAAACCGAGCCTGCTCCGGTGTCTCTAGTTGAAGGTCCAAGCTGCCTCACCAACTGGAACTCTCATCCTACACTTCTGGCGGATGGATTGCATCCCAGTCCATGCCAGCAAACTCATCAAGAAGTCGAACACAAGTCGGGCGACCCTACATTTGTTCTAACAAATGGGTTCCTTTCGAATGCCACACACCATTGTCCAGTGCAAGCGATCGTAACCCGAATCCAGAACCTGTGAGACAGCGAAGCAAAGCGCTAGGCCAATTGGGCCGCTGCCTCGAAGGGATAGCCCAAGGCGCTGAGATTCTTCAGGGCAGCTTGGAGCGCCTCACGAAACGTGGATCTTGCGCGGACCGGTCACACATACACTAGATCAATCAATGAATGGCTGTACTTGATGCTATGATATGTGCTTTACTGTTTTACTAGGAACATAAAGAAATACCCTACGACAACGAATAACTTGTGCATGTTATCATGATCACATCTAGTCCATATTGAGACGCGTCCATTCTGTGCGATGCATGGAGGACACCGGGCAAACATAAAACATGTTCTAGCCCCATACCTGCTTAGCTGATGTTTATGCTGAGTCTGCTATTGATGCATGTTGTTGCTGTTGCTGTTGTTGTTGCTGTTGCTGCTGCTGCTGCTGCTGCTGCTGCTGCTGATGTTGCTGTTGTTGTTGCTGTTGCTGTTGCTGCTGCTGCTGTTGCTGCTGCTGTTGCTGCTGTTTCTGCTGTTGTTGTTGTTGCTGTTGCTGCTGCTGCTGATGTTGTTGATGCGTTTGTTGCTGCTGTTGCTGCTGTTGTTGCTGCTGTTGCTATTGCTGCTGTTGCTGTTGTTGCTTCTGCTGCTGCTGCTGTATTTGTAGTTGCAGTCGCAGTTCTGGCTGTAGTTGTGGTTGTAGTTGCTGTTGCTGTGGTTGTCGCTGTCGCTGTCGCTGCCGCTGTTGTTGTTGTTGTTGCTGCTGCTGCTGCTGCTGTTGTTGTTGTTGTTGTTGTTGTCGTCGTGGTCGTCGTGGTCATCGTGATTGTCGTGGTTGTTGTGTTTGATGTGGCTGTCGTTGCCGTTGCGGTTGTCACTGCCGTTGCCGTTGTCGTGGTCGACGTTGTTGTCGTTCTCATCGTTGTCGTTGTCGTTGTCGTGGTCGTGGTCGTAGTGGTGGTGGTGGTTGTGGTGGTGGTCGTGGTCGTGGTCGTGGTCGTGGTCGTAGTGGTGGTGGTGGTTGTGGTTGTGGTTGTGGTGGTTGTGGTGGTTGTGGTTGTGGTTGTGGTTGTGGTTGTGGTGGTGGTGGTTGTGGTTGTGGTTGTGGCTGTCGTTGCCGTTGCCGTTGCCGTCGTTGTTGTTGTTGTTGTGGTTGTGGTTGTGGCTGTGGTTGTTGTTGTTGTCGTCGTCGTCGTCGTTGTGGTTGTGGTTGTGGTTGTGGTTGTTGCTGTTGTTGTTGCTGTTGCTGCTGTTGTTTGTTGTTTGTTGTTTGTTGTTTGCTGCTTGCTGCTTGTTGCTTGTTGTTGGTTGTTGGTTGTTGGTTGTTGGTTGTTGGTTGTTGGCTGTTGGTTGTTGGTTGTTGGTTGTTTGTTGTGTGTTGTGTGTTGTGTGTTGCTTGTTGTTGTTTGTTGTTTGTTGGTTGTTTGTTGTTTGTAGTTTGTTGTTTCTTGTGTGCTGTTTGTTGTTTGTTGTGTGTTGTGTGTCGTGTGTTGTGTTGTGTGTCGTGTGTTGTGTGTTGTGTGTTGGGTGTTGCGTGTTGTGTGTTGTGTGTTGTTTGTCGTTGTTGTTGTTGCTGCTGCTGCTGCTGCTGCTGCTGCTGTCGTTGTTGTTGTTGTTGTTGTTGTTGTTGTTGTTGTTGTTGTTGTTGTTGTTGTTGTTGTTGTTGTTGTTGTTGTTGTTGTTGTTGTTGATGTGGGTGTCGTCGTGATTGTCGTGGTTGTTGTGGTTCATGTGGCTGTCGTTGCCGTTGCGGTTGCCACTGCCGTTGCCGTTGTCGTGGTCGACGTTGTCGTCGTTCTCATCGTTGTCGTTGTCGTTGTCCTTGTCGTTGTCGTTGTCGTGGTCGTGATGGTGGTTGTGGTCATTGTCGTGGTCGTGGTGGTGGTTGTGGTCGTGGTCGTGCTCGTGGTGGTGGTCGTGGTCGTGGTCGTGGTCGCGGTGGTGGTGGTGGTTGTGGTTGTGGTTGTGGTGGTTGTGGTGGTTGTGGTGGTTGTGGTTGTGGTTGTGGTTGTGGTTGTGGTGGTGGTTGTGGTTGTGGTTGTGGTTGTGGTTGTCGTTGCCGTTGCCGTCAATGTTGTTGTGGTTGTGGTTGTGGCTGTGGTTGTTGTTGTTGTTGTTGCCGTCGTCGTCGTCAACAAGGTTGTGGTTGTGGTTGTGGTTGTTGCTGTTTTTGCTGTTGTTGCTGTTGCTGCTGCTGCTGTTGTTTGTTGTTTGCTGTTTGCTGCTTGTTGCTTGTTGCTTGTTGTTGGTTGTTGGTTGTTGGTTGTTGGTTTTTGGTTGTTGGGTGTTTGTTGTGTGTTGTGTGTTGTGTGTTGTTTGTTGTTGTGTGTTGTTTGTTGTGTGTTGTTTGTTGTTTGTTGTTTGTTCTTTGTTTTTGTTCTTTGTTCTTTGTTCTGTGTTCTTTGTTGTTTGTTGTTTGTTGTTTGTTTGTTTGTTGTTTCTTGTTTTTGGTGTGTGTTGTTTGTTGCTTGTTGCTTGTTGCTTGTTGCTTGTTGCTTGTTAATTGTTGTTTGTTGTTTGTTTTTTTTGTTTGTCTTTTTGTTTTTTTGCTTTTCGTTGTTTGTTGTTTGTTGTTGGCTGTTTGTTTGTTTGATTGATTTTTGTTTGTTTGCGTTGTTTGTTTGTTTGTTTGTCGTTGTTGTCGTTGTTGTTGATTGGTTTTTTGGTTGTTATTTGGTTGTTGCTGGTGCTGGTGCTGGTGCTGGTGCTGGTGCTGGTGCTGGTGCTGTTGCTGTTGCTGTTGCTGTTGCTGTTGCTGTTGCTGTTGCTGTTGCTGTTGCTGTTGCTGTTGCTGTTGTTGTTGTTGCTGTTGTTGCTGTTGCTGTTGCTGTTGCTGTTGCTGTTGCTGTTGTTGTTGTTGTTGTTGTTGTTGTTGTTGTTGTTGTTGTTGTTGTTGTTGTTGTTCTTGTTTGTGTGTTTTGGTTGGTTGTTGTTTGGTTGTTGTTGTTGATGGTGCTGTTGCTGTTGCTGTTGCTGTTGCAGTTGTTGAAGTTGTTGCAGTTGTTGCAGTTGTTGCTGTTGCTGTTGCTGTTGCTGCTGCTGTTGCCGTTGCTGTTGTTGCTGTTGCTGTTGCTGTTGCTGCTGTTGTTGTTAATGTTGTTGTTGTTGTTATTGTTGTTGTTGTGGTTGTTGTTGCTGCTGCTGCTGCTGGTGTTGTTGTTGTTGTTGTTGTTGTTGTTCTTGTTGTTGTTGTTGGTGTTGTTGCTGTTGCTGCTGCTGCTGTTGCTGTTGCTGTTGCTGTTGCTGTTGCTGTTGCTGTTGCTGCTGCTGTTGCTGTTGCTGTTGCTGTTCCTGTTCCTGTTTATGTTGCTGTTGCTGTTGCTGTTGCTGCTGCTGCTGCTATTGTTGTTGTTGTTGTTGTTGTTGTTGTTGTTGTTGTTGTTGTTGTTGTTGTTGTTGTTGTTGTTGTTGTTGTTGTTGTTGTTGTTGTTGTTGTTGTTGTTGTTGTTGTTGTTGTTGTTGTTGTTGTTGTTGTTGTTGTTGTTGTTGTTGTTGTTGTTGTTGTTGTTGCTGTTGTTGTTGTATTATTGTTATTTGTATGTGTATGGTTCACACGTAAATATTGCATCTTGTGTTTAACGCTTTGTTGCATGCAGCACTCGGACGTTCACAAGCACAGAAATCAGCACAAGCCTCACATAAATCACATATAACAAGGAGGACGAGCACTAGATACGAACTCAAAGTCGGATGAAGCTGGGGAACGAGGTGCCAACACACACACACACATCACAAGCTTGGAGATCCAAACAGAAACCATCGAATCCTACTAGGGGGCGTGTAAGCTTTAGTGTCCACACATCTAACATGCATCTTTGGCAATCCAGGCTCATTAGCAAAAAAACGATGTGCTAGCACTGCCATGCTACATGGTTCCACTCATCAACTACTGCAAAAGAGCTGCGAATACAACCCGATCGGTAAGTAAGAAAGTATTCGAGCACACAATCTCTCACCACATGTTTTGCATAGCGCAGTTCCTTGACATTCTTGAGATGTTGAAGGCAACACCCGTGCGGTTGAAGCAGATTCAACTAGCTCACAAATGGTGCTCCGACGTCTGCATCAGGCCGGCTCCAGGCAAAGACCGGCTCCAGGCAAAGGACATACTCTCAAGATTGACTTGGAACCCAAAGCACGATTCTGCTTAGAGGAGTCTTTTTTGGGGGGATGCTTTTTTAGGTTCAAGATCCATTTACAGGGAAGTAATGAACTTTGCGAATCTACACCAGGAAAATAGGCATCATGCACGCAAATGCCCCCAATGCAAGCTTTGCGGCCAGGCGACGGCAAAAACATTCGCCGGCGCGTTGCCAGCCATTCTCGCCTCCCACATGCTGGATGATTTTGAAAACCAACCGTGGCATGTCTGGAGTCATGAGGTTTATGCCGCATAAACCCAAAGTGCACTGGTAGGCAGTGCTGATTGGTTTCCCGAGACAGGTTGTGGCCTCGTGTTATCAAGCCAGTCATGATCAAACTCTGAAATGAAAAGCGTCTGCCCCGCGCCATGTGACAAACTAAACGGGTGGCCGAACCTAATTATTGTTGCGGACTGTCCCTCCTCACGTGCAGCGACTTAGGTTTGAGATGGCTCAAGTATTGCAATGTTCCCCGCATACCCCAAAGTTATTTTTCCCCTTTCAACAAACCTGAAACTGTATCCTTAAAAACACACACACTCAGATCCGGCAAGCAAAGCGCAACTCGCAATCTTGCAGATCTTGCCACAAAGCGAAAGCAGGGCGCAGGGACGCCGTCTCTGTGACAACGAGGCCGATGGCCCCTTGCAGGGGTGCCCCCACGCCCTCCAGCGTGCATTTGAACCCTCCGGCAATTGCAAAAAAACAAAATAGATTGGACGGAATCAACAACTACCACTCTTGTGCTTCCCCGAGTATGGAAGCGCAAGTCCATGGGCCGTCTACGCGGCCCAGAACAAGCGAAAAGGAACATGCACCAAACAATTTACCGTGCATTAGCTACCCTGCCACGCGTCTGTGCATAGGCTAAAGGGGGACACGGCCACGTGCCCGAACTGGACCATAGAGCGACATGGATAATCAGAGCATGGAATCCGAACGTGTCCAAGCTTTCGTTCGCGTGGTTGTCCGCACAATTCAACAACAAGTCACTATTCAGGGGAACAAACACTATAGAAAGTTTTCGTGTCTGCAAAGCACGAAACATCTAGATACTGAATCTTGGATTTCGGGTCCTTGCGGCATTTCGCGATCTGCAGGAATATACAAGCCTCACCTGTAATAGCAGTTGCATGCATTTCCTCCCCAAAAGGCACAGGGTAGCGCTGATCCTTTGTCAGCAAGAATGCTAGTGGCCAGTGCAAAACACGTACGGCCTCCGGCCAACATAGTGGCTCAACTCAACACTTCTTCAATTATTCAAACAAGTCCGGCATACGCGGATCGAGCGACTAGGCCTCGTCGCTAAAGGCGTGGCGCACGGCGAGGCAAAGGTCGTCGAAGCTATCAAAAGTGGCCAACTGGCAGTCGGGGATTGTTGCTTAATCACAGTGGGTTCCGTGGTGTTTTCCTCTCCAAAATAGCATGCAACCCCATGGCAAGGCAAGCGTATTTGTCCGAAAATACAAATACGCCTGCGTGTAAGCACACCTGAGCGCTCAAGTGGCAAATTGCTTTCTGCTTCAAAGAAAGTCTCCTTCTGTTTCTCAATGGGCTTCAGCATGTTTTCGCCAGTCTTGGGCCACTTGGAATTCCTGCTAAACGACCAAACGCAATCAAGAAACTCATCTTAGATGCGACGGAGGAGGCCTTAGACCTTAGGGGCTAAGTCAAAGCTGGTTCCTCCAGCACCGTTCCGAGGGAGCCCAGATCCTCTAAACACTGCCAAGGGGATTGAACGCATCAAACAGCATGGGACAAGTCATTCAGCAGCTTGACTTGGGTGCTGCGCAGTGAAACGTCTGTCATGTAGATACGTAGATCCTTGGGTGACAGTCACAGGTGCTCCAAGACCAAGTCATAAGGGTAGACATGTCGGTCCTTGGCAAAGGGAAGCAACAGGATCAAATATGTCTTTCTACCCGTGCAACTTGAAGCAATCCTGGAAAAACACGGAACCGTTCTATAAGTGGGGTACCTGCGCTTGCTGCATTCTGCACTCTTAATGACACAACGTAGAACCACAGAAACAACATCGTGTCAGGAACCGTTCGGTGAAGTTTGCCTTACGCACGCAATGGCGAGCTATCAGTGTGACCACTGCGAAGTACATTTATTGGTTGGTTGCTAGCTTCAGGGACAAATCAGCTGTTGACGACGTCAATGCTAATTTCGTGGAACGCACCTCACCTGGCTGCGGCTGTTACCTTCCAACAATTGAGAACAACTACCCTGTCTTCCAACAGCCCAGAAACAGCGCGACGCCGCGAGGACCGACTTGCCCACGAAGGTTCCGGACGCTTTTAATGCGCAACTGTTCGCAGCTCTACCTTCTGTCAAGCGCAAAAAGGAATTATTCCGGAATCCCTGATTGGATTCGATGCCCAGGGTTTTTGTTTTGAGCAATCTTCAAACAGACTGAATCAAGTTTACTGTCAGCATTCAAGCCTAGAATTGTGTGTCGTCCCGCCTGCGCACCAAAGCAAAACCGCTGCAGGCGCAGCCAACTGGACTGCCATTGGTCCAGTTCGCAGTGATGCCACCTGCAATTTGGGCACCCGCGAAACACAACGAAGTGACAAAGTTGCAACTCGAGTTGGGCTGCGTGATCATACCTACAATCAAGACGTGCTTTAGCACCCGTCTGACGCGTTTTAAACCAACAAGTTCGTGATTGCAGTACTTGCACCAACTTTACCCACATTCTGAAGGATTCAGAACACTCCATTGATTCAAACAAACAGCCTGTAAGCAAGATTTCCAGACTCGCATCGAAGAACCGCTAAAGAACTCAATAAGCTGCACATGCACGTAGGTTCACAAACAGGCAAGCACACAGGCAGAAACAAGCAAGCGCACAAACTAACGCGCAGAAAGGCACGCACGTACATACACACACGCACACACACGGGCGAACGCAACGCACCGCATGCATGCGCGTTGACACAAACACGCACAGTCAAACACACGCACACAAATAAAAGAAACCGGCAAGCAAACAAGCAAGCAAACACGCATACATCAAACAAGCAAGGAACAAGCACAAGCACACACACACGTACACACAAAGCGCAACAAGCGCACCCTCACACACACACAAAACGCACACACAAACACACAAACACACACACAAACACACAAGCAAACTAACTGAGGAATCGATTAACGAACTACCAAACAAGAACAAACAAGAACAAACAAACAAACAAACAAACAAACAAACAAACAAACAAAACAAACAAACACAACAAACAAACGCAACAAACAAACAAACACACAAACAAACAAACAAACAAACAAAGAAACAAAGAAACAAACAAGCAAAGAAAGAAACAAACAAACACACAAACAAACAAACAAACACAAAGACACAAACAAACAAACAAACAAACACAAAGACACAACCAACCAAACTAACCAAACCAACCGAACAATCAAACAAACAAACACACAACCAAACAAGCAAACACAACAACTAGAAACGCAAACTAAGCAAAACCGTCCAAATCAAACAAACAAGCAAACAACCAAACAAACGAACAACCAAGAAACCAATAAAGACAGAAAGAAAGAAAGAAAGAAAGAAAGAAAGAAAGAATGAAATATAGAAAGACCGACATAAGTAAATAACGACATACATATACGAACAATAAAACGATAAACATACACACACAAACAAGGTGACAACGCCCGTAGCGCACCCTGTGTTTTCAGCAACTCACCCCGGCCGCGAAAACCTCAAAACGTGATTTCGCCTAGGCGAAGCGCACGTCGCTTGCCACAAAACATGTTCCGGATGCCTCAAATCCTCCACGCCGGTGTTGGCGTTTTGGACCTGACATGCGTTTCACCTAGGCGAAATCACGTTTTGTTGAAAGAAGCAGGAAAACCAAAACTTCGTGTTTTCGCAAAGCTTTTATAGATCAGGCCGCCATATAGCTCAGGCCAAAATGCACAGCTTGGCAGCTGCTGATACAGTGCTGAGCAGGGTCACTTGAGTGGGTGCGCTTATCATTTGGCAGGGCGTGGATACAGTGCTGAGCGGGGTCCCTGGAGCGGGTGTGCAAAACATTTGGCAGGGCATGGATGCAGTGATTGCAGTGCTGAGCGGGGTTACTTGAGCGGGTGTGCTTATCATTTGGCAGGGCCCGGGTACAGGTGTGCAAGGCGTTGCGAGGAGCGATGAAATTGGTGACAATGCCCATCGGAACCCTGCGAACAAATGAACCTGTGAAATGTCAAAATTGGCTGAACATGTACAAAAAAAAAAAACACCTAAAAACGCAGGGTACGGTCTCGGCGTTCTCACCTTAAGCAAGCAAGCAAGCAAGCAAGCAAGCAAGCAAGCAAACAAACAACAAACTCGCAAACACAAACCCGCCGAATGGCAACCGAAACATACGACTGCCAAGCAGTTGCGCAAAGGACCGCGCTGAGCCGAGACTCAGAAGAAACAGTGGCCACTGCAAGTACACCAAAACGAAAACGAAACACTGGCAGCTTCTCACGCTGGCTGGCAAACGCAAGGCGCTCCGCTACATTGGCTTTTTTGCCGGTCAGAGGTGAACGTTTTGGGAACGATGCTCAGGCCACAAACACAGTACAGTTGGCAAACAGTTGGCAAACAGTTGGCAAATTCCATAAAATCCCCCTGTTTAATTAAGTCTTCCTCTTTTTTCACATGTACGTTTCCTCTTGCGTTCGTTTTGTACCTGGCTTCTCCCAAGGTCGAATTGAACTCGCGGAAGCTGTATGAAGCATTCAGAAGCATCTGAGGCAGTACCGATGAAATGTGACCAAAAGGGCTGTAGAACATTTCAACAACTTGCGCAGCACTTCCTGTGAGTCCCTCTGAGTGGTACACCTGACATAGGTGTCTCAGAGTCTGAGTGGTACACTTGGCATACGTGTCACACTGCAACTATCATCAATTGCCTGCTACATGTATGTTACTGCATCAAAGTCCCCGACAACTTACTCTCAGGCGACCTGGATCAAAAAGGACTCAAAAGGTCGATTTTGAAGAGCTGAGGCCCGACATTGGAGATTGTAAACGCGGGGAGGGTCCCAAAAGACAAGCCAGCTGCACTTGCAGGCCATGCGATTGCATCCACCCTTCGAGTGGTGATCCCAGCAGGCCTGGCGTCAAATCAAAACCCGTCCTCATATCTCTGTGCAGTACCAGCACGTAACATAGTCACCACGGTGGAATTTGTTTGTAAACTGCCTCTCCTGATTGTTTTCTTTTCCGGGGGGTGGCGTGCCGGACCCAAAACAGAAGTCACTTCTTGGTGGAAGTGGTCATGCGGGGGGACAAGCAAAATGGGGGAAGAGATTTCGGCACCCACGTTGGAGCCTGAGGGAGGTGGCACCAAACGGACTCGGGCCTTCAAATAGTTTAAAAATTGTGGAACAAATCAAGCAAGTCGCTTCATTTTACTGAGACACATGTCCATAAATATAAGACGCTTCAGATCAAAACAACATGCACAAAACCGTTTTCACACGGAACTTGTATCGGCGTGTATGGGCATTGTACTGGTCATAGCTTTGGCATGATCAAATGGTGCTATTGTTGTTAGGATATTTGACTGGCATAACGGAGCGTCTTTGATCCGAGGGGGGTGGGGGGGTTCTCACGGTATATCATGATTGTTCCCTATGTTTAGTAATTCACCATCATAACATCCAGCCGACCTCCTGCCAGTGCTTTGCTGAAGGCACACAAGCTTTGGCCCACACACTTTGCCAATTGACTCCCCTTAACTCACGTGTTCGCTTGACGAGACTTAGACCCCCAAAAGTTAAATTTCGCTGGTTGAAGGGGAAAGTCAAGCAACACCAGAAAGGCAAAACAATAAACCGGCAAGCTACGTCTCGCAATGTGTGGACATGCCAATTAGTTCATTCCTGGTCTCAAGGACAACTGCGCCCATGGGTGCTTCCAACAATTTTAGCACTTTTCTCCAGGACGATTTGCAAGGGAAACACAAGTGAACCACGGTATGCGGAGGTGTGCTTCCAATATTCAGAGCAATGGGAGGGCGTGACCCGGTCCTTGACCCCTAGTTTCCATTACCAAGAGTCACTCGGCAGCAATGGCTCCATGGCGCCGAAAAACACACGGGCTCCCAGGGTTCCCCTGCAAGCCCGGCCTGGAGCAAATCGGCACCTCTTCTACCTGGCTGTCTCGGGTTCTCACAGAAAATGAATAGCCAGAGAATATGCCAATCTGTTGCCATGGATATCTGTGCGCGGCTTCCCAGATTCGAGACATGTACGTACTGCACTGATCATCGAAATGATCCTACCACCCCCCAACACACCTCTAGTTTTGGTCTTTTTTGGTCTTCCCCAAAACGTGTTTGTTGGAGAGGTGTGACCGGTCTTGTCTTCCGTTACAGCGCTCAACCACTGCATGGGCCGCTGCCGGCCCCTCGCAAAAGTGAAAAACGGTACTAGGCCTTCTTTTCTTCGCTTCAGTGGTTCTCTGATTCTGAGCTTTGTCTTCGCGAGGGTTGTTTCCACCGTTGTGTCTTCGCCTTGGAGGGCAGTTTCGGTGCCAATTGATGTGTTGCTTGTTTCTATCAATGCCCAGCAAACTTGACTCCGACCAAAACATAGCGAAAGCCTTGCTCAACGTAAGCGCTTCCCTTGCTGGAAGAGAGTTTGCCCAAGCACTCTGCGCAATTGACACAGGTCAAATTGGCTCTGTTTCTCGCCATAAAAGCTTCAACACAAGCTTGAAGCGAGATTCGCAGGGACACATGGTGTAGTGGTATCACATTCGCTTCGCATGCGGAAGGCCCTGCGTTCCATCCCCAATGTGTCGATTCTTGCTTGAAGGCTGGAGCTTTGAAACTGGTTCGCGGATTTGCACAAAAATAACAAAAACACACACACCAAACGCAAAAATCAAAGTCAGAGCAAAGACGGTGCGTCAAAATGGCGGGTCCTTCGGAAAACCTTCACAAACCATGAACAAGATCATGAAAGTGGACAGAAGGATGTATCCTGTCAAAAGGTCACTGCTATGACTGGTATTCCAAGGTTCTGACCGGGCAATTCATCATCCTCATTCTTAGCCGAGCACCTGGTTGTCCCAACTTGCGTGCACGTCGCGTACGCCGACCATTGGGAGCCTCAGTGAGCACAAGGCACAGAATCGCAGAATCCTGATCCATCGTTCCCTAACTCCCTCTTCAATGGGAAGATACATGGTTGGGGGAGCGGGGGCATGGGATGGATGGGGGAAATGGTGGGCACATCCTATGACAGCCAGGTGGGCCGAGCTTTTTTCATGTCTACTGGCTCTTGCGGTCAAAGTTCCATTTGTCGAGAATGATCCAAGTACCCTGACTAAACATGTTTGATAACACAACACATGCTGGATTGATACATTAATACCGGAACGAATTTATTGCCGTGCCCCCACAGAGGGCATAAAGCACGAAGGACGTGTTTGAGCACGACAGGAATGCAGGATCACCTATCCTTCCTCCTGTAAGGCTGGCAGTCAGCTATGGTCAACGTAGCGGGCGCACAAACCTCGATGCTAAAGAAGCTAGATGCCATTCCATAAAATCCACGTCAATTGGTGGATGTGCAAAGCTAGCTGCACATGATGGGATGTACTCAAAGCAACGTGGTGGTAGGGAAGGACTCCTTCCACATGGCATGTTTGTTTGCACTTGCCGTATCGCTGTTGGACATGGGACAACACAGACATGTTTAGGACTGCGATCCTGTCAGAACATGGCACGAAAACACCTTAGCAACTGCCCCTCCCAGTACCTATCATGACATGTTTGCATGGTTGCGGCTGCGTCTCCCGCCGCTTTGCCTTTGAAAACAGGTCCGCTATGATCAGCTGTTTCAATATATACATATGTCACTAGGCCTGGCCCTTCTGCATATCTTCCGCTGCCCTTTCGCGTGTCTTCCGTGCACATGCCCTGCAAGCCTGGAAATTGAGAATACCAAACCGAATGTGGTTTTTGCACGACACCCGTGTGCCATCGGAACGAGGATGTTCTCTTGAGTCTTAGCACTCCAAGTGCCAGCTCCAACCATTCGAGGCGTTCTTTTCAGACCCTCAGAACTCGTTTCTGGGAACATCTTGTGGTCCGATGGACAAGCGAAAAACTTGAGAGTTAGCTTTGTGCAAAAGAGATCGCTGTCATGTTCACCAGGTGCTTGGTCAATGTTTCAAGTTTCAACCCAGACCCTCTGGGGCCTAAGCTGCCCCCGTGGCATAGGCTGGTGTGTACCCGCTCCTTCGCTTCGGCATCAAGCATCTCGAAGGGCTTCACTCCGGGGGCTTCCAGTCAACCATCAGAAGACGTCTCCCAACATGCGTGTTGCGGGCTCCTTAATCTTCAGGAAAGTATTGACAAACAGAGGCATCTGTGACTTAGTAGGGCCCCCTCACTAACTTGAAATGCTAGTGATATGTCGTGGGTCGTAGTCACTACAGCCCTGCCAAGTCTAACCTCTCTTGCAAAGAAATCGGCAGCAACCAGGGAGTCTGGATCTTTTGTGGATTTGAGCAGCCAGGAATTGTACAAGTGTGTGGTGATGTTTTGAGGGTACCCTTTTCAGCTTGGCTTGGTTCAAAGGGAACCCAAAGGGACAACCAAAACCATTTTGACACATATCCAAGTGAAAACATTCTCCACACCAATTCTGGCGGCGGGCTCATCTTGACACCTGAGTTGACGCTGTCCGGTCACGCACAGCGACCTATACTAGCATTGGCTCGTTTTTCTTCCAGGTGAGCTCGCCATACAATAGGCAAATTATCCTTTGAAGGGCCTTTGGGTCGTCTGGAAAGGATCATCCTCTACTAGGTTCCTTTGCAAAAACACAATTATGGCCATCTCTGGCAACAAGTCAAACTAGTGGATATGTCATGAATCCCGTCATGATTCCCTGGAAATTCTACTCTAAACGCCTGAGGGCATGGCTGGCAACTGCCAAGCAACCACGCTCCCTGAATTTCCCCCTAAAACGTCCCTAAAACGTCACCACTAAGGAAGCTCACCCTAAACCGACCCTTTGAAGGTATTCAAAACAAAAACAAGGGAACACTTAGGGGACTGAGTAAAGAAAGGGCTCTCTCGTTGACCCGGGATCCCGCCTCATGAGCTGATCCGAAAGCAAGGGCAGCCAAAAGGCCACCTGGGCCGCGTCCACAAAGTTCGGGAGCGGAACCTGGCCGGCATCAAGCTCCGGGCGCTTGGGAGGAACCCTGACCGGTCGGCTTGGGCCAAAATTTGTTGGAGGCAAACTCCTTTGGGCACAAGTATACCCTTAAAACAGGCGGCACCGGCGGCGGCACTGAAACGGGTACACAATTTGCCATACTTTTGACAAGGCCCCGTTTAAACCATTCACAAAACCCCGGTTTAAACAAAGCCCATCTGGTTTCCCTAATGACCCTTTTTGCTGGTACTTGACTTTGAGGGGAAAGCCCCCTACAAAAGCAAAAAGAAAAACACCACCACTGGAAGTGTAGGATGGGTAATAGAAAAATATGATGGCTCAATCCCACCCCCAGCTTGAAAACGCGTGAAGGCCCCTCCCTGCATTATTTCCTTCGTACCCACAAACAAAAATCGGGGAGGGTCCTTTTATTGGGACTACGCCCGCATCCTTCCGCACATTACTTGCGGCGTAGGGATGTGGCTCAAGTGGTCCGTGGTCCCCTCTCCACTCCCTGCAAGGGTCCTTCTTTCCCAACATGGGCTCAGGGAAGAGCGGGAATCAACTGCGGGAACTGTGGCTAAAACCATGTCAATTTGGGTCACCATTTGGGTCTTGCCCCCCTCAATGTTCAAAGCCACCAAGGCACAGAACTGGGGCCCGGCACCAAGCCACCCCCAACCCCCCGCGGCATGATTTGTTTGTGCCCCGCTGGCCACTGTCCCTCATCCATGCGCTTCCCCCCACCAACAAACAGGAGTTGGTGCACAGTTTCGCACTTTTGAAGGAAAGTTGCCTTCCAACCCGAGAAATTTGGCATGGTTACACAGTTTGACTCACTTTCTCTCTCTCGGGACCTGGGCCACCGCTGTGGCCATCTCGGGGGCCTCCCGACGGAGAAACCGGGAGCAAAACAAGAGCAACCGCCAACATAGGCGCATATATTCATGTCATATACTTATACATATGAATACGTATGACTCTGAGGAGCGTCGCAGAATTGCGCTTGAGCGAGTCAACTTAGCGTTGTTCCTTTCCGCATCTTCGCTTGGTAGCATGCTTGCTCAGTGCCTTGGATTTAGCCGCCAGCTTTCCTTTCTGGAGTTCCACAGATCAGCCGTCATCATTGCGTGTGCGAGCGTACAGCTGCGCGAGGCGAGCAAACCTTTTGCGGCAACTTACACCTTCCGCGCCTGGACCCCTTCCGCACCTGCCGCGCCTTCCCTGTCAGTCTCAGGTCACAGCTCTCGGCAAGCAGAATCAAGGGGGGGGCTAAGGACCTGGCATTCTGCGATAAACAAGCTCACGTCCGCTTGCGGCGCGCAAGCTTTTGCTTACGCGGGGTCTTCCCATGACACAACTCTTGCTTGACATGTAAGGTTGGGTGCTTCGAGTTGCCTAGTTTAGCAGCAGCACTTCATGCTGCTCCATGCATCTGTGCGATGCAAACCCATCTCAAACTGCATCAGGTCAGCTGTCCAAATTTTGCTGAAACAAGGACTATGGTCGGCCAGATTTGTCACAACCCAGCCCTGGTAAGAGGGAGGCCCAACACTAGGACCCTTTGAACAGAATCCACACCCACTTGGTAGGCGCCCAACTGGTTCTCGGCGCGGACTTTGTCAAGCATCTGGTTTTTAACAGTATACAATTGAAAAATATTAGTATACATTTAATACATTGATTTGTGTAAATGTGTACCCATCCCCTTTATCCCTTCCCCCTCATAACAATGTCCCCCTCAAAAAACAAACAAAAAGAAACCAAACATGTTCTCCCAGAAAAACAAACAAACAAGCCACACACACACATAATTATGTAACTATGGGGGGGCGAGTTCCGAAGTGTCTTCTTCAGTCCTCTTCGGCGCTCGTCCAAATAACGTCTTCCCCCTTTCCGGGCCCCAGAATCGTTCAAACCGGCAATTTCCGACTAAGGCATTTAAACTGCAGAAAACAGTAAAATGGTTTTGGATTTGTGTATTGGTGTAGTGATGGTGTTGTGTTGGTTCTGAAAGGGGAAATCACTGTTAAAAAGTGATTCTGTTTTAGCATTGGTTTCAAATTGGCTGCTCTACATCTGGTATTCCCGGACCTGGGCATTTCTGAGTTTTGGGGGAAACATATTATTAGGGGGACCTAATTCTTCCTAGGAAGAGGGGATTAAAACAACCGGCTACTCAGCACCCAGGTATCCTGCATTTCACCAAACTCCTCTGAGCATTCGAGCCTGAGCTTCAGAGGCCGGGCGCATGTCCTGCCGGACAAGCAGGTTGGTTCTGGGACTTGGGTATGTCCAACACCCGTTTGGGGATGATCTTCAAGAGGCACCACAACGAAAACCAACCGTTTGGAGCACAGTTTGGAGGGTGGATTCTGAGACAAGCCACATTTCTGGGTTCGACCTGAGCACTTGCAAAGTTGGATGCTTCTGACACCGTCTGACCTTGGGCGAATCACAAGCCGGCCTCAAACAGGCAGTTGGTTGCATTCGCGTAGTTCTGTCACATCCGCATAAATGAATGGCTCATCGCGAGACACGGCCACATCGGCGAAAGCAGCCCTCCCTTGAATTAGATATTGCTTCAAAAAAAGCACCCCCCCACGGCCAAGGATTGTGGCTGGAAAAACATCACCGTAACATCGTCCCAGAAAGTTCCGCTCGTGCTTACGTAATCTATGGTGAGTTGTTTGTGAATGAAGGAGACAACAAGCCAACTTGTTAGAAAAGTGCATGTATCGAATAGGAAGGCATCTCCTGCATACTCCGGGCAATGAAAAACATATTATCACATGGAATATTGCTGCGATCCTAACCTCATGATGAAAATAAAACGTCGGTTGATGATCACTTCATCAGAGAAGTGCTCACAACTGGTCGAGATTTTCTTACCCTCATAGTGCTCGTTCGTGGAGCGTTCGTGGAGCGTTCGCGATGCTTTCGCGCGTGTTATCCCTTCGCGGCGGCTTATTCTCCATCAACGGAGTCTTTGCGGACTTTCGCAAGCTTTCGCGATTCAGGGTTCTCCTTCTGCAAAATATATATAGGAAACCATTTAGATGAAAATCATCGTGGGGGTTTTGAGCGCTGCTCATGTGTTTTGTTACAGCTTCATCGGGGGTTGTGGTGTGGGGGTAGTGCAAACTCTCCCAAACCTGCCCTGTCAAACCCGTCCTCTTTCAGCCAGGCGCACCGCCCCCGAAGTCGGCCAAGAGTCTTGCTGTGTATTTGTTTGACTTGTCATCTTTGTTGGTTGTTTCAGAGGCAAGCAAACCACAAATCCTGCCAGTTTCTCAGCTGTACAAGCAACCACAACTATGTGTGTTTTCTAGTGGTCTCCAGGTCTAGCTTCTCAAGCAGCACGCTTTGTACTGAAGAGTCCTCTGATCGAATCGACATGAAAGGAGTATTTCTATGAGCCAATGGCTGTCAAAGCACCGTGCAGTCTGATTGATTCCGGACAGAACACATGTCAGGCGGAAGGAGCTGCAAGCGTCTTCACCTTTGTTCAGTTGTCCAGTGACAAAAGAAGACCTTTTGGACGCTGACTGTCTTTGGAACCCACCAAATAAACGGGGAAAAGGGGGTACTGCTGAACTGGATCGTCTGTGACTGAAGATTGCTTCGTATTGCTTCTCAATGCCGCGCTTTTGCTGTCGCATGCGTCGCCTGCATGGCTGTCCCCATCCCCGTTGCAAAGGTCCGCGAGCGCCATGTCCACCTCAATGTCGAATGCGTCCGAGCTCAAGCAAAAGCATCACTGAGAATGGGTCATCCTTCAAGGGATATAATATGATATAAAGTTGTGTCTCAACGAAGCCTGCCCAGGGGCTAATAGACCCTTGCTCCGGCAATGACTAAACTTGGTTTTCAAGCCCCCCCCATCCTGAGGCCCTTATGCTATCAGGTGAGTACATGGCCTCTTTTTTTGCGTATGCCAAACATTGCTCCCTGACCAATATTGGTCCCTCGCCTCGCGAATTCGACCGGGATCTGCTCACAGCTTGTGCGCGTCGAGGCGGAGAACCTTGCCGAGTGAACATGAGGGGTTCTCAGATTTGTTGCGGGCTTCACTTAATCAACAGTCAACTCTAAACCCAAACAGCTTGTTATTTGTTCATGCATGAGTTTAGTTAGTGTCGGCTGAGGGGAACGATGTAAGATGCAACCAAACATTGACCCGGCCTTTAAGCGAATCACAAAAGGAACGGGGGCAATCCAAATATAAGTCTAGAGTGTAAAGGAAAGCCGCCAAAGTGGTTGAAAGGGGCAACTCTTGGGTGCTTTGTCAGATCTGGAGGTCTTGTGCAGCTGGCGTGCCTGCCTTCAATTGCAAATATCTGGCTTTTGCAACCAGCACTGCAGATAGCGTTGAATCATACATATGTATATATATATATAATCTCGTGGCTATTGGGTCGGGCACCGCTGATAGAAGCTTGCTGTCAACAGGAAACGGACCCTTTCCAAAGACAGCAGGAGCCGTCTTTGCGCATCCTCCTTGAGTGGCCATGATCCGCAGAGCACCAACCTGTTAAAGTTGGCTTCTGCCGGCTGGTTCTAAAGGACAATATGTATACTTACGTGTGTATATATATATATTTATTTAATAATTGTGGTTATATAAGCTGAAGGAGGAGAGTGAGAGAGCTTCAGCTTCGCCTGACTGCCTGATTAAGGGAGCCCCGGCTTGCAAAAGAATCAACAGAGTCACTTGGGTGTCACTCGGATGTCATGCTCCCCTTGCCTGCGTACACGCGGCTTCTCGCAGAAGCTCCAGGGCGTAGTCCTGGCAGTCCAATCCCCAGGTCCTCTCTTTCGGGCGGCTTCTGTTTGGCTCCCTTTAAGACAACCAGTCCGATTTGGGAATAGAGTCAGCATATGTCAGCATCACAAGCTGAGAGGGCGGAGAGCAACTACGTATGGTTGGAACTGCCCCTTGCTAACCATCATTTACCCGAGTTTTGCTTGTGGCTCACCTAGGATCGCCACCCGAAAACGTCCGTTCGCAAATATCAACTTGAAACGAAATTACATTGCATAAGCTTTGAGACTCCTCCGAGTGGTTGGCTTACTTTGCAGTAGCTAGCTCCTGAATCTTTACTAATCTCTCAAATTTACAGCGATGACACATTTCCACCTGCAAATGACCCTGATTGTCCAGAATAGATCCGCCTGTCCAGACTTATGATGAAAGCTGCTTGTTAGTTTCTCATCGAACGCCTCCTCTTAAGCTCCCTTGTGAAGGCCACAAATCTGGGCATAGTATGCACACGCCGACGGACCGACCAACTTGCCCAACGCAGCTAGACATGCCTTGCCCAGAAGCAAAGCGCCATCCTGGCACACGATGGCCGGGCAAAACGGAGACTAAGCGCAGCCGTGGCCCAATTCCAATGTTCGGAAGTGGATCTACTCTTCGCTGCAAATGGCAGCGCAGACATGCAACCTTACAAAATAATTCTCGAAGGCAGCTCCTATTGACTGATCCTGCGTTGGCGTCCATTTTGCTTTTCTGAAGAGCAAGCAGGCGAGAGGAGCTAGAGAGACTCTGACAATTTTGGGTAATTGGGCTCTCAAAGAGAATGCAGAGTGCAGCCAATATTATAGACGTTGACTGTCTTCAAGTTTTAGACTCAAACCCAAATAATTTTGGCGGACGATTTCTTTACGGTACGTCTCCGCGCAGGAAGCAAACCTTGAAAGGCCATAGCGGAAACAACGCAGCAACGCACTGGGCAAAGGCAAGAAAATGCTGATAGGTCAGCCAGACAAAGTCTTCACATTGACATGCCCTTTTCGCTCTTCAGCGTTGGTAACCTTACAGCTAACGCGTACTGCACTCGATTCGTATCACGACCAATAAAATAACATTACATTCCAACTGATCCTGCATGATCCTGCTGTTGCCATGCCCTACTTGGCCAATTCGCAATATGATACAACCTGGGAAGCTGAGTTCAAACTGTCAACGGAACTCTGCCACTGGCCATGGCTGCAATAGTTCTGGGTGTCTATGAGGTGGCTTCAACTTGTGCAATGTTCTATGTTTGCACATTTGTTGGGCAAGGCATTCCGAATTAGCAAACACATGCAAACACTGTTGGCATATACGAAGCCACATGCCAGCCACAAACCCCTACTAAAGCGACGCAAGGAAAAATATGGATTCAAAGCGGCAGGAAGCACCCTTCGCAGGAGGCTCAAATCTCACACACATATTTTAGTTCAAAAACTGACTATGCCCTCAACACAAGGCCCAAGGCAAACCACAATCCTGATAGCTGACAAAGAACAGGGTTGCTCTCAAGACCGTTTCACAAGGGTAGTACATTGGTCCCAATGGCCACCCTTCTGGCCCAGTCATTGTTTTGCGGCTCAGAGCAATACTGAAAGATAGAAGTTGTAATACAAGAGGCTGAATAATTCCATACATGATTCTGCTCTTATGATGACTCAAATTGGTCAATTTGGTTTTTAAGTTTTAACGGTGCCACCCCCATTCTAACCATTGAACGGCCCTAGTACCCTGTTTCCCTTTTGACTTGGTGGGTTCCCCTCTGAACATGGTCGATCCCCCTGCCTTGCGGCCCGCATCTAGGGTACACTGAAAAACATATTTTCAGATGCTGCTGCAAATGCGGCATATGACCCATAGACATCGTCTTGGAGGAGACCCCGGTTGCGACGATGCTCTGGGCCGAGGGCCTTGCGACGCGTCCCTTGCTGGCCTTACGGGGCTTCCGCTTGAGCCAGCGCCCGCCAGCCGCCTCCACCAACGCCTCGCGCGGAAAAGGCGTGCTCCGAGTCCGGGAGGGAGGGCTAAGCAATTCAGCGGCGGTTTGGATTGGTGGCAGGGGGTGGTTTTCCGTTTGCCCACTGCAAGAACCAGGGGTTCAAATCCCAAACCACCAATCCAAACAATCAACTAAGAGCAAGGTGAGCTGATGATACTTAATCAGGGCCCAATAGATGAATCTCAGCAGCAAAAGCACTCGCCACACACATACTTGAAAGCGTGCCTCCTTCCGACACACAAGGATCCAAGTGGATCCAAAGTACTCCTATGCCCCAACAAATGCACCCTATCTGAGCCAAACCGCTGTCCAGCCCCGGACCCTCGTCCAGCGCCGGACCCAAACTTGGGGGCCTCTCCGAATCAGATTCCAAGCTTCATTGGATCGTCAGATCAAAACTGCCGTCGATTGAGAATTCATTGCTTTCCCATTCTTGACAGCTGTGCCTGGCGAGGATCCAACCGGATATCTCAAGCAGCCTGGATATGAAACAATGTTTCCTCCTGAAATCATGTTGTTTCAGCCTTTCAGCATACGGAGTAGTTGTGCTTAGGGGGCATGGATTACTGCTGCTTGACCCCTTTGACTGCTTGGACTGTCTCCGGGGTTTGACAGAATCAGCTTTTAAAAGCGGCGCTCTACAAAACCAAGGGGTCCCGAACAGGTCTAGGATTTTGAACAACTACGCCGCGTTTGGGTGTGCGTTTCCCAGAATGACCCCAGTCAAAGGGGTTGGTCTCCTTTGGGCTTCCTTCCAAACTCGCCGGGAGGAGGGTCGCCAGATCCACGACATCGTGTGAGGCCCTCAACTTCCTCTGTGCCTTTGAACCCCCCACGGCCCTCGGCCCACGCCCACCCTCAACTCAACTCAGCGATTCACCTCCCCGCCTGAAGTTCCTGCCTGCGGGCGGGTTCTCCTTGACCAAAACATCCATACGTTGGCCCTGTGTGTGGGACCGGTTTTTGCCTTTCAAAACCGGGTCTCCCGTTTGCTCTGACCCAAAATAGTTCAAAACAGAGAAGTGGACGAAGCCTGTCACAACCGTCGCTATCCCGAACCAAGGCAGTCAGCATGGCAGTCTCGCAAGGGTGCTCTCCCTTGCAACCTTGCAACCTTGCAATGGAAGCCCGAGTTCTGGCAATGCAGATCAAGGACGCCCACGGGAGCTGGTCTTCATTGGATGCCCTTTTTGGCTTTCTTTGGCTCGAGTTCCTCCTTAAGGACCCCCTCCTTTATCTGCAACACATTCCTTAACTCTTTGGTCGTTACCGGTGATGCTTTTGGTGAGGGCACGGGTGATCAAACTCGCAGCCAAATCAGAAGCTGTCAGCTGTAAAGTAAGGCCAAATGTATAGGAGGCCACCAAAGCTACAGGGCGGGAGAGCACACGACCAGCTGCCCTCTTTCATGCTAGCCGCGGCTCCAATTTTCTTAAGGATCGCCATGATCAATAGAAGTCGGAAAATCATATGGTTTCCTGAGACTGATGCTCGACCTTCGGCTCATCTCAATATGAGAAAAACAAGAACAATCCCTTCATTGCGCGCGCAAGGAGATGCCCAGCAAACACGGACAAACAAGGTTGAACGTAATAACAAGCAGTTCATGACTGAGAAATTAGACATACTGGCATATGTGTATACATATGCGCATCTCCATAAATAATTCTGTGTATATACATAGTTGTGTGTGCGTGTGTACATTGTGTGTGCAACATGTCTACTAGTGTTGATGTATATATGTGCATGTCTGTAGAGCTATGTCAATGAATGCATGCCTCATCATGCCTCTGTGCATGTATTTATATATGTATGTATGTATGTATGTAGGTAGGTAGGTATGTACGTATGTATGCGTGTGTACGTGTGTATGTGGGTATGTGTGTATGTGTGTATGTGTGTATGTGTGTATGTGTGTACGTGTGTGTCTATGTATGTGTATGTATGTGTGTGTGTGTGTATGTATGTATGTGTGTATGTATCTATGTATGTATGTATGTATGTATGTATGTATGTATGTATGTATGTATGTGTGTGTATGTATGTATGTATGTATGTATTTACGTGTTTGTGTGTTTATGTGTGTATGTGTGTATGTGTGTATGTATGTATTTGTGTATGATGGTATGTGTGCATGTGTGTATGGGTGTGTATATATATATATATGCGTATATGTGTGTATGCGTATATGTGTGTATGTGTGTATGTGTGTATGTGTGTATGTGCGTATGTGTGTATGTGTGTATGTGTGTATGTGTGTGTATGCATGTATGTGTGTGTATGTGTGTATGTGTGTATGTGTGTATGTGTGTATGTGTGTATGTGTGTATGTGTGTATGTGTGTATGTGTGTATGTATGTATGTATGTATGTGTGTGTATGTGTGTATGTGTGTATGTATGTATGTATGTATGTATGTATGTGTGTGTATGTGTGTATGTGTGTATGTGTATTTGTGTGTGTATGTGTGTATGTGTGTATGTGTGTATGTGTGTATGTGTGTATGTGTGTATGTGTGTATGTGTGTGTATGTGTGTGTATGTGTATGTGCATGTGTATGTGTGTATGTATGTATGTATGTATGTATGTATGTATGTATGTACGTATGTATGTATGTATGTATGTATGTGTGTGTATGTATGTATGTATGTATGTATGTATGTATGTATGTATGTATGTATGTATGTATGTATGTATGGTATGTAGGTATGTAGGTATGTATGTATGTATGTATGTATGTATGTATGTATGTATGTATGTATGTATGTATGTATGTATGTATGTGTGTGTATGTATGTATGTATGTATGTATGTATGTATGTATGTATGTATGTATGTATGTATGTATGTATGTATGTATGTATGTATGTATGATTGTACTTGTGCATGCATGTCTGTATGTACTTCTTGCATGCTGATCACACATGCAGCATGCCGTCGCACAAATCGCGCATTTCAATGCATGTCCTAGGTAACCACCGTGGGGTCCATATCCATGCATGTCCTTGCATATAGCGTAACAGAGCTGGAGGTTGTCTTGTCACAAACATGTGAAACACGCGGCTGTGCATGCAACTTGCATCACCAGGCCGCTGATGTTGCATTCAACTTTGAGCCCAACTGACAAAATCTACCATCCGGAGCCGGATCCAACTCACAAATGCATCACTCACGGGTAAACACCGACACTTGGGTTAAACTTCATTTTGCTATGAAGATAGTCTACCAGCGTCTTAGAAGAACTAGGTGTGTATGCGTGTGTATGCCTATATGTGTGCCTGTTTTGTATATGTGCACGTGTGCACGTGTGCACGTGTGTATGTGTGTATGTCTGTCATGGTTCATGTGCGTATGTGTGCGTGGGTTTGTCAGTGATGTATGTATGTCTAAAAGTGCGTATGTGTGAATTGTGTGCGTGTGCTTGTGCATGTGTGTCATGTGAGCAATGTGTGTATGGGTGTGGGTATATATGTCGCTATGTGGGTATGTGTGCATGTGTGTACACTGTCTGTATGTCTGTTTCTCTGGGTGCATCATGGTGTGCTGCAAGTGTAAAGCAGATGATTGCTTATTCTGCCTAGTACTGATTGCTATCTGCTCACAAGCCGCACCATGGGTGCTAGCCCGCAGCGACACATCGGGATGCACGCCTCTCTGCAGGGTTGCCGAAGCAATACACCGACCTGAGTGAGGGTTGCTTTTGCAAAGATGACTTGGCCATGGTCAATAGTATGTTAGGAGCACGAACATGAATTGTGATCTACTGCTAGCTTGCAAACTCGTCAAAATGCCTGCCACAAATCGGACATCACCTGGTAAGAAAAAACACGCTATGTGCCACTGAGGTGTCTGACCCGGCCAAACACACATCATGTTCACTGACAGGGTCAACATACAATGGCGGTGTCTGCTGGCAAAAAAAAACACGTGGAAAAAAAACCACTCAACAAAGTTCAGGACCTGACCAAGGCTGATTCCTGTGGTCGCTGTCGGTTCGTTTCAATCAGTGTCTGTTGTGAGGAATCGGTGCCATTTTGAACACAAGGGTCCGCGGAATACATGCAATCTCTGGTGGGGCACAGCAGGCAGTCACTGCTCTCCGAGCAATGGCTGTGCTTGTTCGATTGAGTCTTTCGGGTTCCCATGCCGTTCTGAGGCCCAAAGAGGGTGGTGCGCCTCTCTGAAAACACCTCTGCCCTTCGTTGGGGCCCCAAGCATGCAACCTAGGTCTGTGGGCTCGGGTTCATTTTCGGGAGCCTCAACAGAATCTGGGGCGGGTCAACATCCACCGAGCAGATCCAAACTTACAAGAACGCCTCAATCTGGGAGGTCAAGCTACCTCAGCGAACCAGAGCCAAGTTACCCTGCAGACAAGGCATGGCCTCTGATATGTTGACTCCCCTCTGTGGATCCTCTTTACAAGGCTGCTGTCTATCAGGGTGGCCGATAACCAATGTTCGGCATGGATACAACTACAACCCATTTATACTTGGGAAATTGTACTGTACAGCGCAACATGCCGCCCGTCGTTTCAGGTACGTATCATTGTGCACAAATAATCCAATTCCAAACCATATCTGGTAGTTAACTTACATTAAATAATATCAACTGCCTCAAATGATTCGATAGATAAATCCGTACTGATAGGGGACATCGTTTCAGCCCCCGGATGTCCTCGGTAATGTCGCAAACATGTCACATTTCATCAAAACAGCTGTGTGATCTTTCCTATGCGGGCGCCTGAAAAGTAAAGTTAGAAATCGCCACCACCTTCCACACAGCCACATCAAGTCAGACAAGCGCACAGGAAATTCAGTCCCCTATTGGTTTCCTGCTCAACCCTCATGGCGACCCAAAATTCAACCTCCTTATCATTGGGAGGACTCCCCCATCCATCTTCCATGGGCTTACTCATCCTGGGTTCCCATTAAATTATTAAATCAGATTGCTTTTACACACACACTCTCACCCAAGCACCAATCCCCGGTCCGCCTGCCCGAGAGCAGCTTCTTGGAGCTAGCAGCACCGATGGATGCCTGCGGCAGTGCGTCGAAATGGAAACATCGCTCAGTACAGAAGCGTAAATATTGAGCGGGAGCCAAACAAGGGTTGCCCATGTTCCGTGACTGCTTGAAGGGCGAGGGAATCAATGAACTACAGTTGGTTGGGTCAATGAGTCAAAGGATCATCTCCAGAATCCTCCTGCACAAGAATTCTCCAAACTCTCAGGCTCTAAATATGGTAGGCTCGCCACAGGAAAACTAGGCCTATTTGCTGCTATGGCTTGGCTCAGTGCAGCTTGCTCCAACTAATTGTCTTGTCAGGCTCAGGGCCTCTTCTTGTTTCCCCGGCCATTCCAAGTCAAGCAATCATAAATGGCCTTCCTCACAGACCTCCTGCCTTGGTTCTGCAGAAATGGCATTCCATCTTTGCCAAACAAACACAAAGCAGATCCTCATGGTTCTGGGTTGGTTTGAGCCCCAGCTAGGGTCCAAATTTCGCAAATTGAGTTCCCATTTCTCCGTACCATGAAGGCGGGTCTCCTAAGCCGCCTAACGCGTGATTGATGGCTGTCTCGCGTTCGGTTTCCGTCGGACATCTCCAAGGGGGTTGGATAGGATTGGTTGGGAAAGAAAGATGGTCGAACACGTCAATTTGGCCACCATGAGTGGTGCTCCAATCATGTCAGCGTAGAGAAATATCAAACTCTTGGACAAGGGGCCTTTCGTGAGGCAAACGCGGCATGTCCAGGTGTTTTTTGGGAGAGTGGTCACCGAGGTTCGAACGGCTTCTCAATCAACAGTTTCACCCGAACACAGGCCGAAGCTTGCTCCCAAAGCACCATATAAGAAGTGGTGCTACCACCTGTACCAGAAATGAAATTAACAGCCACCTGCCCCTGACAAAGAAGGTATTTTGGATTCTGGCCATTTTTGGTGGCCCAGAATGCAACACAATTTCGAAAGGGAGCCAGGAAGGAGGGGCGCTCTACCCAACGGACCTGCCAGCCTGCAGCGAAAACGGTGGCAGGCCATGCTTCTGCGCAAAGCTCGCCTGCCAGTCAAAGCAATTTCCACGGTGACGCTGCAGAAGTCATGTTGATCAAGGGGTGACCCGCGAGCCGTGAGCCATCTCATTATTTCCACAATAGCAAATGCTTGGGTGCTACCGCCAGTGAAAAGTGCCAGGCGTAAAGGTGGAGAGGCACACGATGAGAAGGAGAAAAAATATTGGGACACTAGCCACCTAGGGCAGCGAAGGGATGAGAAAGGAAAAGGTGGTCTATTTCTTCTCTCCACCCTCTCTCCATCTCCTTCCAACCACTCTCTCCGTTCGTTTACCTGGCATGCGATTCCAAGAGCTGACAGGTGGTATAAAACGTAAAATAAATAATTGATGATACATATTCGCCTCGGCCCCAAAGGGGCCAAGGGCGCTCAGATCTCTTCTCCAAAAAGAATCTTCGCTTTTCCCCTACCAAAATTTTGCCGGCCCCCCCACCCCCCCCACCCATGTCGGCTGGCCCAAAATCCTGTCCGGCGGGCCTTGAAATTTTCGGGGTTCGTCGGCGTCCAGCTCCATGGGTCCAGTTTTGTCGAAAATGTGCTGAAAATTGCGAAAATGAGAAAAATGCTTTTTTGTCCTGAAAAGCATGACCTCCTCCTGGCCAGGCCTGTCTGACATGTCTGAGACTAGGCTCAGGCCCAGCCCAACCAGCAACCCGCCTGCTGGCCAGGCCTGTCAGCCCAGCCCACCCAGCCTCAGGCCCAAGCTTGTCTGAAACAGGCCTAGCCCAAGCCCAACCAGCAACCCGCCCAAGCACAGGCCTAGCCCAACCAGCAACCCGCCCAAGCAGTCATGCAGCAGCCTGCCCAGCCCAGGCCCCGGCGCATCTCAGGGCACGCCAGCCACTAGGCCAGCCCCTTTGGCGCAGTCTGAGACTGGTCTCAAGGTATGCCAGCCTGAGACTAGCCTCAGGCCTCAGGCCCAGCCCAGCAACTCGCTACCCAGCCTCAGGCCCAAGTGTGTATGAGACAGGCCTTGCCCATCCAGCGACCCGCCCAAGCACAGCTCAGCCCAGCCCGCCCAGCCGAAGTTCCAGGCGCAACCAACAGCGTAGTCCGGCTGCAACCGAGCAAGAAATGTATGTCATGGCAAGCCGCCAGCCACGTGAAATGGAGGTGCCCAAACACCCAAAGTTGGTCTTGGTTGTTCAGTGACACCAATTCTTGTTCCCCTTTTTATGGAGGCCAAGCCCCACTAAAAATGCTCATCCCCAGAAAGAGGTCCTTTTTTTTCCAAGGGCACTGAGCAGCTGAGATAGTCTTGGTTTTGGATTTCAAACCTTCCGAGCAGGACGGCTTCCGAACATCGAACTAGCACGGGCGAACTGGTGCGGTCACAAGCTTTCAGTAGGATTCGGACCTTCCCAACACTGGATTTGGGTGTTCCTGACCCTTCCCTCAAACTAGGCTGGGCCGAGGCGGGCAACGCGAAGCGTTTACAATTATAACTCCTTTCTTTTGTATACAACCAATTTCCCGGAGACACTGCACAAAACAAACAAAGACAATAAATTTACAGATAACCGTCTGCAGCAATAATTTGTGACCATTGCCCACCCCAAATGGGCCCTGTGCGTGTGTGTGTGTGATCCTTTTCAAGATATCTGTTTGAGATTAGTTGAAAGGGAAGCCACAAGCAAAACCACCATCTTGGACGTCCCCCTATTTTGACTCGACTGCCAATCTGCGCCCGCGCCCGTCACCAAGCACTTCTGCCTGCCTCCACCCAGCAACAACCCTGCAACCCTGCAAACAAACATGAGATAAGGTACTAATGACACAGCAACGAGGTCTGCAGGACCCTCACCATCAAAAGTACAAACATTAATCTTCTGAAGGTGGTTGGAGGACATACTCCTGAGCAAACTGGATGCTAATAGTATTGAAACAGGGCTTGTAAGTTGAGCTGCATGGCGAATCAGTACATGCCTGCGACCAAGTACCTACTGCCACAGGACATACACTCCTGCACAATAAACCATCATTCTTGGAGCAATCTCCTTTTTCGGGACCCCCTTGTTAGGGTTCCTTTTTGTTTGCCTGATTGCCTAACAACATAACTCCGGGTGCTGTACGTTGACAGCCCCAACAACATGGTCATTTTTTGGTTACTTGAATTCCATGAGGAACCCCCTCCATAAAAAGACAAAGGGCACCATACTTGAAACTCGTGGGAAGTCACCCGCGTTTGCGTAATGGTAACCCCGCCGCATGGGGCGGCGAAGCCCACACGTGCGACTCTCTCTGCAAGCACTTCACCAACTAAACCTAGCTGTCCCCAACCAGAATTCAGCATTTGCAGGGCACAACACAGGGGCCGCCAATCAAAAGGTCTCCACCCACGCGCGCTTTAACATGTGTCTTGTACTAAAGCTGCCCATCAGGACACCTCCACAAGGATGACTTAACACAAGCGCCTAGTAGGGCACTGGAGGCCTCGTTTCTCGGATCCCACCTCCTCATGGCCTCATGTCCCCCCCCCGGCAACGGCCTCGTTCTCCGTGTCCTTCAGCAGGAACGGCGAATCATCCACCAGATCACGTGCTGCCAAGCACCTGACTCAGTGGCGCGCCAAAGGCTGCAAGTCTGTCTAGGTTGCTCAAAATGGGGCCCCGGACGATGCTTATTCGTAGTGGGACTCAGTTGCAACAAAAGAAGCCATGAAACATATCTGGCATAAGGATGCACAATAAGGAGTAAGGATTGACTTTGTACCGCAACCCCCGGTCCAACAGTCATGGAGGAGGACAGGAGGAGTTTGGAAGACGAGCCTCTCAAAAAGGTCCCTAGTCCACTTCCACGATTGTAACAAAAAGGATAAGCTTGGTCACGAGTGGGAGTCATTGTTGAACTCTGGTGGTTTGCTCGTAGCCACAGCCTGCGGGTGCTTAACACATGCTGGCATTGGGCCCTTCAAAGGATTGAGAAACCGCGTGAATTGGAGGATTCGTATGTGTTGGTCAAACATACAGTTAGCCAGTCAGCTACTGAATATCATCCACTGCTCAACCCGCAAACCCATTCACATGGAGGCCATAATAAACTTTGCAAGATCCTGCAAAAACAAACAAGGCAACCATGGCGGTGGGGAGCCGTCAAAAAACAGTCCACCGCAACCTCAGCCGTAGCTGCAAAAACCTGATGCAATAAAATGGGTGGCGCTCCCCCAAACAGTCAAGCAATCCCTCTTCAAATGCACATCCCACTATTAGCTAGTCTATCAGGGGTTTCATCAATTCCCCCGTTCCGAGTATTCCAGAATTTGCAAGTGCCCTGAAAACATTCCGAGACCCTGGCGCATCGATGTAGGAAGGCAACACAACACGGATGCCCGCGCACACGGCGCACATCAGCTTGGTGGTCCTGGCAAATGCGCTGACGAACACAAGAAAACCTGAGCATGAACGCGACATGGAGCAACTTGGACAGCAGTTCTATACAGAAAACAACAATATCCGGGACTTTCGCAAGTCGAATGATGCTCAACTGTCATCACGAGCTGGATTATACTATGCGGCGACCTGACTAAAGAGAAACTTCCATTGAAAACCCCCAACCTACCATCGTCCCGCTGGTGGGTTGGTCTAAAGCAAAAGCCCCGATGATCGCAAGTGTAGAATTAGCCAAAGGAGCGCAAAAAAATCATACTGGCGCCTGGCGCGGATTTTGTCAATTCACAGTTTCGACTTTCTAGCAACTCATCGTTTTGGAAGGGCTCAGAGCACCCGACTGTCCATCTGCGCCTGCGGAAGCTCCTCGCTACCACGTGGGTCACTTTGGACGACCACTCATCAACCACCTGAGCTTTCCAGAATGCTTTCCCAATTTCGCTTTTCAAAATGGGAAACCCGGGATTTTCCTAATCCGCAGTACAAAAGCAAAAAAGGAAGGCACGACCAGCTGGCATAAGGATTGCGGATTGATGTTCAACAACCTACTTGGCATTTGTGTGCCTGGCAACGTCCACAAACACAATGACCCTTGTGCCTATACGGCCCTTTGCGGCTCTGATTGCATGCATGTGTTTGTAAGTGTCCAATGTCTTTGTATCTAGTCTTGCCAACTTCCAGGAGACTTGTGTTTCAAAAGGCGATAATGCGGCTGATGAGTGTTGATTCAATTGCTGCAAAGGGCGCTCAATCCGAGTAAAACGGGTCGTGATATTAAAGAAACGGTGTGATATAAGGCAGTGGGACCCTCCAAAGAGCTGGCCGTTGCCCACACAAAGTTAGCGGGAGTGAGGTCTACGCTTGTGTCAGAGGCCTGGATCAAGCCCTCGAACAGCACCCAGTCTTTCTCTGTGCATATTACAAGCGGTTAAACAATCACGCATGAGGGTCCAATCATCAGGTACTTTGGTGTAATAGCGGTGCATAGTCAATTGGGACTTGTTTTCTTTGTTCAACTGTACCCCGCAACCCCCTTCCAATGATTTCGGCCTTAAAAGTAGACCCTCTGCTGCATCTGGGGAGAGCGGCTCGGGCTCCGAAGGCCTTCATCTGCTTCCGGCGCGCAGGGTCCAATACCTTGCAGCTCGACACGGTGCGCGGGAGTTGAGGCAAGCCGGCAAACAGGCAAAGATGGAATCAGGTAACCAGGCAATCAGGCAACCAGGCAACCAAGCAACCAGGCAACCAGCCATCCAGCCAACCAACCAACCCACCAGCCAACCCCCAAACACTAAGTGCGTTGCTGCGGAAGCTCAGAATGCTGAGGTGCCAGCGAAGCCGGTAGCTGTCCAGCAAGTTGGCCTCTTAGATTGGGCAGGGCGGCTCTGTGTGAACTTAACTCGCAATGCGAGGAACGGTGGTTGCAAGTACCCAGCTGCCCAATAACCCTGCCAAAAAGGAGCCCATTTGGGGGTTAGACCATTCATGGCAAGCAACATACCAAAGCGAAACGAAACAGACGTGCCACTGCACAACGTTTCCGGACTTTTCCTACGCGTCGTGTGCGATCAGCCGCAAAACACCACAAGGACAGCAGAACGCTAATAAAAACAAAGTTGTCACGTGCTATCCCCTCCCCCACTCCACAATGGATGATGGGATGCGAGTTGCCAGGATGACTGACAAGGTAGATGGGATGGCAGTCCAAACCGCAGCTACTTTTGCTCCTGCAACCAATCGAAATCGCGTGTGGTGGATGGCACAAGTTTTCGTGAGGAGGGGTCAATATGCAAAACATCTGAGTCCAAGCACGCGTAAAGCTTTACTAATCGGTATGACCGCACATCTCACGGTTGCAATGTGAACTGAAAAGTAATACGGAGCAACCCTTGGCCAGGGGATACAGTATGGGGGAGGGAAGTGGGCCATCTCATGCTACTCACCCAAGGCCAACATATAGCACGTTTCTAGATTTGATATCCTCCCTTCCACGTTGCCATGGGGTCCTGGAGGGTACAGCTTGTTGGTAATTCAAAACGACACCAACGTTGCGACCCCGTGACTGCTCGCACTTGCAACTAGAGCTTTGATGCATCTCCCTTTCAATGCTCCCTTGAAACTACCTTACGACAAGTCCAGGAGTCCAACACGAGGACAAAGAAATGGCTCCTTCACCCAGCCGGCCTACACTTCCTCCGCTTCTTCCCCTGTCGGTGTACTGGACTCAGGGTGCAAAAGAGGGCTGCTGGTGGCCGCAATGTATTAACGTGATGCTTTCCCCTCTCTCCAAATATCCAAGACTGCTACCCCTTAGTTCCCCTTAGCTAAATCTACATGTCAGGCGCGGGCCGAGCTTTGTCACCTTCCCAAACAAAATGTGGGGTGTCCCTCCATGAAGGAAGAGTGACTATCAAGTGCTGGAGTGGCAACCAATTTCGCTCATCCGCTGTAGGCTCTCTTTGGAACATCCCCACGCGTACCAACATTGCGGACAAAGAGAAGCGATGCAAAAGAGATGGCGCTCAGGGATTGTTTGATCCAACGAGCAATTGATATGCGTGCCATGTCTGATCAACACAATACAAGTTCGAATACAAGGGTCGCATCGTATCCCCCTCTTCGGCAGTCGGATACCCTCGCGGGTTAATAAGTGGCAGAATGTATTGCGGCTGCTCGGCAACAACATGAACTTAAAATTTAGCAGTGACCTGGAGCGGCCTGAACCAAGCGTGTAATGACATGGGCACTCAGGTAAGTATTTGACGAGGTCGATACAAGCATTCTGTCCAGACACATATCGCTTGAGATTATCAGATAGAGATTGACGGACACCACAACGTCAATGGCATCTCTGGGAAGCTTGGTGTGCGGGGTGCCATAAGCATACTTACAATATCTTACAATCGAGAACTGTCTTAATTCCTTCGAGGAATGCCTGCCAGTGCTGTTGTTCACCCCATGCAGCCTGTGGCATGGTTGTGACCAGCTGTAAGCAAGAAAGATCCATATATAAAACATACCAGTGCAGCAAATCGAAAGGGGCCCACCCAAACCGACACCCATGCAAAATTCCTGCTGCTAATATAGGTGGTGGGCAAGGCAACTCATGATCTTTCGGCTTAGGCGTCGCGCGACTGTTGCAAGAACCGCCCCTGCCTTACCCTTGGAGTCTGCCCCTGGTGCCGGCGGCTGAACACAAAGGTGGTTTGAAAGATCCCACCGACACACAAAAACACACACACACAAAACAAAAAACATACCGGGCCGGTTCTGTACAGTTACAAAGGAGTTGAGAGCCTCCAACAAGAGGATGGGAGCAAAGGCGGGCTTTTGCAGCAGCCCAAGCAGGAAAGGCGAATAAGCAGCAAAAGCAACCTTATTCAACGCATCAGGCTCATGGCAACTGCCTTGACAGCAACAACAGATTTATCCAGTGTGCTTCATGCATGTAAATGCGCTGGGCTTGGCATGAAAAGCAGTTTTCTGCACCAAACCACTGAAACACACACGCGCACTCACACACATACGAAGATCACCCGGTCAACAGCAATTGGCTGATGCAGTGTTGAGCGGGAGTCCTTGAGAGAATGTCCTTCTCATTTGGCAGGCGTGGATACAGAGCTTAGCGGGTGCCCTTGCGCAGGTGCGCTTATCATTTGGCAGGCGTGGCTTGGGGCGGGTGCTGTGGCGAGGTACGCCGGTAGCAGGTGTGCTTCAAAGGTTCGCCTGTTGCGGGGGTGTTTTGCCGGGTGTGCTGTCAAAAAACTGCAAACATCACATACAGTTTCCAGTCAGGTGGCAACACAAAATTTCAGGCGTATCAGCAGTTGGGTGGGTTTTGTCAAAGTGCGGTGAATGTATGACGTGTTCAACAGCATGCGGCAAACGTCGAATGCGACGTCAACAATCAGTCGGCCTGCAGGCAAAGGAACATGAAACCTGAGCGCGGGCACACGTGCACCCGTTGCGTTCAACAAGGAAGGAGCACAACTCAGTTCACAGACCTCCGCCAAACCAAATCATGCTCGGCTTTCGCATCTTTCGCATCCCAAAACGAGTTGCAACCCTATGACTTGGCATACCAAGTAACCAGTCTCGAGTAGGCTCTAGATATACATGCGCCCCATATGCATCCGGGCTCCTTTCTGCTTCTTTGAAACTACTAAATTGTATTTCCGGCCAAACCATATTTGTAGCTGCGCGTGCCAACCTGGTCTATTCTGCTCACAGGGGGCGATTTGAAGGAGTTGCTTCACAGAAGGCTTTGTCCTTCCAACCCTGGCGGCATGCGCTGGTCACCTCTCAGGGCCGCCTTCTTGAATTTGCTTCATCCACAAATGGCTAACCCCCCTTGCACAAAGGAGCCGACTGGTCCGGCTCAACGAAAGCAGGTGGCTTCGAGAGTCGGGTCCAAAGACTTCTCAAACAAGGACTGACCCGTTAGACGTCAGTTGATGTTGGGACTTACGTCCACGAATCATTTGGACGGGGATTCCGCATTAAACTTCGCAAACACTTGGACCACTGGATCTCTGCCCTTGGCTCCTTCCACACACGAGCACAGGAGGCCGAGCGGATTGGGCGTCGGCGGCGGCTGCTTACCGTGCAAACGACGTCTTTTCGGAGGCAGATCCTGGCTTTGAGCATAGTGCGCTGCATTCCTGCTTTGCTGAAAGAGCAAGCATGAATCTGGGCAAATACTAGAAATCGGAGCACTCTAGTAAGGGCCTTCATCATGGGTGAGCTCGTTTTACCCCGGCCCAGGTGGGCGCAAACAAATTGCCCATATATGAATGCATCTGCTTGGTGTCTACATGTCAACAGGGTCCTTGATCAATTTGTGGACTGACTCTGGGCTGTGCGAAGCACGCAAGCTGTGGAGCTGACATAAGTGGCTTGACGGACGTGCGGAGATTCCGCCGAAATCAGAGATGAACACTCTCAAGAGATCAAGCGGAATATATCTCATGGGAAAGCAGAACGAAATCAGGTGCAGCTGCTGCGCAGAGTTCTACCGACCACGAAGTGAACATTTTGTTGGGGGGTGGTTCCCCTTTTAATCGCCATGGAGAGGGTAACTATGCGCACAAACAGCCAATGTACAGCACGGCCCAGATCTAGACCCTCTACACAAAATGCATGCATTTCTTTGGAAGCTGACACAACTCCAACCAATCCAAAGGTGGTCGAAGGGCGAAGCATCTTCAAAACAACGATGCGAGCTGTACCGCTCCGGGTCACAACCAAAAGCCTTTGCCCCCTAACCCAACCATCAGTATAGTAGGATTAATCTGAGCTTTTGATTGAATATGAGTGAAACTAAAAGTGCGAACAGTTCCAAGCCTCATCCAAGACCTCCAGGACAGATCGCTTCGCGATGGGACTTCTCGCCTGGCAGGGGTGACAGGCCAGCTGAGTTTGAGGAAACAACATGGTAAGCCGCAATGGCGCGTCTCCCCTCAGGCGATCGCCTTCCGCAAACAAATGTGTTCCCAGGCGGGGATAGTTGTTGCGAAGAAGGGCCCAACCAAGCAAATAGTTGACAAGTCACCTCTTCACGCGTTGAATATCCCTCATGATTGGGGACCCTTCATATATACATCCCCCTGAGTTTTTTGTTGGTGTACTCTCTCCCCCCAAGAAGAACCCAATTGGGCTGTCTAACTTATGGCTGCAAGCGCCGCTAGCAGATCAAGAGGACGGACCGCCTGCTGCCATTTTGGTGTTGTGTTGCTCAGGGTTGAACATTGAACATCCACGATTGGAGGTATGCACGGTTGAACCAGATACATTCAAGCACATAAGCATACACATACATATATATATATATAGTAGAATAAGTAGATAAATAAATAAATGTAAATATATATACATATTATGTGCTACATGCTCAGACCCCCCCCCCCCCGTGATCTACCTTTTTGGTTCGCTTTCCTGCTTTCATGCGTGCCCTCACATCTGCCAAGCGACAAAATGCATTGACATCCATCATTATCATGACCTACTAGTCAGTTTTTATATATCCTTCTATGTCTAGCAGTTCCACCTCTTCATTTGGAGTTCACGAGGTTTAATGAATAGGAACATATTGAAGAGGTAAGATGCAATCATATGCTTACAAATCTTTCGTTGAATGGCATCTGATCCTTTGTTTTTTATCGTTTATTACTTGTTTCTACTTTCCTAGCTCAAAATGCTCCATTATCTTAGTAATTGCAAGAAGGGAAGAGAACGATGGATGGGGAAATACGCACGGTCTCAATTAGAAATAGACAGTTGACTGTGCACATGTCCCCAACCATCATTATCTCCGAGAATTATTACGTCAGGAAAAGGGTGAAGGGAGAGTTGATGTCACTCCTCCTCCTCCTTGGGTAGTAGAGTGATTGCAGTGCTAGCTTCAGGGGCATTTTTTGCAATTTAATTGGGATTTCCTTGTTTAAACGGATTTCAACTAGGTTTCCAATTAAATCCTAATTCCAGATTGGATATTTTTAGGGCGATGTCCTTTCCGATTGTCATGTATACTAGTAGAGCCGGCGAAGCCGGCGGGCGGAAGTATCGAACATATAAGCGCTATAGCCCTTTTTGTCGCGTTTCTGTAAGGTCTGTCCTTTTCTTCTTTCTGCCTTGTTTTCTTCTCACAGTTTATTTTCTCTCCGTCTTTCTTTCCTTCATGCTTTCTTTCTTTCATTCCTTCCTTGTTTCTTTCTTTCTTTCTTTGCTTCTTTCTTTCCTCTTTCTTTCTTTCTTCCTTCTTTCTTTCTTTGTTTCACGTCTTCGTTGTTGTTCTCACCGTCGTCAACTACTATGTTCAGCCCATTTCCTCATCGCCCACTCTTTTTTGCACTGCGCAGCGCTCCACATCCGCAGCCTGAACCGGCAAGGCAGCAGTGTGAATATTTTATTTAATATATCATAGTCTTTCTTTCAACCTATCCATGTATCTATCTATGTATCTATGTATGCATGTCTAGCTATCTATCTATCTGTCGTTCTATTCATCAATTCATTTATCGCTCTATGAATGAAATGTATTCTATCAAATAAATATCGTCATCTATCTATCTATCGGTCTGTTTTTTTATTTATCTGTCCACCTAGCTGTTTGTTCTTCTCTCTACTTGTTTATCTATTTACTTATTTGTTTATTAATTTACTTATGTAATTTGCTTTCATTTGTCTGTCTATCTTTCTGTCTGTCTGAGTATCTGCTCATCTATCTCTTTATCTATCTATCTGTCTATCTGTCTGTGTCTATCTATCTATCTACCTACCTATCTATCCATCTATCTGTTTCTCCATCCGGCCGCGTGCAGAATGTGTATGACAAGGACCCGTGCGCATGCAAATGTAGATCATGGGGTGGGTGGGTGAGTATCTACACGTGTAGTGCAATGGTTGCCCCCAACTCGCAAATCTAGGACACACCTTCACATCACAACTCGAAACCTCATACCATTCCCTCGCCACACCAGGGCCAAAAAAGGTGGCCGTCGCACGCTGCTCATATTGTAGAGGTTTAGAATCATTGGATTTCAACGGAAACATGTTGATGGATAGCAGTCTCTAGGCGGAATCAATGTCAGGAGCCGACAAGTGAACCCATGCCCTGTCCCACGCCCTGTCCCTTGGCTCCCCTCTCGAATGTCGCCAGCGGTGCAGGAGTGGCGATTGCCCGGGCCTGGCGATTCACGAGCTGCTTTCCAGGCATCCACTCCAGTGCTTTTTGAAAGAGAAAGGCGCCATAGTCAAAACTGGTTGGGTGGGCCATGGTCAACGGTCTCAGCAAACTTTAAACTTATATACTCTTTTTCTAAGCGTAGAAGCGGATAAGGTGACCTTTTCCACAGGATAGTAGTCTTCTGACGCGTTGGTCCACTTCCATGATCTTCCATGCATTTCGGAACCAGGGCATTTAGAACTTTTAGAATGCCGACCTGGTCTTGTCAAGCCAACTACAGGGCTCCTTGTCTATCCAATTGAACATCCCCTCGCCAAGAGGAAACTCATCTGAAAGTGACCCAGCATGCTCAAACCGCTGGATTGGGAAATAAGTGCGGGTGTGTGTGTTTCGGGGCTACACTTCTCTCGTTGGTTTGAAGCGGAACCAAACGCAACAACACCATATTTGGGGTACCTCTATATATTTTGAAGCACTCCCATTTAGGGACCACTGTGCCAGGGCAGGCGAGGCCTCGTCAACTCCGGCCGGGCTTTGAGCCTGGCAGAGCCATGCGTTGCTTGCCGCAAGCCAACAGCGAGGTACCCGTGGAATCAATGGCGCCGTTCACACAACATGTGCGTAATCACTCAATCCTATCCTGGCATTTAAAGTGACACCAAACAACTTGAATGTTTGATTGATATCAAAGTTATTTCAACGCTTGAAAAGACACCAAATGTGTTCCGAAAATTAAAGTGGCATCATTTTGATCCGCAAAGTCACACCAACTTGATTCCGTTAACGTAGCAACGCAACCTCAAACTGGCTACGTACCAAGCAAAGCCCACAAACGCTGCCGGGCTCCGTGTTGCGGTTACCCCAGGTAAGTAGATGGCACAATTCCCTTTATTTGGGCTTCCGGGAAGGTGTTGGCCAGAGGTTCCAAGTGTCTTTTTGGCGGGATTCCAGCCCAAGGCCTCGGCAGCTGTGTTTGCGTCACTCTGGGGTCGCCTCGTTTCCGGGCGACCTCACAAAGTTGCAGCTTTTTTGTAAGTTGAGTGTAAGTTGAGTGTAAGTTGAGTGTAAGTTGAGTTGAAGTTGAGTGGGTAAGTGAGAGTGAGCGTGGTTGAGAGTCAGTGAGTGCAAGTGGAGTGAGTGAGAGTAATTATCTGCACGTCTGTGAGTGTAAGTTCTCAAGTATGCGTCAATGCAGCGAGTGAGAGTGGTTGAAAGTCAGTACGGGTAAGTGGAGTGTGTGAGAGCAAGTCTGGGCAAGTTGTGAGAGTGGGTGTATGTGGAGTGAGCGATAGTGAGAGCGATTGTAGGTCAGCGAGCGTAAGTTCAATATGAGTAGGAGTAAGTACGTGTATGTGGAGTGAGCGAGAATGTAAGTCAGTGAGCGTAAGTTCAATGAGTAAGAGTAGATATGTGTGAGTTAAGCGAAAGTGAAGAGGAGATGGAGAGGAGGCGCGGAGAAAGAGGAGGAGGAGGAGGAGGAGGAGGAGGAGTTGGAGGAGGAGGAGGAGGAGGAGGAGGAGGAGGAGGAGGAGGAGGAGGAGAGAGCAGCGCGGACGACGAGATTAAAGTACTAATCGCACGCAAGAATGTGGGGAACTGCCAATTCCTCCCAACGGGTTCATGGAAGACATCCCAATGATTTGTTCTGGGTTGTTCGGAAAGGGGGATCCCGAATTTCCTAGTCCGTGCTTGTTTGATCCAAAGTGGGACACCACAAGAGAAACCTCGACCTTTCATAGGCCTCTTGAACATTGAACATTGAGTTTGGGCACCCCAGTTCAAGATGCTGGCTGGGGCGTAGGCCCAAAAACATGGCGTGCTCGTCCGGGCCTTCCGGTGGCTTGGCACTGGTGGCGGAGGCATATCATCGCCTCGCTTGAAAGCAGCCTTCGGTCAAACAAGGGTCCCCGCCACATGGTTGTCACAAAGATCATGTAGGTATTGTCCACCAAGTTGCCGAATCCGCCGACCCCTTTGCAAAAGCAAAGTTAGTCTCTGCAAAGGGGCGAGGCGTGTTCTAAGTGGTGGTTAGGGGGAGTCTGAGGGGGGGAGGGGGGGTCCCGCAGCGGATTTTTGACACGCCTAACCTCTAACCCTAACCTCCCTAACCTCTAACCCCCTGACCTCTAACTCTAACCTCTAACCCTAACCTCTAACCCTAACCTCTAACCTTAACCTCTAACCCTAACCTCTAACCCTAACCTCTAACCCTAACCTCTAACCCTAACCTCTAACTTTAACCTCTAACCGTGAGGATGGATGATGATGATGAAAGACTAGGAAGATGACGGAAGACTACGGGAAGATGACGGGAAGCTGACAGAAGACTACGGGAAGATGACGGAAGACTGCGGGAGACGACGGAAGACTACGGGAAGATGACGGAAGACTACGGGAAGCTGACGGGAAGATGACGGAAGACAGCGGGAAGATGCCGGAAGACTACGGGAAGATGACGGAACACTACGGGAATTGACGGAAAGATGATGGAAGACTACGGGAAGACAACGGAAGACTGCAGGAAGATGACGGAAGACTACGGGAAGATGACGGAAGACTACGGGAAGCTGACGGGAAGATGACGGAAGACTATGGGAAGAGAACGGAAGACTGCGGGAAGATGACGGAAGACTACGGCAGAAGACTGCGGGAAGATGACGGAAGACTACGGGAAGATGACGGAAGACTACGGGAAGATGACGGGAAGATGACGGAAGACTACCGGAAGATGACCCTACTCTAACCCTAACCTCTAACCCTAACCTCTAACCCTAACCTCTAACTTTAGCCTCTAACCCTAACCTCTAACCCTAACCTCTAACCCTAACCTCTAACCCTAGCCTCTAACCCTAACCTCTAACCCTAACCTCTACCCTAACCTTTAACCCTAACCTCTAACCCTAACCTCTAACCTTAACCTCTAACCCTAACCTCTAACCCTAACCTCTAACCCTAACCTCTAACCTCTAACTTTAACCTCTAACCGTGAGGATGGATGATGATGATGAAAGACTAGGAAGATGACGGAAGACTACGGGAAGATGACGGGAAGCTGACAGAAGACTACGGGAAGATGACTGACGGGAAGATGACGGAAGACTGCGGGAAGATGCCGGAAGACTACGGGAAGATGACGGAACACTACGGGAATTGACGGAAATATGATCGAAGACTACGGGAAGACAACGGAAGACAGGAAGATGACGGAAGACTACGGGAAGATGACAGCTGACGGGAAGATGACGGAAGACTACGGGAAGAGAACGGAAGACTACGGGACTGCGGGAAGATGACGGAAGACTACGGGAAGATGACGGAAGACTACGGGAAGATGACAGAAGACTACGGGAAAATGACGGAAAGACTACGGGAGATGATGGGAAGATGACGGAAGACTACGGGAAGATGACGGAAGACTGCGGGAAGACTACGGGAAGAGGACGGAAGATTACGGGAAGCTGGTGGGAAGATGACGGAAGGAGATCACGGAAGAATACACGAAGATGACGGAAGACTACGGGAAGATGATGATGATGATGATGATGATGATGATGATGCTGATGATGCTGCTGAGGATGATGAAGATGATGATGATGATGATTTGATGATGATGCTGATGATGATGATGATGATGATGGTGATGCCGATGATGATGATGATGATGATGATGACGCCGCTGATGATGATGACGATGATGATGATGATGATGATGGTGACGAGGATGATGATGATGATCAGGAAAATGATGAGGATGATGATCTGACGATGGTGCTGATGCTGGATGATGAGGCTGAGGATGATGATGCTACTGAGGCATGATGATGGATGATGATGACGACATGGTGGATGATGACGATGATGATGATGCATCGTCCTCATTCATCAGGTTGAGCAGCATCATTGTCATCCTCCTCATCATCATTATCATCAGCGGCGCCATCATCGGCCTCGTCATCCAGCATCATCATCAGCCTCATCATCCCCGCACGAAGCCAGACGTTGGAGATATCGCTGAGAGAAACTCTTCTCCGTCCCAGACCAAAAAGCAGCTTCCGCATCCCCAACATGCCAGGCATCACCCCAGACACCTGCAGGATGATCCGGTGAAGCGGGGGATGCAAAAGCTGCCTTTTTTCCCGACATTCGAAGACCAAAAAGGCAGTTCCTGCATCCCCAGCAAGCAAAGCATCACCCCGGGCACCTGCAGGATGATGCTGGTGAAGCGGGGGATGCAAAAGCTGCCTTTTTTCCCAACATTCGAAGACCAAAAAGGCAGCTCCTGCATCCCCAGCATGCAAAGCATCACCCTGGGCACCTGCAGGATGATGCTGGTGAAGCTGGGGATGCAAAAGCTGCCTTTTTCTACAACCATGGAAGACCAAAAAGGCAGCCCCCGCATCCCCAGCATGCGAGACCTTGGCGCCAATCCTGCTGAGAGACGGAGAAGGGCCAGAGTTTCTCCAACGTGTGTGATGCTGTTACGGGGGTCGGCGGCATCAGGCGTCAGCCTGCTAAATTAAAGTTAACACGCATGGCAGCAACTTCCCATTGGCTTCTTAGAACAGCATTTATTCGGGGCAGTCTTGGTTTTGACACATGTCTTGTGTGAGGTTTCAAGCTGTGTCTTGTCTGAGTTAAAAGCAACACGTAGCAAGCAGTGAGCCAGCTGGTGTCCAGCCTTTCGATGGCTATTCAACATCTATAAAGCGTCGATGTCCATCTCATCTTCGAGCTGGAAGGTTGAAAGCTTGAGTGATTTGCTAGTTGCTCCAACTGGAGTGTTGACTGGGGTGCGGCGCAGGGCCTGCCCTGCAAACTCACACGGAACCCAAAGTAAAGGAGGCCCCCAGAATGAGTTCCATGTGGGTTCCATGTCAGTTTGTGGGTTCAGTTTGTGGGTTCCATGTCAGCCTACAGGGGAGGAACTGAATGGCTTCAAGTGGGTCGCGTGCAAGACGCAACCAGTGCGGCTCTGGATGGGCATGTGCAGTAGCCGTTCCTGAAAGCTCTCTGAATGTCGAGGGTCAAAAATGATCACGCGTTCAATCACCCCTCTTGTGCACCTTGTGTTGAAAGTGGGCTTCCTGAATATGTCTTGCAGCCAACATCCGGCACGTTCACCCCATCCCCGTCCATCCGTGGATCCAAAGAGCAAGGCCCGGGCTCTTCTCCCTGCAGTGTTGCGAATGGTTGGGATATGACGCGGCGAATCTGTCCGGATGTTCAAAGAGCACAGAAAGACCAGGAGGTGGCCTCCAAACAGGCGCTTCCAAATCGTTTTCTAGAAGTCTGGATCTCGTGGGTCCCAGAATTTCTGTCCTGAGTCGTGAGGAGTCTTTCGGCTGGCTGCTCTGGACAGGAGCAGTACAACAAATGATGCGACCATAACAGTATAACAGTGGAGACAATATGCCTTGGAACACCTGAAATTGGCAACCTGATATGCATGCTCATACGCTTGCTGGGCATTGCTGGAATCCCCAGGAGAGCGAAGACTGGAGTCTTTCAGGCTTCCCCAAATCTGCCCCTTACAACAATCCCACCCAGAAGATCCCCTTTCGGTTTCCTTCTGGGCAAATTAAACAGTCTAGTTCTTGTTAGGCGCTCAAAGGGATAAATCAAAAGGATTTCACCAGTCAAAGGACCACCTCAAAAATCATGAGTTTAGCACCCAGTTCATCGGAAGCGTCAACACCTTCAAAGCGTCGGAGCCCTGCCAGCGAGCGGCTCAAAGGCGGTGCTAAACACTGAAACAAACTTCTTAAGGATGTTTGGGCTTTTGGAGAGTGCCCGTTCACTTTGGGTTAAAGGGGAAACAAAAGCGACACGGCCATTGCTTGACGGTTCCCTATCTTAACACAGACCTTTTTATCCAAATGAGTATTTGAAGTGCCGTACTTTTGGTGAGGTGTGCGCCCCACGGTTTCCCGGCTAGGATCCTAGAGGAGTGCGCATACTTGTCGCACCCTCTTGGAGGCATGCTAAGTTCGGGTGACATTCAGCTTGGCACGGAACCAACCCTGATATTGGCTGAAAAATCGATGAGGAACCCTGCCCCTGTGTTCCTTGCGGAAGGGCTTGCCAGAACAACTTCGCAAAGGGATAACTTGATCATAAGGGGTCAAAAGGCTGAACCAATGAAGCACACATTTACCTTGCACCGTTATTTTACGGCTAAACCTCTGAACAACTAAGTACAATTGTGCGCCCACTGAAACAAAGTGTGATCAGTACAACATATGTCCAATACAATACACAAACTGTCAAACTGTTGTGAACACAATAAGTTCAATCAAGAGTGCACCACCTGACCATTGTGCTCGAAAGACAATTCCCCCCAGGTTGCCTCTCGCGAAGAGGTGCTAGAAAGTGGCTTGGATGTGGACAGCACACACACACACACCACGACACTAGCACGTTCAAGGATACTGCCCCGAGCATCAACAGGGAAGAACCACTCCAGAAAAGGCTGCGCAAAAGGAGTGGCCTCCATGTAATATTAAGGGCATATTAATGTTCGGCAAAGTCAGTTTCTGGGACCGGACATCACCAGCTCTGTTTTGCACGGTGAGAACCTGAGCCTTCAGGTTTCTTCGCTTTTCGGGGATGCTTTAGACCCAAGCGCCCGGCAATGCTTGAGGCGCAGAAGGAATCTCGCCCAGGTATGCCTCGCTGGCTCGAGGTTACATTTGGGCCATCTATTTGGAAGTGGAGTCAGGCTCGAGGGTGGGCAATCAACATAAATGGGTGTGCTTCCCTGATTCTCCCCTGTCGAGCACATCTGGAAATATCAGGCAAACCACTTCGGACAGTGACTCAGAATGAACCACTTCGAACATCTCCCACCCGATGACATGGAACCCGACAAGTCCCTGGCTTGGACTATTGTCCTCTCAACCAGGACTTCTGATGGGTGTCATGTCAAAAACAGTTGTGTGGTAACTCGTTTGCCACTAACATGGTCCCAGCAATTATCGAGTCCAAGAACTCAGAGAATGAGAACTTCTATCGGGTGGTCCCTCTGAAGGTCGCAACGCCGCGCCTGCGTCGCGCCAAGGTCCGCTTCACAAGGCTCGGCTCCGGGGTGAAGCGAAGCGCTCATCTGAGATGGTCAGCATGCGGCGGGCAAACCGCTCTGACTCCATTGAATCTGCCTGGGACATACACCAATTCACATTGAAGATGCGTCGAAGGGGTGTCCAAGAATAGGGGTTTGGAAATTATGGAATAAAAGTGAATGACCACGAGATTTCTCATCTAGGTGCAAATGCCAGGAACTTAAGACAAAGTACCTGCTTCAGGGACACAAGCGTCGGACCCAACGGTTGCCCGAGCTACGTTTGTAGCGGTCGCGTTATGCTAGAATTCAACTTCAACCAACCGCTTCTGGATAGCCTCACTTGCGGCTGAAGGCGAGGCAACTGAGATTGTGCCATGGTCAAACGAAAGCCTTCTGGATGAGACGCAGGGGCGAGTTCGTCTTTCGGCATGCTTTCAGGTGCCGTGTGATTGAATTAATCCCTTTAGAACGTGTAAAGGTCTGAGTGGGCCCCAGGGCGTATCTGGCATGGTTCAGTATGTAAACGTATGACACAAGTACCAGGTGTCCAATCAATGCAAGGACTCCAATCTGACATTTCTTTCAAGGAACCTGCGACTTTCATCCCAAAGATCACGCCTCAGCAGCTCCATCCTCATACAGGAGGGTGTCCTCCATGTCGCCAGCCTGGCGTTCCAAAGAGAACGCCAGCCATGCTCAGAATGCGCCGGTGGCGAGACGTGTTGCGTCAAACAAATGCCGAAACTGGGGCTGGGGATAGTCTTTCCTCAAGTTCTCCAGGTTCTTATCTTTGTCTCCACATTGAATGTCATGGGGTTCTTCAGATAGGAATATCCGAAGCGCGCAGAGAGAGCGGGGGTTGCCGGGAGTGCAAGGAAGCCCGAAGCATCGGACATCGTTTGGCCGCTTTGGCAGCCCGGGAAAAAAACCAAGCCGAGGGATCTCCCCCAGCAAGCCATGCAGCACAAAAGTATCCTCCTTGAATGGCTGACCATCCTGAACCTTGGCACTTCTAAACACGCCAGTCCAAGCAGCAAAGTTGTTAGGAACGGGACAGGCCAATGTCCGCTTTCATGATTGAGCCCTGAGAAGGAAGTTTCACCGCGGTGCGGGCTGAAGCAAGTCCAAAAAACCAGCAACATCCAGCATCGATGCTCCAAGTGCTGATGCTAGACTGTTTCGCACCTCTTTCAGTATTCCGTTCAGGGTGAATCCTTGAGTCGAGCATCCCCACTGCCCGGAATGCAACAAGAAGGGAAAAGCAAAATGGCACACGACAACGTCCCCAAACACGAGGAGGAGTGGAAATGTCTTGCGTAATCCTCTCAGTGGAAATCTGTCAACAGTAAAGTGAAGCCCTTCCAGATTGTTGGCCGCTTATTATTCTCGTCACACCGGTGTGACGGTACTAGGACAGTTGCCATGTCTGTTTTGTGATTGCCACAAGATTTCGACACAAACAAATCAAAATGACTACCCTTACCCAACACATTGGGTATGTGTCAACAAAAGTGTCTTCCATCGGGCTTCCTTTCGACCAAGGTGAAATCGGTACCCTCCGCCATGGAGCAGAATTCGCAAACACGTCGTACGCCTGGGAAGCCTCAGGCTTTGCAAGCTCACAGCGCCTTGCCCGAAATGCCGATCCCGACATCTAGGCACACCTGCACTCCGTTCGCTTCACATCGATGCTTTAAACTGATTGGCCTCCTACTAGTCTACCTGCCTCATCTACCGCAAAGGGATCACATGGGGTCCATACATTACTTTGATACACTTCTGCACGGGGAATTCCACCACTAGAGTTTACCACAAAAATGGGGGGGGGGGGTGCCCGTCCATTTTTGGAAACACCCCGTACATGTTCACGAAGCCCCACTTTAAGCCAAGGGCCATGATTGACGGAGGCGCCGGAGCGAAATGTAGCTCCTCGTCCTCCAGGCAAGTTGCGGAATCAATATACTGGATTCATTGAAGTGGCAACCAAACCCAAAGTTCAGAACCTTTTAGAATATCTTAACATGTTCACCAAGGGAACCCAGAAGAAAGAAGCATCGGTTTCAGTCCAGTTCCAAAGAACCCTACAACCAGAGTAACCACGTGCGGTCAACGTTCAAAGGCTACCCAATTAAAAATCAATAATAAGCGGTAGCTCGCACAAAAAGCCAGCTTGCCGCTCTATGCACCCCAAAGGATTTGGCATGCAGTCAGATTTAGTTTCACTTGAAAAGAATTCACCTGCCCCGGAGTGTCGCTTGGCATGGAAGATCCCCCAAAGCACGGCTGGCCTTGCTGTCGGAATTCGCGAACACAACGTCCTCACTGTAGGCCTGGGTAGCCTCAGCTTGCATATCTTGCATTTTGCCCAAGAAGTGTCTGAAAGCGAAAATCCTCCAACACCACACCCATGGAGTCCATCTCTAAACCTGCATTCCCTCATATCTTGTAGACGTATGAAAGTGGATCTAAGCCAACGGCCATAAAGGGAGGCGGCAAAGGCTCCCCATCCTCCTGTCAATTCGTCAAGTCTGAAATGCGACTACTCTGTATTGTACTGCGCGGGAGCATCCAGCACTACCATTGTTTCTTGAAGTCTGGCGCCCACGCACCCGGACAAATTGGCTAAATCCCGTCAAGATCCAAATACAGCAGTCCATGGCCCAGCCAGGTGCAGACATGCAAAGCGAGCCTCCGTCAAGAATGCAGCGGAAAAGCAGCCTCCGAACACCAACTTCGGCAATCAATCTGAATGAATCTGAGAGAATCCATTCTGCCACGGACCAACGACTCTCAGAATATCTCGAGATCCGTTGCAAACAAGGCACCATTGTCATCCTCAGCTCCATCGGAGGTCACCTATTCCGGGTGACAGCTGGCATAAAAACCAGCTTGTTATTCTGTGCACTTGACATCATCTGAGAAGAAGCCCGTTATAGAACAGTTCAGACCTTGTTTGCCACTTCACCACCAAAGTCTGAACGGCGTGGAACATCCTCAAAGCACAGCAGGCCTTGCTGTCGGAATTCGCGAACACAACGTCCTCACTGTAGGCCTGGGTAGCCTCAGCTTGCATATCTTGCATTTTGCCCAAGAAGTGTCTGAAAGCTGAAAATCCTCCAACACCACACCCATCGAGTCCATCTGTAAGCCTGCATTCCCTCATATCTTGTAGACGTATGAAAGTGGATCTAAGCCAACGGCCATAAAGGGAGGCGGCAAAGCATCCTCCGCAGGGGCCGAGTGAGGCTCCCCATCCTCCTGTCAATTCGTCAAGTCTGAAATGCGACTACTCTGTATTGTACTGCGCGGGAGCATCCAGCACTACCATTGTTTCTTGAAGTCTGGCGCCCACGCACCCGGACAAATTGGCTAAATCCCGTCAAGATCCAAATACAGTAGTCCATGGCCCAGCCAGGTGCAGACATGCAAAGCGAGCCTCCGTCAAGAATGCAGCGGAAAAGCAGCCTCCGAACACCAACTTCGGCAATCAATCTGAATGAATCTGAGAGAATCCATTCTGCCACAGACCAACGACTCTCATAATATCTTGAGATCCATTGCAAACAAGGCACCATTGTCATCCTCAGCTCCATCAGAGGTCACCTATTCCGGGTGACAGCTGGCATAAAAACCAGTTTGTTGTTCTGTGCACTTGACATCATCTGAGAAGAAGCCCGTTATAGAACAGTTCAGACCTTGTTTGACAATCCACCACCTGCCCAAGCATTTGAAGTCTGAACGGCGTGGAACATCCTCAAAGCACAGCAGGCCTTGCTGTCGGAATTCGCGAAAACAACGTCCTCACTGTAGGCCTGGGTAGCCTCAGCTTGCATATCTTGCATTTTGCCCAAGAAGTGACTGAAAGCGAAAATCCTCCAACACCACACCCATCGAGTCCATCTGTAAGCCTGCATTCCCTCATATCTTGTAGACGTATGAAAGTGGATCTAAGCCAACGGCCATAAAGGGAGGCGGCAAAGCATCCTCCGCAGGGGTTGAGTGAGGCTCCCCATCCTCCAGTCAATTCGTCACGTCTGAATTGCGACTACTCTGTATTGTAGTGCGCCAGGGAGCATCCAGCACGGTTTGGCGCCCACGCACCCGGACAAATTGGCTAAATCCCGTCAAGATCCAAATACAGTAGTCCATGGCCCAGCCAGGTGCAGACATGCAAAGCGAGCCTCCGTCAAGAACGCAGCGGAAAAGCAGCCTCAGAACACCAACTTCGGCAATCAATCTGAATGAATCTGAGAGAATCCCATTCTGCCACAGACCAACGACTCGCAGAATATCTTGAGATCTATTGCAAACAAGGCACCATTGTCATCCTCAGCTCCATCAGAGGTCACCTATTCCGGGTGACAGCTGGCATAAAACCAGTTTGTTGTTCTGTGCACTTGACATCATCTGAGAAGAAGCCCGTTATAGAACAGTTCAGACCTTGTTTGACAATCCACCACCTGCCCAAGCATTTTAAAGTCTGAACGGCGTGGGACATCCTTAAAGCACAGCAGGCCTTGCTGTCGGAATTCGCGAACACAACGTCCTCACTGTAGGCCTGGGTAGCCTCAGCTTGCATATCTTGCATTTTGCCCAAGAAGTGTCTGAAAGCTGAAAATCCTCCAACACCACATCCATCGAGTCCATCTGTAAGCCTGCATTCCCTCATATCTTGTAGACGTATGAAAGTGGATCTAAGCCAACGGCCATAAAGGGAGGCGGCAAAGCATCCTCCGCAGGGGCCGAGTGAGGCTCCCCATCCTCCTGTCAATTCGTCAAGTCTGAAATGCGACTACTCTGTATTGTACTGCGCGGGAGCATCCAGCACTACCATTGTTTCTTGAAGTCTGGCGCCCACGCACCCGGACAAATTGGCTAAATCCCGTCAAGATCCAAACACAGTAGTCCATGGCCCAGCCAGGTGCAGACATGCAAAGCGAGCCTCCGTCAAGAATGCAGCGGAAAAGCAGCCTCCGAACACCAACTTCGGCAATCAATCTGAATGAATCTGAGAGAATCCATTCTGCCACAGACCAACGACTCTCAGAATATCTTGAGATCCATTGCAAACAAGGCGCCATTGTCATCCTCAGCTCCATCAGAGGTCACCTATTCCGGGTGACAGCTGGCATAAAACCAGTTTGTTGTTCTGTGCACTTGACATCATCTGAGAAGAAGCCCGTTATAGAACAGTTCAGACCTTGTTTGACAATCCACCACCTGCCCAAGCATTTGAAGTCTGAACGGCGTGGGACATCCTCAAAGCACAGCAGGCCTTGCTGTCGGAATTCGCGAACACAACGTCCTCACTGTAGGCCTGGGTAGCCTCAGCTTGCATATCTTGCATTTTGCCCAAGAAGTGTCTGAAAGCGAAAATCCTCCAACACCACACCCATGGAGTCCATCTGTAAGCCTGCATTCCCTCATATCTTGTAGACGTATGAAAGTGGATCTAAGCCAACGGCCATAAAGAGAGGCGGCAAAGCATCCTCCGCAGCAGCGTCCCCGTCCTGAGAGCATGCCCAAATCGCAAAACAAAGAAGTCCAGCAGGTTGAAGTGAAAAGACCCATGAAACGATCTGCAATCACGGGTGAGCCTTTTCAACCCGGTAAGATTGTGAGGCGGTGCAATCCTTCTCACCCCAGGAGTTTCAATTCAAAACAGCCCGGTTGAAACTGCTTCAACAACTCTGTGAGAGCAGTGTCCCGCTGTGGCTCCGGGATGCACACATAAGTCGTCAAGCAAAAATGGGACGCTTGCATATAGGGCATGAGCCCCAAACACGGTTTTGGAGAGGGAGGCAGGGGTTTTCCAAAACCGCGGGAGATATATGGACAGGGGTCCCAAAAATCCGCGTTTTGAAGAGGGAGCTCCCAAAAACTGCGTTTCAGGGGGGGAAAGATAATATACAGGCATGCAAGAAGGGCTCCCAAATCCGTTTTTCTGGGGAGGGACGGAGGGAGGGAGGGAGGGAGGAACTCTGAGGGAGGGAGGGAGGGAGGGAGGGAGGGAGGGAGAGGGAGGGAGGGGAGGGAGGGAGGCAGGGAGGGAGGGAGGGGGCACCTAAACACAGCGGGCATGCAAAAGGGGCTCCAGGAGAAAAAGTGTTTTAGGGAGGCAAAGATAGATAAGCATGCAAGAAGCGCGCCAACAACTACGGGTTTCTGGGAGGGAGGGGGAGCGGGCAAGGGGAGTGGGGGGTCCGGGAGGGCACGAACAGCTGATGCTGGGGATCTGGGACCTGCACATCACCTGCAGCATTCGTATTGCAATTGAAGTGGCAAAAACCATCAATAAACTCAACGAATGCAAACAGTGCCAGCTCGAACTGCATTGGTATTTGCGCTTTCGGGCCGTGATCAACCCTGCATCCGTCGCATGTTGCATCCCAGGCGCGTAGAACTGCGTCGCTGGGCAATCACCGTCCTCTGCCTCGATGTGTCTTATGGAAACCCCAGATCCAGAACACAAATCCTGGGTCGATTGGTCTTTGACTTTCTGCAACAAATGAACTACAGCGAAACCAGTTTCTAGCCTGCAGGAACATCACAATACGGGAAATGTTCAGGGAACGAAGGTGACAAAAACAGAAGGGCACGCAAGGTCAAGGCACCTGCCCTGCTCCTTGGCTTGCGACAAGTGAACCCCTTCCAGAAAGCAGGTGCAATGTTCATCTTACTTTGGAACCTATCTTTGTTTTGCTCAATTTACTTCTTGTTCACTCTTTGAGAGAACCCCACAAGTGCTGCATCCTTCAAGCCCCTGGGTATCCATTTCTGTTTGAAGGTACCGTTTCCAGGCCCACATTCACAGCTGTCAGCAGAAATAAGCAGGTGCCAAGAAGGCTCAAGCGAAGGGCGGGATTTGAAGGCTAGACAGGGCTAAAAAAAAAAAACAACAACATGTAGACTGGGCAACGTTCAACCGCAGGTATGAATCCAATCAGCTACCACAAAGAACCCGGCTGCAATGTATCCAGCAAAAGAGCTACTTCCAAACGTCTATATGATGTCCAATTCTATTCGACACAGTGCCTATACCTGGACAATGCTCTGTGACCCTTCTCGGCCGCCTCCTGATGAACCTCCTCTCGCGGCAGCTCCAGAGTCAGATCTTCGTAGAGCAGGGTATCCGGCTGTTCCTGCCGGCTGAAGACACAGCATGAGATCTTCTCTGTGACCATTCGAACCAAGATGCACCCTTATATCGTAATTTAGGCCGCAGCACTGCGACTGGGAATGATTGAATCAATTCAACCATGGCTGTTGGCAAGCGGGAATAGATCATCCACGAGTTACTTTACTGGGGCACAATGTTCTTGTTCAACAGTTGGCTGAACATCGAAGTGCGTCCTTTCTGATCTATAGCTTCCAGGGTGGAGGCCAACAAATCACAGATTGAGCTCGCGGCAAGGCAGACCCCCTAAACCAGTGCAGAGTTGCCCAGGGTGGATGCTTAAAATCCGCTTTTTGACTTGGGTCCAATACCCACTGCGTGAACAGGTCCTACCACAAGTGCTATGCAGTCAGTGGCCCGGGACCTGCATAAAGAAAACATTCCCACGAAAAAATGAAGAGAACCCGTTTCTGTAATTATTTCCAGAGATTCCGGCCGGTTGCACTCGCGTTTCGCAGGTGTCCGGGCCTCAGCTTCTGAGCTGCGAACGCCATCTTCACCTAAAGTTGGTGATACCATCCAATTTTGGCGGTGCATTTGTGCCCTGGCTGTGCACCCGTGTGGGATGGTTGGGCCCCGATAAGACCTCTGCCTGCCCTAAAGCCATGCGTCGCACTGCCCATCACTGCCCTGTGGATTGAGCTCCATCTCATGCCAATACAACAGAACAGGTCAGACTATGACAAAGTGGTCGGTCACCTCAGCTGAACAGCTCCCAGTCGCAGCTTGACCATGGTTCGATTTGCAAGAATATCAGCCGCGGGCAATCGATTAGACTAGTTCAGTTGGGCTCATATACTGCTGGACAAGTCCAGTGAGTCTGAGTCCTGAATACACCTTACAATGGACAGTTGCATCTGTAGCTGCAGAGTTTTTGTCTATGCCCCGCCCCAGGGCGAGCATGACTCAATCCTGGCGACAAAACAATAGCGTAATGGAAGTCGAGCATCATGATGGTTTTAAGCACAGGGGCATCCCCATTCGTCCGGTGCATGCGGCAATGCAGCATTGGAACATGCGGAAGCACGGCAGCGTCAAAGTTGGAGTTATCAAAACGGCGCCCCGACAACTGAACCAAACCTCTACAGTATTCACAGCAGCAAGCACCTTGAACGATTTCCAATCCACGACATCCAGGTCAAACTCGTATTGTCATTGTTTCCGATTATCTGAGACAGAAGGAACCCACAAAACGACACCCATGAAACTGCAAAGCGAATAAGGGCTTGCCAATATTGTCATATATGCTTACTCAATACACCGAGTCTCCTTGGGATAGACTGTGCACCTTCGCTGTTTACGCGCAGAGAGCTACTGCCAAACATTCTGATTACTTGATCATTCACCAACTTGCTATCCGGGCTGCACCTTCATAGGTCACATCATGCTCCCTAACACATCTAACACCTGAGGCTGCTACAACACATTTACATCCAACACCTGAATGCAGCCATTTTGTTGGCTTGGGATGCCAAAACCCCACGCCAATCCCAGAACGAACCCCAAAGTGGAGCCTGCCATGAAGCTGCACGGCCTGCGGTTTGGCTCCGACACAGCCGAATCATCGCTCGAAAAGCGCGAAGAAACCTCTGGTCATAAAGTTGATTGACCAAGTGAAATGCAAACAGGAAGCATAAAGCAACTCCCCCTGGTATTGTCTGAACGGTTCTGATTGAGATACCAGATCTCAATCCAGGATTTCAAGCGCAACTATTTTCAGACCCGCACGGGACGTGCAGCTAGGTGGCGAAGGCCTCTGGAGGCCCTTGCCCAGGCGAACGCGCGTCTCCCACACCCCAACGATCCATGGCTTGGTTCTGCATATCCCTTGAAACGCGCCAGAACGGTGAAGGCGCAAAACAAACAAAAACATGGCGCAGAATGCTCAAAGGCTTGCTCAGGTGCAGGAGTCCACCCAGCGTGGTTGGACGAACTTGCGGTCGAACCATGTGCGGAGGCCGAGTTGGTCAGCCAAATTCAAACCCCGCATGCCAGGCAGCTCAGAAGCCAGGCGTTGCTCGAGGAGAGGTTTGGCCAAAATAACGGCTGCACAAATGGGACTAACAACACGTGAATCCGAAAGCAATGGTGGTCGAACAGGGACTCTCTTTGTGAAAAATAGACTGGAATGCTTAGTTGGTTCAAGTTTTGGTGGTCGTGGCTCCCCCTCTGCTGACCGGAAATATGGCCTCTGTGCGGCATGACAACATGTCATGTATTTGTGAAATATATAGAGCGATCCTTCACACGGCACACGAACTCTCCACTAACGATGCCAAGCAACGGGACACTACATTTTGAGTCCATCTCTGGTCTTGTGGAGAAGGCTCAAACTGCGTGTGAAGGACAGGTTATTGCTCGACCTGATAGTCATGGCACTCCACGTTGTGCAAATCTGAAAGCTCATGTCTGTCGTCTTCGCGGAAGCTCCACACGAAGAAGGCGCCCGGAGAGGTGTGGACCTTAGGCTCACCTCTCTGTCTGTCGTGTTCTTTTTGTTAAGTGGGCCTTGCTATGTGTGTGTGTGCGTATGTCCGGCGGCGTGTGCCATTTTTGATTTGCGAATCATATGTGCGGGTGTGTGGGTGTTCTGTATGTCTTTGTGTGTCTGTGTGGATGCGTCGAGTGCGAGTACTTGTGTGTGATACTGTGCTGGCTTGTTCGCAACACTGTGTCGTTCTGCAATTGTGCTTTAGCATGGTGCGCGCGCGCGTGTGTGTGTGTGTGCTCTTTTGGTTTGTGCCTTTGTGCACGTGTCTTGTGTGCGTGTGTTGTGCATGTTGCGTCTGGCACAGGTTCTATGCCTTTGGACGGGAGCTTTCAATCAGCGGAGATCTAACATAATGAAACAAGTATATATATATATATAAGGCCTGCATCTTTGAGGCCACGAAGATCTGAATGAGCGACCTGCATGCCGGCCGCTGTTCAACGCATAACATCCCTTGTGTCCTCCAGTCCGACTTCCTATAACAAAACAAACGCGTACTTAGACAAGGTGAGGCCTCACAAAGGATCCTAAAAAGTAATGTTCGTCTTGGCTTCCCTCATGCTTCAATCTAGTGGGTGGGCGCATTATTGGTGTTGATAAATGTTCATGTTAAACAGGGAAACCAGGGGATGTCTGTCCGGTAGGGTATCAAGCCGAAACCAAGCAACCATCACTGCATGATGGACACGATATGACCTGATTGCCTGGGGGGGGCCGCCCAAAGAATCAGCGCTCAAAACTTATCAAGGTCACTTTGCAAGTAGCAACCCTTGACTTTCTCGGTGTGACTATTTTGCGTGGAGAACCCGCCAAGCAAAAGAGAAAAAAACCGCCACTGAACAATTGAGCCTTTTTGGAAACATCCGCTCAAAGTAGCAGGCCGTGCCGAGCAGCCCCTTCGTAGAACTTCCCGAAGACTTGCGCGAGCACAGCTTCCAGGACTTTGCTGTGGGTCACAAAGAGCACTGCTTCCCCGTCCTGGGAAAGACAGCCTTGAGCTGGGCATCATCTGAAAGGCGCACATGGATCGGGGGCCAGCTGAAGCTCCAAAAAGAGAACATTGGGATTCAAGAGGGGTTGGTCAACGCAAAAAGCCTTGTGGCTTGAAAGCGCCACAACAAATCACCCCCTCCAGTCCAAAGACGTGGCTGAGGCTGTTAGCACCCGTTCAGTTCATACTTGCAACTCGCTATGCAGGTAAATAAAACAAGTTATGCGTTCTCTTCAGAAAAGGTCCTGTTTGATCAAGCCCTGACACGGGCGCAAGCATTGACCGTGCGGTTGCGTGTGTGTGTGTGTGTGTGTGTGTGTGTGTGTGTGTGTGTGTGTGTGTGTGTGTGTGTGTGTGTGTGTGTGTGTGTGTGTGTGTGTGTGTGTAAGTGTATGTGTAAGTGTATGTGTAAGTGTATGTGTAAGTGTAAGTGTATGTGTGTGTGTATCTACCAACATCGTCAATGTTCAAGTCAAAGCTTTCAGCCCAACTGTGCACCAGGCCAGTTCGAAAGAAGGCTCGATCAATTCGCTGTGCCCAGTAAGCATTGTATGTTAGTGCAAACACCCATGATCGGACAAGTGTTCAGCGACTACCGAGCTGAAACCTGGGGCCTGCAAACAATGCTTCGAGCAACACATGCAGAAACAAACCAACAAAGCGTCAACAAAAGTGCTTTCACATAACAGGTATTTCTACAAACAAGGACATCAACAAAATTTGGGCTTGGGACCAACTTGACAAACCGTGTCCCAAATATAGAAGCACGCGACTATTTGCAATCAGATCCAAGCAAGCAGACATCAACCAGAAAGCTTCTCGAGCCCAAAGGCCCCAGCCTCTGCGCTGGCAAAGACCTCTTTGGCAGCTGCGGTCGCCCGCGCCGCGGTCTCATGCGGTGTTTCCAAGCCCTCGAAGTAGGCTTCGTGCCTTGGACGGGTGCGGGTTTCATGGTTCCCGTCCAAACAAGCACATAAGGCCAGGCGCCTGGAAAGCAAGGCCAGCTGGGTGTTTTTAGCTACTGTCGATACAGTGCGCATGGAGGTAATGAAGTGTCCGGTTCTATTAAGAAAGCGCGAAATCGAGAGTCGTGCGACCAGCACGCCAAAAGCTTCGGACCCCGTCCGGGCTTGGTCTATGAGGGGAGTCGGAGTCTTCATATCCTCACACAGCACGTATGGTGTTGGGCGCACGATAGCTGTCCATTAGAAGCAGCTCCTGGATCTGTCTCTCCCGTCCCTGTGTCGTGTTCGCCTCTGGGTGCAAAGGTTCCAGAAAGGATTGCGGTTGACAAACATTCATGCTGATGACTGATGTTTACTCTACTTCATCTTGAACTCCCTTGAACTCGGATTCACAATGCAGTTGGAAACAATGCAATAACAATTCGGATAAATAGACATGATGAGAATCGTCTCGAGCCACAACTCCGAAAAGGCCACCCCCCCAAAGCCGCGTCAAGCCGCAGCCGCTCCTGAGGGTCCATCTTGGCCAAGCGCTTAAAGAGCTCCGCGTACTGGGAGTAGATGTCCTCAGATCAAGCGCGTTGGAGCCCAATGGACATAGGGAGGACCCTTCTCTAGATGTGTCTGCATCATTCACCCCATCTTGTCACGCAATTGGCATGGCTGCGCGTTTTTGAAGGCAAATCATGACTAACTCATGACTCACGACCATGAGTGCATAGTGCGTGTAATGAACATGTGTGGAACCCCACCCCCCCTGCCCATCCATCAGGTGCTACTTAGGCCGTGGGGCATTCTGGTTTTCTGTCAGGAACCACCAAGGGGTGTTGGAATGGAAGGTTCAGCTCTGGGTCATTCCAACTCATTCCCAACTGCGAACCAGCAAGTGATTGACCCCTACTTGCCCTTCATTGACCCCCCAATGCACTCCCTGACTTGTCTGTGCACCCATTACTATTCTTTGGTTGGTTGACTGAATTCCACAATTCCAAAAACTTGCAATAAAGGACCCCCTAGTAAAGGACTTTTGTCATGGGATATTAGAAAGCTTTAAGTGATGTCCAGAACTCTGTTTGTTTGAGCCTCTCTTGCTGCCGTTTGGACCCTTAACTGGCCAACATCTGGGGTACCCAGAAAAAAACCATGTTCTGACTCTGCTCCATTATATTTCGTCTACCCACACCTCTTTTTTTTTAAAAAAAAGACTGCCGTGGACCCAAATCCGCTTGCGGCGTGGGGCGTGCTTGGTCATGCCCTCGAACTTCCCGAGGCTGGGCTCCCGCAGCCGCGGCTCCACCCGCAGCTCGGAGCCCAGCGCCTCCGCGTAGATCTCCGCGGTGCGCTGGGCGCGCTTCAGGTCCGAGCAGAAGACCCGCGGCGCCGGGCGCGGGCTGAGCCTGGGGAGTTGCTGAGAAACTCAGCGGGAAAAAAGCGGACAGTTGGCGTAAAATGAGGAGTTGCTTCATTGTAAGGAGTCGATTCAAACCCACCAGGTTAGCTTGTCCGGGCGCCAAATCGCAACTTGGGGAGCTTGCATTCAACATCCTAAGTTTGAAGCTGCGCCAAAGGGCAACACCTGCATGTACATTGTTCGGCGACTTGCGTGCGTGATCTGCTGAAGTCACTACAAGGCTTCCCAGATCGTAAACTACTACAGGAGCCTCGTCCCAGCCATGAATGATTATTGGTAAAGCCTGGTGGAGTGTGCCAACAAAAACAAGTAGTCGTAGGATCTTTTGGATGAAGATGGATACATGTCCCCATGAACCCCTATGTGAATCACAATCAACACCTGGACCTGGCAAAAAGCAGTGTAAGCAAAACCAAGTACAAATTGAAAAGTGACTTTCCACACTTTACGAACTGTCCTTGACCAATCTTCATGTATCCGAAGCTTGGACGGTGGCTCACAAAGACAGTGGGTTTGGCCGCAAAAATCCAAACTTGTTGTTTGCCACTAAGATGGTCTTCACAGCATAGATGAGTGAGTTGTGGTGAGCCACGGTCAATATTCAGTCTTGTCTCCCTGTGACAAACTGTATTCTGGGGCTCGTGTGCCCCATCCCTTTTAAAAACCGTAGCTGCCAGTGAAACTGCAGGTCTATCTTTTGTGAGGGTACCCTTTTTGTGGCTGTCTACAAAAATGGGACCACCTTGGGTACCGCTGCACACATCAAACTGTTGACCACATCAAACGGTTGACCGCTGCTCATGCGACCGCTCGAGAGCTTCGGCCGGGGACCCCGAGAAAGTCGCCTCTTTCGGAGCAGCTCTGCGGTGTCCTCGGCCTGCTGCAGCCCCACCGGCGCGAGCTCCGTGTCCGTCTGGCCCTATAGGACTCGGGACTCGCCCGGGGGGTCGGGGGGTCGGGGCCCTTGTCTCGTGTTCCGGCCATTTCTCCACAGGTGAAAGAAAACCACCTTCATTTGAGGAATGGACGCATAGGGCTTTAGGGGAGGTTGGGGGTTGGAGTTGGGGTCAAACCTCATTGTTTCTCCCCCAAAAGGGGCTGGCAACCAACCCTGCCTGCCACTTCTTCGCCAAGTTCCAGGTAGTGGTGCCGTGCCGGCCTCCGCTTGTGAGGGAATCGTTTCCGACGCATGAGACAAGTCACCGAGTTAAACGGATTTGGTTCCAGAGTGTGCTTGCCTCCCAACAGGAAACCACAAATGGACTGATGGGAACTTGTTTTTTGGCCTAGGCCCTAGTTCGCTTCCAGACAACCTATTTACACCCGGGGTATCTGTTTGGAGAATCTGCTGTGGACCCTGCCTGACCCAAGGACAAATTGCCTGTAATCGCGCTTAGTATAGCGGCTACATAATGCTGCAGGCCTTCTAGCCTCTTCCGATTCCTGCGCGTGAGGTAAACAGTGGTAACAAGTTTTGGAGTTAATCGGATATGACCGGAACCATTTGTCGCTTATGTCTAGAAGTTTGTGCTAAAAGCTGAACACCAAGGTACATGGTGTCGTTGGAGAGGAAATGTCCACCATCAACATGGGTCGAATGAGCGTTGACACATCAAATTTCCCAACAAGTCAAACATGCTGAAATTGGGATGTGGATGTTGGACGTGTCTGTGTCTCTCCAGGTCCGTGCTTCTATGTGTCTCAGGCGGCAGCTGGCCTTTGTGGAGCATGGAATGCGCATTCAGTATCCCCTTTGTAGTTCATCTTTTTTTGGAGTGGGTGGGTGGGTTGGTCCAAAGAAGCGCGTTTGCATGAGCGCAGAAATCACCTGGGGCCTTGACATTGAAACAACGCGCCAACCAAAGCCAAATGTCAAAGAGGGTCTGCTTCTCATTTGCCCCAAACAAAAGCCCTGATCAGTGGTCTTTTGTCTGAGTGGTGAACCTTGCTGAGCAACTTGGGTTGAGCCACTTGTGCGCTATGAACAATGCCAGTTGCAGTTTGCAGTTGTCGACAAGTGAACAAGTGGATCTGATGCAACTAATTTGAAAGGGTATGGCTCACCTTGCGTCAAAGCTATCACCATTGCGTTTTTGATTATTATTATTTTAGCAAATGTCGATCATAGTCCTTGGCTCTGCTGCCACCGATTCGGGCGCCAAGGCCCGCACACATGTAGATGTGCATCACACGGCCTGTTGTTTGCCTCTTCCTTAGGCGGGGCTCTGCCGACGTCGGAGCTGTTGCTTGGACAAGGAGGGGCAGCTTGCGCTGGGCAAACGCGTTGGTCAAATGATGGCCGTGTTGATACACAATGCTTGCTTTATGGCATGACTAGCAAAAAAAAGCCTTGCGCGCGCCACGCAATGGGCCCGTCTCCGAACCCGTTCCGAACCCGTTCCGAGCACGTTCGGAAGCCGCCTCCAAATAGCCGTCGCAACCAAGGTGGTTCCGCACACGCGGAAAAACCGAATTCATGGCCAGGGCCGCGCTTTTGGCTCGCTTCTATTCCCCATTTCCTGCGTTGTCCAGTCTTTTTAGGAGCTTTTTCCGCCCAGGTGCATCTAATCTAAAACATCATTCGCAGGTTCATGCATTCTTAGAGAGACCTAGATCAATTAGTTCCAGTGCTACAACAGTTCCTTCTAATCCCTTCTAAATGTTCATTGAAAATGGAAAACGCGTGCTTTGATTGCTGCTTGTTGAACATTGAAGCAACAACAAAGCAGAATTCCGAAATAAAGCCATAAACGGCACTCAGGGCCCGGGGCATATTGGCTCTTGAATTGATCACACAAAAAAGGATGTCAATATAGCTAAGTCACATTCATTCAATCAAGGGGTACCTTCGAAGGCAGGCTTTCCTGATTCCAAATTGCCGAAATAGTTGGTCGACGTATAGTAAGGTCAGCCAAACATGGGTAACCAGGCAGGCTGTCTGTTTGATCTTCTCCTGCTTCGTCAGCACGCATTTGAGATGTTCATGAGCCGCACGTTGCACGAGCTGAACACATCTTGCTATGCCAGAATGCAGGACGTGCAGCGCAAATCGGGTCTTAACTGTCAGCATTGGTGTGCCTATCTACGAATTGCTTCAGAAATCCACACCACTCATGTCTAAGTGGGTAGTTGAATTGTTGGGTGTTTAACTAACAGTTGAACGATAAGGTTCAAAAGTGCCTTGCCATGTGCAAACATGACTTGAAATTACCACCTAGCTGTCAGGAAAAAAGAACACAAATCTGGCCCGCCTATTCAGTTTCCCAGTTTGGTAAAAGCCCAAGCTGGAAGGCGAGCTTTGGTGAACCCACAGGTTGCCTAGACAAGCACCCGCATGGGCGAAACATGCAAACGCTAGCTTCCATACAGAAAATGTCCGTTGGAACACATCGAGTGGGCGTTGAACGCACCAAATGACCAAGAAGGTCTGCATGCCTACGACCCAGCGATCCAAAGAAACAACATACGGCAGCAAACGCCGAGAGTACAACATCTGCAGCATGGAATAGTCCCCCTGCAGCGACAGCAAAGGCCGACACAAGAGAACGCTCTATATAGCCCGGCTGCGTTCCATTCTCAACTCCGTTTGCTGCAGGCCGCTTCATGGCACCAGCGCTCGCGGGATAGCTGGTCCCTCGTGCTACTGAGGTCAATGTAGCTTGTGTGACAGTGCTCTGGTATTCTGCCATGTTTGGCTGTATGGCATGTCAAGCACTCTCATATTGCGTTGCGCCAAAGTCACATTGGGTCGTCTCCAAGTGGGGAACCCCCCCAAATCATGGGTGGCTTCCTTATGGTTTCCCTTGCAAAACAACCCCAAAATGGGTACACCATGTGGACTGAACTCGCTCACTCTGAATATCACTGGCCTCCGATCAATCTAAAAAGGCTAAACCCCAATTTCCATGCATGAATGTGCTCCTTGATCTCAGAAGGGGAGGAAAGCATGCTTCTAGCCTGGGCGCCAAAATGTGAACCGGAGCAACACCGACATCCCCGGCTGCATGTGGCGCAATATATCAGATCCCTTTGGGCCCATTAAAGCGACACCTTCAGAATTGTCCTCTAAATGATGATTTAAACAAACACAAACAACCAAATATTTTAAGAGACCCTCACAATGCAACCACTTTCAGGGAGCAAAAGTGCAGGGGCATCATGATTGGAGCTCGATGGAGCTCGGCCCTGGAGCCAAATCCGGTTCCTCCAATATAGATGGGTATCAAGATGCGTGTGTGTGTGTGTGTGTGTGTGTGTGTGTGTGTGTGTGTGTGTGTGTGTGTGTGTGTGTGTGTGTGTGTGTGTGTGTGTGTGTGTGTGTGTATGTGCGTGTGGGTGTGTGTGTGTGTATTTGTTCTTTTCAGGGTACCCTTTGTTGATACAGGAGCAAACCACCCAATTTGGAGAGTCCACCTGTCTTGATACATACCAACATGAACATATTCATGGTATTTGTACCACCTATACGACGAAGAGTACACATACACATGTTAAATCGCTTGATCCTTGATTAGTGTTCCGTTTGATTTGGTCACCTAAATAGCAAATGGATCTAGCTTCGTCCCTGTAGCCAACTCTCCTTGCCATATGGAGACTCTCGGCGGCTCTCAGCTAACTTGATTTGTAATTGTTTTTGTAGCTCAAAACAACGCACCACCGTCATGCTGCAAGCAGACATCTACACGGCGTCATCATGGTTTACCCGATTGGAAGGAAGAACACCACACAAGCCTGCGGCCCTGTGGTGGCTGTCTTTGAAAGAACACCAACATGATACCAACCGGCTGAAGGGATTTCATTTATGACAAATGCCCATGTCAGGCACAAATGATGCCAGCCTAGAAGTGACAAGTGCCAGTTGAACCCTTTACTTGTTTGGCTGCTGAAAGCTTCTAAAAGCTGTTCTTGATTTAGGTGACCCAAAATTGGTAAACAATTGGGTTCCTGCGATGCTACACGCATGATTGTCCTTTATTGCAAGATCGGAGCTCGCTCAGGTCCCCTGGAAAAAGGATGCGCAGTTGTTGTTTTTTTCCGGGAGTTCGAACGCGTGAACGAACGCAAAATCCGGGGTTCCGACTTCCAGGAGACATCTTGACACACGAAGCCTCGCCTCGGCGCTTGCCTGGAAGTGCCGAGAGCCCAACAGCTGCGGGTTTTCGCTGTCACCACCACTGCGTCGAAGAGCGGAATTCCAGCTGTAAGACCATGCAACTCACGGGTGACATTTTCTGCAATCAAGGCGATTGCAAAATTGGGTGGCGCTGGAAAGCAAAGCAACATAATCATACCAAATATCCGCCGACATTGTTCGGCGTGTCGGATACTTACTGGAGGATAGAGGATAACCCCTTTTCCGGAGGCCCCACGTACCGCGCGGCAATTTGATGACGTTCCACTAAACGTAGTCTTCGGGGAGTCGGTGTCGCAAAACAGGGGTCCCAGGCTCGATTCCCCCTGCCGGCTCTTTTGCTGGCTTGGGCTTCCTGCCTCCTTTTGCCGAAAATCTGGAAAAACTCTGTGTTTTTGGACGTCCAACCAACTCAAAACGGGTAGCCTCAAAAACAGACACTTGACAACCGACCAACGGATGGTTCCCGCCAAGCAAAACCCCTGGCCGCTGGCCTCGGGGCTCTTGCGCTGGCATCCGTGAGCGCTGTTGGGGGGAGGTCCTGGCGATGGATTTCATGGCCTTTCGCGAAGTCACGTGGTGGCTTGTTAGGCAGTGGCTACGTAGCTAGAGAGATAGCTACCTGGCTAGCTAGATGGATGGCGGAAAGATAAAGAGAGAGGCAGAGACAAAAGACGGAGCAACGAGAGACAGAGAGAGAGAGAGAGAGAGAGAGAGAGAGAGAGAGAGAGAGAGAGAGAGAGAGAGAGAGAGAGAGAGAGAGAGAGAGAGAGAGAGATGGAGAGAGGAGAGAGAAGGACTGCGAGAGAGACCTAGAGAACGGTGGCGAGAATCGCGTAGCCGGCGCACCTAGTTGTTCGCGTTTCTAGTCAAGTACAGGCTTTGTGGCGGGCGCAGAATTTTTGCAGAACTGGAACAGCCTGGACATACAGAAAAGGACGGACGGCCGGCCAGTCTGAAAGAAAGAAAAATAGAAAGACGGACGGGCAGAAAGACTTACCGCGCAGAGCACATGACAAACGGAAAGCAAGACAGAACGGAACCTTGCACGAACAAAATGGACACACCTTCTCCCTGCCTGCAATGCTTTCCTGGGCAGAACGCTCCTGTCCTTGGTGCCATGCGCCAGTCTCCAGGCGACCGGCTCCCTGCCAAAAGAAGTGCTGCAATCCATACTTTTTGCTTGCAATCGGCGAGAGCGGCATGGCATGCCTCTTGCTAGGAAACGAGGACCCACGGTCTTCCACTTGTCCTCTGTGCGAAACTCGGCCAGAACCCATGGGCAAAAACCCTGTCGTCCAGGCGCACCCCTTGGAGTTTCGCATCGGTCTGGCATGCACAGGTACGGCCACGGCGGTCTTGTCCATCTCTGCCACGGCTGCGGGCTTCGAGCCAGCGAGCGTTCGTCTATAGCCAGAAGCCAAACCAAGCGGCCTCGTCACGGCGATCTGCGCGACCTCGCAGACATCTCAGCGAGGGCGCGTCAACAGCGCAGGTCCTGAATTGGCACGCCTGTTCCTATTTAATGCTTCCCGCCTCCGCCTGCGTCGCGCGGGCGGAGCTGTAGCGGCGGGGTGGCGCATGCGGTCTTCTTGCCTGTGCGTTCAAGACACGACCTCTTCACTGACCCACATTCACTGGTGCAGGAAACGACTTGCCGCGCAACGGATGCATGTTGCCCCTGAGACTTCAATTTCAAGCGATGTGCTGCCGTCTGTGGGGGTGATGTCTCCCTGGTGCCGTCTCGGTGCCTCCGGTTGCCCCTGCCTCCAGAGCCTCGGCTGCGTTTCTTGGCCGCGTGCTCCGCCGTTCTGTCTCGCCACCTCCAGGCTGTTGCTCTCGCACTCGCGCCATCACGTACCTTTGCTGCGATGGTCCAAGCGTTCACTGAACCCGAAGTCTCCCAAACTTGCTGCTAGGCAGCTGTCGGTCAGCAAAGGGAACATACTGCATGCCAAGTTGCGCAGACGCATTCTTGATGCTCTGCCACTTGCGGCGCACGTCGGACAGGAGCGCGTCCTTCGCCTCCGTTGAGGTCCTTCGCTCGCAAGTCCAGCGCTGCCAGTACCGCGCGGCGTGACAACGCGTCTAGCCCCGCCTCCTCCGCCGTCGAGCTCTCGGACAACGAGTCCGCCGTCGGGGCTGCCCTTAAGCCAGACATACGGCGGTCAACCACAACCTTCTCAGCCGTCCCAAGGGACGTCTCCAGCCGTCACTGCAATCCCAGCGTTGCACGTACCATGCCCGTTTGCTCAATCTCTTCGACGCAGCCGAAGAAGCAACCGCTATGCGGGCGCAGAGAGTGGCTTCAGTCGCATCCGCCAGTTGGTCGCGGTCCCCCGCGCGCGTTCCGGCCATGCTGCTGGAGTCTCTCCGCTTGCAGCTGTCGGAATTCGAGTCCTGCCGCCGCACCAGATTCATCAAAGTGCTTCCGTGGCCGTTCCTCGCAGCCCGCACCGTCCAAAGAACTCGTCCGGACCCGAGCCGCTGTCGCTCTTCGTGCGTGCAGTCAGCGCCGCCCTACGCCAACAGCCCGCTTGTACAACGAAGGACTCCAATGCCGTGAGCGAAAGGTAATCTGTGCCCACGGTGCTGCTCCGATACAAAACGGTCTCCAGCCATGTAAATCACCCGCTGCCTCCAATCACACTGAGGCAAAATCCCCGCCAATGCCCATCGCGCGCCAGTCAACCCTCAGCGGACACCGACACAGAATGCATGCTGCTAATGTTTTCACTCGCCACATTGCGTCCGGAAGTGGCCCGTTGACGATGAGTGGCGAGCCGGTGGCAACCAAACGATGATGCCTGGTGAGCCACCACATTTGTTTTGAGGTTAAAAAGTTATGTCTATTGCCGGTGAGTGGCGCACCACACGTTTTCTCTCACCAGCGAGAAAGTTACTTCTCTCGCAGAGTCCTTCACCGAGCTGCCGCCCCGCCAAATCGCAACTGCTGCAACATGCACCAGAGCGGCCACGCACACCCAGATATCGCCGTGCGCAAGGATATCCTTTCAGCAACTGGCGCCCCCTGTTTCCAAATGTTAAAACCACAACTCTTGTACAGAAACTCCGTTTCGTTTGCATTCCCCAGAGATTTCACTTCTGCCACGTGGCAGAATCAACTCCTTTCGGGTTCCCCTTAAAAATAGATCTCCTTGTACGTGATCCAGTAAAGCAAAGCGGTTTCGGTGGCTGCATGATGCAAACACACAATGGCTTGGACAGTACTTTCACCGCGTCAGCTCAACCTCTAACACCACGAAGACGTGGATAGCAGACAGTGAGCCTGCTTACAGATAATAACCCCTGCGTGCCGAGGTCGAGCTGACCCTTCCCCAACCCAACACGCTATCCTTCGTATTCCGGACTACCCGGTCTGACCAAGTCAGTCAATGGCGGCGGACTGAGCCGGAGGCTCTAAAGTTGAGTTAGAATCGAACCCTCATTAGCAGTATATACTGGAGTGAGCCAAGCAGTCATTCATCTTCGCCTTGACTCAAGACGACAATGAAGAACATACACTACTCGACTAGCACCCGCTCTGCTAAAACCCCTTTTCGAACTCATTCAAAGGGATACACCGAAGACGCTCCAAGAATGGCTTTGACCTGCGGATCGGCCCGCATCCATGGGCAAAAAGTGGTATTTAAACTGGCTTAAAAAACGTTGGAACCCGGCGCACTCAATGTTCTTTGGCAATCACCAACGAGCAATCGATTGAAAAAACGTTGGAACCCGGCGCACTCAATGTTCTTTGGCAATCACCATGAGCAATCGCTTTTGGCCGCTGGTCAGCTGACCTATCTTGCAGCCCGTTTGGATTGCAGAAACCTTGGAAGGCGGACGATCCCTTTTTTGATGTCACACGCGTAGTTCACAAAGACACACGCACACACAAAAAAAATAACAAAAACAAAACAAAACAAACAAACAAACAAACATACAAACGATCGAACAAACAAACCAGCAAACGAACAAACGAAGAAACAAATGAACAAACAAACAAACAAACAAACAAACAAACAAACAAACAAACAAACAAACAAACACAAACAAACCAGCAAGCAAGCAAGCAAGCAAGCAAGCAAGCAAGCAAGCAAGCAAGCAAGCAAGCAAGCAAGCAAGCAAGCAAGCAAGCAAGCAAGCAAGCAAGCAAGCAAACACACACACACACAAACAAACAAGCACACAAACAAACACACACACACACCAAAACACACAACAAACAAACCAACAAAACAAACAAACAAACTATCGGAAAAACAAACAAAACACAACCAAACAAACAAGCAAACAAACGATCGAACAAACAAACAAACAACCAAACAAACAAGCAAACAAACAATCGAACAAACAAACAAACAAACAAACAAACACACCAACTAAAGCATTGACAAACGAAATGCCTCCGTCATCTCCAGGAATGCTAAGGAATGCAACCCATCATCGAACGGTTTACTAAGCCGGATTCTGACACGGCTGAAGTTCCGCTCGGAAGAGCTCGTCAAAAAATCATTTACCGCCCGAGTGTCCATCGCCTTCTAAGCAAACAACACGACAGGCTGCAGGAACTATTCCCATCATCTGCAGGCATGCAAATGACTGCTTGGAGCCATTGTGACAATGGAGCACCACGCGTGCGGCCGTGGCAAAGTACGCTAGTCGGTCGGCATAAACAGTTGATTGCCGTCTTCAGTTGCATGTTGGCTGGGTATTGCTTGCTGGCATACAGGTTCAATTGACTGTTTTTGGTTGGTGAGTGTTTTGTTCAATTGGCGAGTGAGGGCAAAGCTTGAAGCACATTGCTAAACCTGCACCTGCATTTCAAGCAACGCATTGATACGCAGTCATGGTTTGGATGTTCTTCCTTAGAGTCGCTAGCTTGAGGAACACGTGCAGGGCGTGCTGCCAAACGCATCTTTATCGACTCGGCTTCTGTTTCCTAAAGATGTTGCTGATAGCGTTCATGACGTGAAATGGATGGATTCCTGTGTTCCCTCCCGGCTTGAACAGGTACAGGCGGCTCCGGCTAGCCCATTTTTCAAGTAGAGTGGAGATTAGAACGCAACACTCTTTCTCTTTAACTACAACGTAACGTAGACTAGATTGATACACGCGCATCCAACCTGAAGAAAAGACTTAATGGAACTCCAACCCAATCCAGCGCAAACAGCCTACACAACCACATAAAACATGTTCACTCGCACTTCAGAAGATGTTAAGAACCAAAGAATAGGCAAGCAGCACATACTACAGGAAGTGCACGGCGATTGCTGCCAAATCTTAGGCTTGTGACAAACAAAAAGGCGGCCAAGCATCGCTGTTCAACGTGCTTGTCCCGGACAACACACACACAAATAAAACATGCGCATTACGCATGCCCCAGTTCTTCAGCAATCTCGAAATCTAGTTCACCACTGAAAGCGCCCTGGCGATGTTCTCTACCGACCCACCCCGCCCCCTTTATTTACCATGAGTCGCCCAGCTTGAAACCCAATGATGTTCTCCTGGCAAGCAGAAGCTACAACAAACATTTATCATCAATGGACTCCTGGTTGCTGTGCCTCTTTCTGCTTCGAATCCCCAACCACGATTTTTACTTGCGCACCGAGGAGCGTTTGAAGCGCGTGTTTGGTCTCCTGCAATGGCAGAGTGTGCCTCCTGGGGTTCAACGGGAAACCAAAAGAAAACAACGCCAATTTTGGGGGGTCACCAAGAGTCATGAAAATGGAGAAGGGCGTTCCCCAAAAGGAAACTAGTTTGCCAAAGACCTTCGATGCTCAGCTTGCGACAGGCCCTTAGTTTCCCTGAAATTCATGGAACATATCGATTCCAGGAGTCTTCTAAGCCGAGCCTTCATGCGGGACACGGCACCTAAAGGAAAACAGTAGGGCTACTCAAACATTGCAACTCCCCACTAAAAGGGAAACCAGTGCTGGTAAACAAACCGTTGGTTTTGATGAAGTGTCCTGTCCGTTGACCAGCCTAACGCAGCTCATCTTACAGCCCAACCCTCTTTTAGGAAGGCCAAGCAGGGAACTGTCGGTGGCCTAGTCACTTGTTGTCAGTGGTTTTGGAGGTCAGAGTTCCCTTTCCAGAACTCCTGGTCACACTTGATCATCATCATCGTCAGCAAGCAGCATCATCATTGGCAAAGCCAGGTGACAATACCGTAGGCAATTTCTCATTGGGATCATGAAACAGAACAACGGGCAAGTTTAACCTGGACAATCTTCAGAATTCCTGATTCCTGGCTGCAGCATGCTGAAAAACACAAGGTCCTAAAACCTAGATGCTGAAGAATTTGACCACGTGGTCCAGCAAGAGTATATCACCATGTCAAATGTGAGATAACAAGTCCAGGTCGCCCATATTCCTTCCCGTCCAGTTCGCTGAACTCTCATGATTACATTGCGGACTTGAAGTTTGAAACGTCTCCTGCTCCCTTGCCCATCCCAGGTCGGGCTGCAGGAACGAAAGCGGACTTTTTCAGGGACCCGAAAAGGGGTGTGTTCCTTTTATTGGTTGGGCTTACAGCAGCTTGCACAGAAAATCCCCCTATAAGTATCGACGATCCCGGCCTTCGGCAGGGCATGCAAGAAGCTTCGGCGCTCGACCTTCTCCAGGCTGCGGATCTTCGCCTGAGATCGGCTTCAAACCCAGATCCACTTGCCCCCAAAGAACAAATAAGCAGAAACCTGGACGTAGAGTATCCTTGCGTGCTTGCAATATAGTTGTACAGTGGTAGCTGGATGCGCTAGGGAAGGTGCTATGAACACACTCCGCGGATCATGGTCTGGTGGAAGTGTTGCTTGTGGAATTGCTTTAGTCTTTGAATGGCTGTGCAACAAACCTATGAAACCAATCCTTTTTCGAGCCAAGTAAACACGTGACTCGACTATGGCAAAAAACACTCACAAAAAAAAGGGGGACAAACCGGTCATGGATTTCGACTGCTTCAGGGTTGCTGTTTACACTGGGTGAGCCTGGCCCAGGCTTTACCACGCGGGCAACACAAACGGGGACGTGTCCGGTGCCCAGGCAAAAGCCTGAAAGTGGGGCTCAGGTGGTTTAATGACAGAAATCATAGGTCTTGACGGGCTTGCTACTGCCGTAGTAGCAGTGGTGGCAGCACATATACTGTGGTAGTGGTAGTATTAGCAAACTATACAAAAATGTGCAGATAGTGCAGGCAACACGCAAAGTATGAGAGGAGATATGTAACGAGGCATGCAACGAGGCAAGTCACGCAAGTCCGTCACGGCTCTGTGACGAAGCCGAAGCCCTGAAGACAATCCATTCCATATGCATCGATGTATATGTGTATCTATCAATATACATATAATACATGTTATAAATGTATGCAATATTCATCAGTACAAGGTCCAAAGTGGAGAAACCCCGTCTTTCTCTTTCCTTGCCGTCAATGTCACGGTCGGTAGGTCCTCATTATGCTTGGGGTTGGTTTAGGGCTAGGTGGCTTTGAGGCTGGTTGTCATCAAGTTTGGAGGGCTCGTTCGGTTCAGGGGTGCAGGAGTCTTTTTCGGAAACACATGGAGGGGAACAAGCAAGGCACACCATTTCTGACAAATTTGCTACATGGTGCTACGGTCCTTTGTTGCAAGCTGGAACTCGTTTTTCAACCCGGTTCGAGGTCCCCTGAACCATACTATACGCATAGCCGCTTAGCCATGATCGATGATACTTAGCAGAAAGGCTCTCGTACGCGAAACATGCGGCTTGAGACGAGGTCAACAGCCACCTTCACACCAATCCAGGACACCTCCCACCAGTTGAAGCTCATCCGGGGCCCCTCGCTTCGAGGGTCTCCAGCTCTGCATTTGAAAGCCCCTGACCGAATGTCCAACGCAGGCGGCACCCCCTGTTTTGGCAGCCCCAAACCGTGCCTGGCATGTATTTCACCTGCTTTCCGGGCATAACAAACAGGTTGGGGGGTGAAACAAATCGAAGTCACCTAGGCGAGGGGTAGGCCCAGTTGGATTTCTGGACCTCCGCCAACACAATAAAACATGTTTGTAAAGGTTCGCTAGGACTCTCCACTTTAGTGAACTCGAGCATTCCGCACGCTCGTGTCTTTTGTCTTGGCGGTAGGCATGGACTACTCACTTTGCCACAAGACCACTAAGCAAGCTCTTCATTCTTTTGGATCTTGACTTTGTATAAACTATAAACCGCCCGAGCCAGAATTGACCCCAGAGATCCGGCAAGCCGCATGCACACCAGTGGCTCTAATCATTTGGAACAGCTCTTCACCCGAAGGGTCGAACATCGGGGCTGACCATGTGACCCCGCCAATTGAAACTGAGAGGTTGCCGCTGGCATGTGCTGCAACCCCAAAGCAAAGCTGCCAACCAACGGCAAAAGCGCCCCTCTTGACCGAGTCGGATCAAAAACAATTTCCTTGCCCACCACAAGTACTTCCAATGTCTAACATTGGGTTTCAACAAGTTGATAATCTCTTCCTGATACTTTGAAGACGAGTTCTCCCCGTATCTCCGTGTAATGGCAGCCAGCCATAGCATAAGCTGCGCTGATGGCAACATCCTGGAAAGCTAAGCCAGCATTCATCAGTGTGCTTGTGGTTTATTTGCTGTTGCAATCTTCAATGCTATGGAATGGTGGCCTCATACTTCCCCCCTCTTGCGCGTGCAACATCTCTTGATGAGGCTGAAGCCAGATTCCCTCTGCTGGTCAAGAAAGCTTACCACTACAAATCCAGACCACTCCTTAGGATAGACAAAGCATGGCCAATTGCTACCCCAAACAGGCCCTGAAGCTGCCACCGGGCTGGCTCATGTACTCAACTGGCGAAAACTGCCTGCCGTCTAAAATTGACATGATCAGCTGACTAATTACCTTTTTTTCCCTTGTCTTCCGCAATGCCAACGTGGATTTGATCGTGTTGTGGACTATGTCATGTTGAAAGACCTCTTTGCCCGTCTTTGCCCAAACCTCCCCAGGTGCAAACACGCCTCCGGACGTTTTCCCGACACGGGCTTCGCCTTGGATTGCAGGCTGCCGGAAGTGATCGGGGATGAACACCTCTAACAAAGCTCCCCGGCTACAACAAGGATATCCATGTAGACATCCTCACGACAGCAACAAGAGGTGATGTTGACCTATTGGCAGATGAAGGGGATGTCCAAAAGCTTCTGTAAAGCTCGTCCTCTCCGAGCCCACTCCAATCCATGCACGTAAAAGCTACACATTGAGGGGTTCAGAATGCCTCAAAAGTGGTTGTGCCCTGTGTGAGTTACAAGGGATACCAAAGTCGATGTTGTAAAATGTGCGCTCATTCATGCTTCCGATGCAAATACACAAAACATCACCGCACAGCGCTGTACAGGGTCAACAAACAGTGTTCTTTGAGGCGCAACACATTTTAGGATGTACCTATACTTTAAGTGTGCCAGTAATTTGGATGGCAACTCCCCTGGACCTTTGAAACACTTTACGCAAGGACCACGTGCTACCATTTGGGCCATGCATAGACACATTTGGTGAGCCACTGTTCGGGCCCAACTTGTCGCTTAGCATGCTGCTTCTGTTGACACAACGGGGCTAGACCCTCACACACACAGAGCAATGCCATTCAGGGCCATACGGGCCATTTGGCTGGGAATGAGACCAATCACAAGTTGTCCATAATGACAGTGTACTGATCTCAACTCCAAAGGACAACAAGAAACTCAAGTTAACATTCCCACAGCCTGGCGCTTTGTATGGAAGACAGGGGCCCTTGCTATCTGCCAAACCGTTAGTGTCTGGGTTTCAAACAAACAGTAGCTTGCATCCTTAAAATATATCAGCACCCCGAGGTTGGTAGAAGCTGTAGCTCTGCGGCAGGTCCTTTTTTCGCATTTTCCGATGCACGAATTGACTCTAAAACCTCGCGCCCTTCTTTGGAGGGGCGATGCGGGTGAACCGAGTTGGCCTGCATCAGACCATGTGAATATTTGGACAATCTGTGTGATGTGCGAATGTAAACTACATAGTCAACAACGTCCTTCATTGTTTGCCGAGTCTGAGGCTTCCATCTGTAAGTTAAGCATACTCCGAACCATTTGCGCACGTCACCCAGGGTGAGATCAGTTCTCTTGATGCCCCACCTAACGCTGGGGACAATGGGCGGAGTGGCCCATTCATGTTTGCTCGATTCCTGAACACAACACTCACACACAACACTCACACACAAACGATTATAGCACAACCCCTGCAAGTCGAATGCATTATAATGTTGCCTCAAACGGTTCAACTGAGAGTGAATTGTGGTGCTGAGTGCTTCCATACTTGGGCGTATGTTAAATTGACGTCGCCTGTAAAGGTGGCCTTCCCACACGCAACCACTGTAAAAAACGCCTGTAGCATTAACGCCCGTGAGACCCGAAGCCGGCGAAGAACATCTCCTGCGTGCGACATTGAACCAGGGGGTTCAAAAGGGAAAGCAAATCGACCCAAAGGGTTGAACACCTACTACAACAAGCTCTGGTTCAGCCCATGCAGGTTAAGCTTGCTTGCATGTAACCGACGGGTTGAATGAGCCAAATGGTCATGAATGCTTGGCGAACTCGGGATATTCACAGAAAAAATGAAATTAGCCCTCGCGTAAAACTGCTTGCTGAAGCCTTTGCACTGGTACCGGGGGCGACCTGCAGAAACGTTCCTGGAAGAAACTCAATGGGCTCCGCCTTCAGATGTCAAGCACACGTCAGGCTTGCGTGTTTGTTTGCTTGTTTCTGTCTGTCTGTTTATTTGTTGCGTTGGTTGCTGTAAAGGCGCATTTGCTGAGAGGCATACGCTGAAGGGTGCACCCATGAACACCGCTCATTGCGCCTCATGATGTCCTGCAAAGGCCTGATCTGAGACAAACCAAAACAAAGTCACAAAATGAAGCGCTAAGCACAAGCTGGGTGCTTCTTGCTTTAGGGGGGGACCGGGGAAGAAAACCGGCGCCTCTGTCTGTGGTTGGTTCTTACAAGGAAACCAAGCTGCCCACAATTATTTGCTAACCCGGCTGCTTCACAAAGAGAGAGAGAGAGAGAAAGCAAAAAAGAGAGGGCGCACGAGAAGAAGCAAAGCTTCATGGTTCTCATTGATGTTGCCACAGAGATATGTTTCAGCTTCACGCAGTGCTGAGGTGGTGTCAAGTCTGTATGACCCTAACAGCTCCAACAAGTAAGCTTAAGTCAAACACAAGCTGTTCTGCACACCTGAAATTACTGGGCTTTCGAAGCACCCGAAATCTTTAGTCAGTTAGGTAAAGCAAAGAAGATTCAAGCTCAACCTTGTTGTCCTCCTTGTGAAATATTAAACCAGAACGCCACAAGTCAATCAGGCTGGCAAACGGGGAAGCTACAACATGTATCGCTCGCGCCAGAGATCGATCACGACTACAGTGCTCAAAGCCAAATGATGCCTGCTTCCCCAGCGATGGTTACTCAGTAGCACCAGAAGGGCGTTTAGCTTGCCATGTTTCCATAGCATTTTGGCAGAATCCTAATACAAGGGGCTAAGTAATTGGGATGGGGGCTTCAAATTAAGTCATGACCATTGGAAATATAGTGTTTATTGTTCAGCCCGTTTGTCTTGCTTAAGTGCCTCTCTTCCCTACCCTCCCAGTCCGTCGTCGCTGTGCATCGCTACATGCACCGCTCATAGGCACAGTTGAAGAGACTCTCCCCCAGGTGATGCAGAATTCCTCACCAAGACCGCGGAGGCAGAGGTTTCTCAAGAGGGGGCTCCTAAAATGGGAATCCCTGCAAAACCAACCAAAAAGGGTCCACCAGTGTGAGAAACCCTAGCTGAAACCTCATCCAGTGAGTCCCGGTAGCCACAATAGGCAACCTGGGTCTCTTCTTTGTGGCGCCCGTTTTGAGGTGATTTCAAGCGAAACCAAAGGGACCCCCCATTTGGGTGGTTCACTCATTACACATCCACCTGAGGTTGAGGGTTGAATGTTTTTCCCTTGAAAGCTTGCTTGCATCCCAGGGAACGCTCACCTCGAAAAACAATGTTATGTTAATATAGAAATGCTCACAAAACAGCATCATAATGCCTTGGATGGAGCCCTTTGTTTTGGCTTGGTAGCTACGGACCCGCTCCCAGCAAGGTGATTGTTCAGGATGCTGAATTAAAAAAAAAGGGAAACACTTGTGGTCAGTCAGTAGCATCGTTCTCTCTATGTCGCTTCAGGTCAAAGGCACCGCCTCCAATGCTGTACATCAAATGATGGCTTGCAAAGCCGCTGGAGGGGGGGGTCAGTGTAATCAGCTCGAGAGTGGAGTCAACACCAAGAAAGCCTCTTCATACTGTAATTGACCCTTGAGAAGAAGATGTTGTTTGAAGGGATTATCAGGACCTATGGTTGAAAACAGGCAGATGCTTTCTTTAATTGGCACGCATCAACTACAAAGCACAACATGCAAAACAAAACACATTGCTACCGACCATTCTACACATGCGTGCCACAAACAGGGCACCTTTGCATGGGGATACTATCGGTAAATCAGCAGGGACATCTATGTCCCATGTGGGGGCCACCCGTACAATCGTGCACTGCGTGACTGCTAAGACAAACTTACTTGGCAAGCATCACGGTTGGCTTCTCTTGCATTCGGAATGCATCATTGGAGTGATACATGTGATCCTCTGAGCCAGGATTGTCTACCAAGTGCCATAGCAAGCACTTGAACAAGATCAGTCATGAACGTCCACTCGTGAGTGCTTGTCAAAGACCAGACTGCAAGGAAAAGCTGCATTCAAAGCCAAACCAGACCCCACCGAAAGGCCCAATTGCAGCAAAGCGTCTCCGCCAATGGATAGGCTCCACTGACAAAGGCTTCTCTTGCCTGCGGATCGCACACCCTTAGAGCTGTTCGCCCATAGCCTGACGTTGCATCCTGTGCATTAGGTGCTCCGTTGAAAGGTTGCCTGCGGCCTCGCATTACAAGAACACACTCTGGAATTCTAAGCTCGGAGAAAGGGGTGCAAACAGGTCGGACATGTGATTCGATGATGCACGCAGCTCTGGTGCATAGCTATCTGCTACTTCGTGGCGAACTGCCGGGTAAAGCTTCAGCAAGCTCTGCTTCAGGCCGTATTGAAAACATGCATGCTTCCCGCGGATCGTCACGACTGGGCGTTGCCACCTTTTATGTGATTCACGAAAAGCATCCACGAGTGCGCGTTTGGTCTGCAAACTTGTCAAATTCCTTCGAAGCCAATCAAATTGCAGCAAACATAGCTGTCCAACTTCCCCTGAAAAACCGGTCAAATTCCCTCAAGAAACCTGTCAAAATACCTGTCCAACTCTGCCCAAGAGACCGGTCTAGAAATCGGTCAACTTGCCGCAGCCAAATTGCCCCTCGAAAGCCCAGCCCACTATATCCTGAGAAGCAGCTCACCCGCAAGCGAACACAATACTTACCTCAAAGCCGGCCAAAATCATGCTGCCGAGGCGGGCAACGCGAAGCGTTTACAATTAACTTTGAACCAGAGATGCCAAACAGCTTCGTCCCAAACCTTCAATCTGAACTTGTGTTTGTTAGTGCTGGTGCTTTTGTTCGACAGCACAGGACAAGAGCCGGAACCCGTGGTATCCGAACGAACTGCCCGCCTCTTCCGAGCCTCTGAGTTTTGGCGGAGCTGCTTCTCCGCGGCGAGACCCAAGGCCTTTCCTCGGGAAGCACATCCAGGGCCCAAGGGAACCTGGGAATGATTCTGCATAGAAATGGACTTTTGTGTATGTATTTGCAAAACTGTTGTATGTGTTCATTTATGAATTAATTGATCAATTAAATAATTAAATAATTAACTGATTAATTGTTTCATTAAACACTTGTTTGTGTATCTGTCTATCTGTCTATCTGTCTTTCTATCTGTCTGTCTGTCTATCTATTATAGTCTATCTGTCTGTCTGTATGTCTCTCTATCTATCAATCCATATATATATATATATGTATATATTACGTATCTATCCGTCTATCCATCAATGTGCGTTACATACAATAAGTGCAACAACATATTAATGGCTATAGATGCAAAAAACGACTCAAACATGGTGGGTGGAATAAATCCCCCTTACAAACTTGACATCCACCACAGGTCCGCATGGAAAAACATACCCACGCTACACGAATTGGTTGGAAATCGTGCAGTATTTGAAGTATTCAGCTACACCCATGAACCTTGGCTGAAGGCACCTGCGACAGTTTCGGAGGGACGTATGATGATATGATTAATGTACGAGTCTTTCAGCATGCCAAAGCCAGCAATTGTGGTGCTGCGACATGACGATGGACAGAATGGAAGTTGAAGGCCGAGACGCTGCATGCGGTTTCAACTGGGCAATTCAGCACTTACAATATCAATTGGTGTTGCCCAATACTGAATGTGCTGCCCTTCACCAAAAACGCACGCAGCTGTCAGGGGTATACAGTTGCGATGACGGTTCCAATTTATGAAATTCAACTTTTAAAGGGAGAATAAAGTCTGAGGGAAACGCGACAACCCATCTCATGCAGGCGGCTTTGCGGGGGGGGGGGGGGCAAGGGGAGTGGGGGCATCTGGAAGTCCATTTAAGATAGCACGTCTATCATAAGGACTACCTGGTGAGCTTAGTAAAGCCTTAATGTCAAGCCGCATTAAGGCCAAGCTAAGCGAAGCTAATACCCAGTCAGGGCTTAATATGCGACTATTGGAGCTCAATCTTAGCATATTCCAATCAAGGTTAATAAGGCTACATATATCAAGCACAATATTCAAGCACACTCAACAGTTAGCCGCATTCAGCCAAACCATACGTGTGCCCAACCTCGCCTCAACAGACATGGAAGTAGAAACTGCGCCATTTCCATGACAGGCATTTTGTTAGTTGTTCTATTTTGCCTTCCTCTTCCCTTCTGATGCCTCTCAAGCTTTTGGGTCCTGTGGTTCCTGTTGGCGATATACATGAATGGGATAACTCGGTCCAACTAGCCAACTTTACCCAAGAACACCCTTTGGCTAGTTGAGCCCAGTCATCCCAAAACGGAACCAAAACGCAGCGAACCACGCGGTCTAAACTATATCAGTAGTTGATCCATTGGGTGCCAGCCGGGGCATATATCACATCTGTTGACACCCTGAATGATCGAATGAAAGAGGACGGTGGATGCTTTTTGCCCTTTCTGCGCGGGAAACACGTCACAGTAAATCCAAACTTATCCACTGTGTATATTCATTTGTATGTTGAGGTACGATCCTTCAAACAAACATGGCAGATCCGCCTTTCCAAAAGGGCACACACACACACACCTTCCAAGACGGATCTGGTTCTACTTGCATGTTGCACAGCACGCAGCCCATTGTGCGCCAGCAAACAAGGAATCCATGCAGCACCAAGTGGCCGTCTGGGCTCTTGACCCGCGCCAGCATCTCCGGCAGATCCTGCGGGGAAGAACATGTCCCGTTGGAAGCAAGCGCTGCCTTCAAAAGAGCTTGTACAAATTGCTCCAACAGAGTTCTTATCATAGAAGCAGCGGCTCACGCCAGCTCATTTGGAACCTCTCCTCGCTCTCTCTCTCTCTCTCTTTCTCTTTCTCTCCCATCCTTTCTTCCGTGCTTTTTTTTTACTTGTTTATTGATCCATTATTATATATGTTTGTATTCATTGTTCATTATTCGCATGCGTTTTTCCTAACCTTTTATCTATCTCTTCGTTGCTTTGTTGGTTTCTTTCTTGGTTTCTTTGTCATTTTTTTCTGCGTGTATTTCCTTTTGTTCTTGCGTTGGTTCTTTCTTTTCTTCCTTCACTTCACTTCTTATCCTTTCGTTTCTCTTATTTTATGTTTGTCCTTCCTTCCTTCCTTCCTTCCTGACTTCCTTCCTTCCTTCCTTTGTCTGTTCTTCTTTCTGTCACTTGTAGTTTTCTTTATTTTCATTGTTTTGCATATTTTCTCTGCTTTTCTTTCATTCTGTCTGTCTCTGCTTCTCTCTCTCCCCCTGTCTCTTCCTCCCTCCCTCTCCTTGAAGGTATCTGCTGGTATGCCCACGGCACGCTCCAACACCGCCGGCACGAAAGGATACCTCCGTTCACCGGGCCGCCCGGGCCGCCCGGGCTGCTCCCCATGAAGGACCCAACGCTTGGGAGTGCTTGGAACTTCCGTCCACCGAACTGTTGCTGGTTACCAAGGGCCAGGCAGAAGAAACAAGCACAGTTTTGTGAAGACATATGGAAGTGCATGGGTTTCAAGCGTGGAAGTACACCAAGACCTCTCGGGACAGCTGAACTATCAGGCATGGACTTGTTCCTTTCACCGGATGATCTGCCAATCACGGAAATTGCGTGGGCATGATTCCTCATAAGATCTCATAAGGGTGTCTATGCTTCCTTCTGGAGGGGAAACCTAAATTATACAGGGCCAGAAAAGAAGGCTGCCAGCATCCGCAAGAAGATCCCAGTTGCCCAGCGACCCTAGAAAAAAGTGGCCTTCTGGGTTGGACGCGTTTGGATACTTTTTGGGGGATCTTGTCGCGCCTTTCCGTGCTGAAGCGGATGAGCGCGGACCCTGGGAAGTCTGCAGCGATGGACTCCTTGGAGGCATGCCCAAGCTCTCCGTTTCTTGCGGTACCCATTTTGACAGCCCAGCACTTGGAGCCGTGAGAGCGGAAAAACTTGCGGAGCTTCATTGGCCCCTTCAGCACTTGCGGCTTGACCAACAAGCCACGCCTAAAAATCAGCATCGGATGTCGCTCGCAATCAGGCACCGGAGTCTGAATTATTGGTTGTGTCAAACATCATCGCAAAACAATATCCCATGATGCGCATGCCGAAGACAATATTGTATCATATGCTGATCTACTTCGGCATGCACATAACAGGAATCTATTTGCCATTCACAAGCTTCTGCTTCTTGCTTGGCACTTGGCATGGCACAAAATATGCCTGAATGCATTTCAGTTGCATTCAGAGCTGCCATTCGCCAAATTGATTGTTTCAATATTCAAGGTGTGTCCTCACTGTGAGAGAGTGACTTCAACACAACTGCAACACTACTGGGACAATGAGGAGGACAAATACCGGCCTGAGCTCGGGCCACAACCCCCCTCCCCCTTTTTGCTTTCTGGCTTTGCCGAGGGGCCATGGGAAAGGATGCCAGGCGGCTGGTCTTAAAGGTGGTGTCCAACTCCAAGATCGCCAGCCGACTCTTCGAGGCCGCCACACCTTGCTGGACCAAGGGCTACGCAGGCAAGGAATTCATTCCAACCCCAGATCTCTTCTTTTTGCAATACATTTGCCTTTTGGCTGATGGGGCCGAAAACAACAGGTTGGAGGTCCTTGATTCCACATTCTGTTCAATCGTTCCTCACAAAAGACGGCGTTTTCTCTGGGTGTTTGGTGGTATTTTAGCAAGAAGGATTCGGCTCCCACGATCCTGCCCCAAGACTCAAAGGGCACTTCGTAAGGCACCTCAAGCAGTTAAGTGCCCTTTGACTTGTGGGGTCGCGACCCTCCTTGCAACACAAATCCCCGGGCGTCAGGTTTGGCAAGAAATGGGCGCAACATCTCTAGGCTGCGATGCCACGTCGCCTTCCAGCCACGAGATGAAGCCTTGAAGGCTCTGCTCGTACTTCTGGTGGCAGAAAGAATCGCTGAGCCGCACGTTGGGAATACAATCGCCTCGCGATGGACAGACGGAAGCGTCTGCAAACACAAACGTGCACCCTGCTGACAGCCTGAACAATTGGTTGCCTCTAGGTGTCCTGCTGGTTTTCTCCTTGGAGTTCCCTGGAAGCGGAGTGAAAACTGAGAGACGCCCGAGCATGTTACCTACCACGAAAAATCCTGCACAACAAAGCCACCCAGCTGTGGCTCTAATCGCAAAATTGGGAACTGCTCGGCGCGGATTGCCGCCTAGACTTAGAAGCCCTCATGTCACGTTTGTTGAAACCACATTTACACTTGTCCGAAGTGCTTTGCCACAGCCCTTGTTAAATCCTGCATCCACACACAAACTCACGATCCTCTTCCCTACGATCCTGTTGACCGCACATGTTTTCGACATCTCGGGAGGGGGTGGCGCTTTGAAGGCCGGAGACGGGCCTTGGCAGTTGGCGCACTTGGGGAGACAGTCCGCCGTGACGCAGCCAAATTGCCGCAAGTTCTCTAGGATCTCCTGGACCTGTCAAAATGGCCCCAGCCAAGAATGACATGGCTGGCCAATGTGACAAGGCACCAAAAGGGCACCAAAAGGGCAACGCAACAAACCAACTTCCTAGTCAATGCTCAACCCTGGTCATCCTTTAGAGGCTAGCAGAACCCAAGGAAGTGAGCCGGAAAAATCAAATGCTAGTTCCAAGCTGAAGGCACGGCAGTGCGGGATTCGAAGACTGAGCTCTTAGAGCAGGCTCGCGCGCACTGGTAGTACTTCCTCAGCCGGCCGGAGACAAAGGACAGGGAAACCCATGGGTGGGTGTTGTTTGTTTGTTTGTTTGTTTGCTTGCTTGCTTGCTTGTTTCTTTGTTTGTTTGCTTGTGTGCTTGCCTGCTTGCTTTTGCTGCTTTTGTTTGCTTTGTTTGCTTTGTTTGTTTGCTAGCTTGCTAGGCAGCCTTCCTGTTTGTTTCGTACTGTCATTTGGGCATTGTCCTGGTTTTGCTTCTCTTTCAGCAAATGTCAAACTAAGCACTGACCAAATCGGTGGAACAAAAAACAGTATTTTCCCAACACAAACATGTTGTCCCCTAGATCGAAGACTGGCGATTGTACAGAAACCTGTTCAGCGAATCGTCAATCCTGGCCACACCCAAAACACCTTAGTTGTCCAACAACAGTAAAGCTTGTTTTCCGTGGATCGAGGATTCAAGATCTTCAATCCTGGCCAAAAAATCAAAACAGTTGTCTTAAACTTGAAAGTTGTTTCCCCCTGGGAAGAAGCCTGAAGATTGAAAGCTCCCCAAAACATGTATAAGAAAAACGTCAATCGTGGCCAGCCCAAAGGCCCAATTGAAAAAGCTTGAAGTGTTCAACAAACTGTAGTCTTTCCCCTGGATTAAAAATTGAAGAATGATAATTCCTCGGCACGCTTGCTACAGAATTGTCAATCCTTGCCAACTTCAAACAACTTTATTTCTTGGCTTGGCTCAGTTCTTGCTTAGTTAAAATCACGTCGAATTAGACAAGGAAAGTAGCCCTTGTGAAGTTGAACCATCTTTCAGCTGGCAACTTCAATAGTTGTTTTCTCCGATTGTTGTTTATCATAAATTCGAAACAAATTACAAGCGATTTAAATTCAATTTGGCTTGAACTTGAGCTAGCATCTTAAATTGGATCTTCTTCCCAATTTGATGTTCAATGGATGTTATATTAATCGATTTAGCAACACATAGGTAGACATTGCTTTTCACATTTTGACTTGAATAGGATTCATTCCACGCAACTGGAATTATGCAATTGGAGCTTAAATAGAATGCACATACAACTGCACAAGGACATGGAGTACATCTATGAGTGATTCGGACTTCAAGTAGCCCTCATATTAACGGTGTGCTGGCTTTCTCGGCAAAACCATGAGCAAATAAACAAATAGAGCAGCTACTGGCACGTTGAAGCTGCCAAAGTGTACTTCGTATATTTTATGTTTTTGGAGCTGAAACTACCAATGTTGTACTTTGCGTACAAAAAGGTCTGGAGTGCAGTAAAGCTGACCCAAGCACAGGTCCAAAGAGGGGAGGTGGCATGTGTATGCTAGGTACAACAAGTTGGGTATGCAACATAATTCTAAGACTTACACTAAACACGCTCGTGTTGTGTGCTCATCTCTTGGTGGAAAGTTCGTGAACCCCTTCCAGCAAGTTCCCTTATGCAACTGCAGCTATGATACTACAATATGAGCAGGCCTTGCAAATCTCTTAAATACCAAGTTTGCTTTATCTGGAACAGCCGTACTGTGAATGAATAAAATCCTGCACCAGTTGAGAGGTGCTTTATCCCAGTATTCATAGGGTGCTATCCATCGCTGGTGCGATGCGGATTTTGTGCACAGCCCGATTGAAACTCTGTGCCGAATCGTAAAATAAGTCCCATGTTCAACGGGCTCGCAAAGGACTCCAGGACTTGATTTATCTCGGGAGGTCCATGTCCTTTCTCCTTACTGCGGCCACCGGCTGTTCTGCATCAAGATGCACTCATACTAATACTTGCTTAAAAAGTCAAAGCATGTAGGTGCAGACCTGTTGACTATGGAACCGCCGCTGGCATCAGAAAAAGAACAACGGCGCTTAGATTCTGAGCAAGGGATTTAGGGATGGGGGCTTCTTTGCCCAGTCTCCAACTACCTGCAGGAGTGTAGATCCGGCGGCTGTCAAAGCCAGCACGCTCAAACAATTGGTCGGCGCTGCAGCTGTACACGAAATAGTCCTCGAAGGGGCTTCACGGAAACCTCCGTTTTGCTCGTTTATTCTTAAGCAAGTGGGCAAATGGGCATCCCCTGCTTGTTTCGCTTGTTTGCTCGTCCCAACCCAGCCATAGATCACTGCAACATTTGCCATCCATTCGCCGATGTCGCCTTGTCGCCAATGGCACTGGACAGGTTTTCCAGCAAGGCTTCATCAACTGGCATGCTGTTCACCTGCCAAGCTGAGGCGATGGTGACAACCTTCGACTTGGGCATATCTTAAAAGCCCAGTGGCCATGGGTAAACAAGGGCACCCTCTTCTGGCGTTTGATTGTAAAGGGAAACCCTTCCCAAAGCAAAGGGAAAAAGGGTTCCACTGGGCAGCAGGGAAATGATGTAGGATAGACTGTGCGGTGGCTGCGTGAGGGAGAGCAACTAAACCAATATTGTCGACTTGAATCCGCCAAGTACCCACAAGTACCCCTGCAACAAAAGGCAAAAGGGTGGAAAGCAAAATGTCACAAAGGTCTAGGCAGGAGACCATATTTGCTGGCTGTACCCCCAATAGTGGAAACCAATCTGCACCAGAAATCACATGCGAGGCAAACAAGTGTGAATGTCCTTTTGGCTTGCTTCGAAACCAAGGTGAAAAGGGTGCCTGCCAAAAACAACATGTGTAACGATTGGCAAGCAACAAGGAAACAGGCACGGGCATCCGAAACCCTACTATACGTACTTCCAAAAGAAGAATTGCCTGGCCTAAGCCGGGATTGTACGACTGATGCCCACAGCATCCCACAGCACACGACGTATCTGATTGCACAATAAGTTCTAGTTATATACAGTAATGTTGAAGGCAAGTCTGTTGCGGCTTTTGTACACATCTATTTATTGGCAGTTGTGTTGAAGCATCACGGCACATCAATCAAAGCACCTGGTGGAACAAGCTGACAAGATATTCATGCATCTGGGCGGCAAACATTCGCTTGTGCGGGTGTCATAATGTGTGTGTATATGCTGAGCCCGCTCAGAATCTCCTGCTTATCACCAACTAGCAAAGACTCTACGGTGTGCGTTCCAGGAAAACTGGTATGGGCGCCCTGCTAATCTCGCAGCTGCTCTTCTGCAACAGTTTGAATCAATGTCAGAATCAAGTATTGCTGAGCCAAACTCCTTCTTGAAAGTGTGATTGACAACTAGGTTGCAGATCGGTGTGCTTGTAGATACCACCTTGCCTTCTTTTGATGTTGAGGGCTCTTGCAATGTCCAAAGCCTGAACATCTGGTCTGAATGTGTAGCTATGCACAACAAAGCAATGGATGAAACAAGTCCGCAGGCCAGGTCTTCAAGCAGTTGTAATTAAAAAGAAAACTGTTCGCAGCTCATAAACGCACGGTATCGCCTTTTCTGTGTGGTCGGCCCAAAAGCCCCACTGGTCATAGAGGGACAAACGGCCATCCGTCACGATGGCAGCGCAGTCGGTGGCGGTCTTGTAGCCCCACCTTAGCTTACAACTCAGTACGAGGACCAGCACGTGCAAATCCCAGGTTTTTCCAAACACAAATGGGAGATGCGATGCGTTCGGTTGTCCTTGCCTAGATTGACACCACAAGCAAGATTCCGAATCGACTCAACGGTGCTTCTCAGAATCGGCGTCTCCAAAAACCGTTGGTTTCCTCTAGATTTCTGATTAAAACCAGCCAAAAGGGGTCCTCCATTGTGGGAACCCCCCCCCCCCGGAAAAAATCAATAAATCCGCCGACGCCAGTTGAGCGTGTAGATGGCAGTTTGCAACTTGGTCTTCCTTCGGAATCGAATCTCTTATCAAAGCCGAAGGCTTTCGGGACTACTATTTTTTGGGCATGCTGTGCTGGATGCGAAGACTGTCTGTTCATGTACGTTGTGTGGTTGCATCCCTTGCATTTCCAGCATCCTCAGCATCCCCAGCTTACTAATAGAGGACTGTGCGGATCGCGTAGCGATTTCAATAATAAAGCTTAACTCCTTGTAGCGAAAACTCCGATCGAGCCAAATGCCCGGTGACTGGTACAAGAATCGCAACCCTTTCAACCCTTTTTGGGTTGATCGTTCTTACGGGGGAAGCCACCAAGAAACATGGCAAAAGGGAAAAGGGCAGAATCCGCTGGACCGAACTGGGTCTGTGTTTGTACAGATCCAAAATGGGTGGTACTGACCTGCCCGCCCGAGATTAAAAAAAAAAAAACGAGGCGCTGCGGCATTTCCGGGTACGATTCCGCGAAGTGCTCCGCGGAGCGGAAGGCGTCTGGGTGCCCGGAGGAGGCTGCCAGGCTGCCGGAGCCTAAGTCGGCAATGCCCGTGGGCATTTGGTTCCTTTGCGGGGCGACCCGTCAAAACTATGGCTTTACTGCTGACTTCCCTTCAACACCGGTTTCGTGGTTGTCCTTCGGTCCTTGGGGTTTCGATTTAACGCCAACCAAAAAATGGTACAGTACTACAGTTCCAAAAACGGGGGGAAGGTCCCTTTGAACTATGGCCAAAAAGGAAGGGGCATCTTTAGGCTTGCTACCCTTCTTGGGGTTGGTTTGAAGGGAACCGAAGGAAACCGACCCATTTTGGATTTTATGTTTTTAAGGAGTCTGGTTTTGGTGGGGAAACAGGAGGAGCCGTCTAAGTCGTAAGGCTGGGGCAAATTTAGCAAGACATCCTCAAGACTTCCCACTTTGCTCTTTCCAGGCAAAGATACTTTTCCATGATTCACCGGGGGTTGCCTCTGGAGTTGCCGCTTCGGGTCAGTTCTTGGCTTTGTGGGTCTGGCGTTTGGCATTGGCTGGTTGATGTTCCGGCTGGTCTTGTTGTCCGGTGAGGGAACACAGGTGCATCACCCTCAGCAGGAAATGATACGTCTTCTGTGGGACTTGGTTGTGGACCCTTAGATCGCTCAGGAGAATTGATTGTTACATGTGAATTTCTTGCCAGGTCAATGGGAGATGCTTTTCCGAAGCAACCAGCCATGAACAGGTTGGTTACTCACAACAAAATGGAAGACAGCCAACAAACAACACATCATTGACCTACAAGAGGAGCCTATGGGGGAGCTCTGCCCTGGATAAGCCTAAGCCAAGGACAAACTTAAACCTTGTTAACAGTTCAACAGGTGATAGCCCCCTCCCCAATACTCCCCTAAAATACTGCCCACAAGCCACAAGCGGCTCATTTGCCAAGGCGCCACAGCAAATCAGCACCGCCTGCGCCTCTGCAAGCCACTTGCCCGCTGCCATCTCCTCGTCCAGTGCACGGCAAGGGAACGTTCTGTTCATGTATACCAACGTTCAACAACTCGGTTGACCCCTAGTAGGGGCAAAAGGTGAGCTTCTTCAAGGTGGATGGATACCTGACAAGCCTACTGGGTCTGTCTCAAAGGGATCCACTTTAGAGACAAACCCATGTAAAACAAGCAGATCCTGCTTCCCCACTCTTTATCCCAATGTTGGGACTGGTTGGTGCGTCAAGCAACAAAATGGCTCCGGTCCAATGTCACTTGCCTCCGTTCATTTGCCAAGAGCGGGAAAGGGACGGCGCGGGTAAACTCATAAAACCAAACTGAGACCAGTACCATCAATGTTACACCAGGTGACCTAAACACGGGCACTGGCACCAATGCCTGTTGGGCCCACAGCCCCACTGCAGGACACCTTGAGTGACGCCCTTCCAAACAACTCCAGGAAAGGTTTGCTCCCAGGCTCTTGTTTTTTTTGCTACTGGCAACTCCTGGATACCGCCGGTTGCCCTTGTTTGTCCGGCATAGCGTCTCTGGTTCTGATACAGCTCTGACATTCTGAGCGTCGGAGAACTCCTTCTTTATTAGTTGCTCATGCAAGTCGATTTCTCTCCTGGGTCGGGGTTATGTTGCACCCAGTTTCAGCTTCAGTGCCCCTGAAAGACGAAGGTAGCCCATTTGGCGGTTCATCAGCCCATTTGGCGCTTCATCAGTTAGTTGTAGTGGCATCCACTGAACAACGGGCGGCTCGTTTCAGACCAAGACTTGCTTTCGGCTGACTGGTAAACTCTCGAAACACGTACATGGGATTTCAAGAGTGCCATTGATCGCCTGGGGATGACCTGCGAGCTGTCCTCTTGTGTCCACTCCCGCCGCTTCACTGTGGCCACCGGCGAAACCACGTTTCCGCCCGAGCCCAAGGTGGGCGGCCTCTTGATCGGAGACCCCGCCTGGCTAAACGCCAGCATGGTGAACCTTACCCAATTCTGGTGTAGTCATCCTCCTTGCTCACCCACACATACGGGAAGTGTACAGCTTGAGTCGTCAATTGCGGCTTAATTGTTTATAAACTGCTGAGAACGGGCAAGATCGATTTCAGACAAGCCTACAATTATTCATAAATGGAGACATGGCATGTGTACACTCTTTCTTAAGCATTCTCGCCAGAATGTAATCCAAACGCCTCCACACCTTCCATCCATTCCCCCCTCCCCCCCAAAGCAAGTTCCTGTAATTTCCGAACCCCGCCTCCAACACCTTTGGTTGGTCCACCGTATGCAACGGCAACGGCTGCGGGGCTGCCGGCTGCAGGGCTGCCGGCTCCGGCGCAGCAGGCTGAGGGGCTTCTGGCGACGGCTGCGGCTGTGGTGCGGGCGGCAGCTCTGTGATGGTCACGGGTGCCGGAAGCACCTGGGGAAGGACCGAAGGACGGGAAATTGTGATCGTAGGCCTGTTTACAGTAGGGGATTGCTCGAGGAAAGCAACTGGAAAACAGCCATGTGAACGGACCCTAGTCATGAAACACTTCCGTTGGTAACAGCCTGCTCAACATGAATATCAGCAGGCTTCCAACAAGTGTGAAGGTCCCATCTAGAGGTACCCGAGGTGAAACGTGGTTTGCATACTAAAGCGTTATATATGCACATACGATCAAGTTCACAGATATTATAGGCGAGGAGGCAAGTCATATGTTGTTCCCGCTTGCTGCATTTTCCTCCCTTACAACTAGCTGGATGGCTTTTGTTTCCCTCGAGCAACTGATGGGGGTCAGCAACCATGGATGTCCCATTTTTCCTCACGATGATTTCTACGTCTTCACGATCTTCATGTTTGTACAAATAGGTCCCTGAATTCCATGTGTGGCTCTCTTCAGCTTTGAAAGAAACATGAAGAGGGGCCCGAAAATCCATCTGTGAGATTGCTTAATTCAACGTGAAACAACCCTAAGAAGAAAACCTACCCTTCAATCCACGCATCCATGGACGGTGTGGGAAATTCGGAGTCTGATGTTATGCAGTCCTCAGTCGCAGAAAACAACCTTCGCCTCACTGTGCTTGGCGTGATTGTTGTTTTCAAGTTCCTTTATGTATTTTTGTTTGTTTTAGCGTGTGGCTGCAAAGTGGTTGAAGTTTTTTGCTAATGAACATACTTAAAGGATTGGAACATGTGCCTTTCGAACCAACCGCTTCCTTTTGCCCCCACCTCCTGCACCGGCTCCTTGAACTCCTGCGCCGGCTCTGGCGACGGCTCCTTGGGCTCCTGGACAAGCCAGGAGGGTTTCTCTCCCATGTTTGAACCCGTCGGGGGCTTCTCAAAATGGACCCCCGTTTGGCTTTGTGCAAACCTGGGCCAAGGCTCCTCTTCCGGCATCTCCTTGGGCTCTGCAGGCACCTCCAGAGGGCCAGAGGCCAATCGAAAGTCTCTTCAGGGCCTAAACACATATTTATGTTTTTTGACAATATGCTCCAACACACAACTTGTTTTGGATCTCATTGTAGAAACTCAGTTTGGGGTACGGTCGTTCTCTGGCTGCAGCATACTAACTTTCTCCAGCCCTCAAAGGTTTGAAACATGCCTCCTAGACCAACCATAGACTAGCGAAAACACCGCTTGTTGCTCGCATTAAACATGGACCATTTCACTTGTTCTCTGGAATTGAAATGATCATCAACAACAACAAAAAAGGTCACCCTGTCCATTCCCCCCCCCCTGGCACCCCTAAGTGAGTGTAGTCGACGTCACAGCTTCCCGCTGACAGGGAAAGGAAAATCCGAGTAGGTCCCTTTGCATTGCGCTTGCACCCCGCTGCACTAAGCTGAATGGTCACACTTGGGCATCCCTCGAGGGAGGATATGGCCGCTCAAGCAGCCAGGGCTGCAATTCAGCATTACTGCTGCCAACATTGGAACATGGAAGGAGTTGGAATTGGAGTCGGTCAGCATCACAGGCCGAGTACTAAATAGGTTGTTCAACACGGAGGGAATCCCTCATGCCAATCCGTAGCCCTTAGGTTGACACAACTACAACAGGGGAAACTAGGGGAGACCAAAACTAGGGGAGACCACTACCATCTGGCACAAGGAATCCTTAACGCTTAGCCGGGCACAAATACAACAGGGGAAACCATTCCATCTGGCATAGGCAATCCCTATGCCGGCGGGCTGCTCCAGTGCAGACCCAATCGATTGACGACTGATTTTCAATAACCCGTGGTGGCCGTGGCAGGGGCAGCCATGCAGCCTAAAAGTGGCCATTTGTGGCTAGGGGCGAAGAAGGGGCATTCCACCGATCTCTGGTGGCTCTGAATCAATATTCCCAAACACTCCACATATCGAATATTTATTCATGTTTACCCTTCAAATCGATCAACTCAAAATGGCATACGTTAGCTACATGGATTGCGTGGCATTGGACACCTGCTTCTTCGGAGTGGCCTCCACCGTGATAAGGGACCCCGGGGAGCAGCCCGCCGGCACCACCACCTGCACCTCATGGCCTCGGCTTGCAAAGTGAATCCGCGGGTTTGAAGGATCTCAGCAACACATATTTAATACAAAGAAATTACGATAAGTCACAACCAAAACTGAGAAATCTAGGATTGCTTCATGGGTGAGCTCGGCTTACCTCCAGGAGAGCTCCAGGAATGCTAAGCATCATTCTTGCTGAAATCCACTAGGTCTGAAAGTTGACGAATTGGGTCGCTGCTGCCAATGGTTGGTGCGACCTAGCCCCTACCTCTGCCATCCCTCCTGCTTTGGTGGTGAGGGCTAACTTTCACATCCCAATCAAACGCAAGCCAAACTAACTGGCAGCCGTCCCCCTGGCTTGCCCGTGCTAGTGACAGTAGAAGTATATTACAGGATCTTGATTGCAGGTGGTCATTTTCTTAGGTTGAGGGTCAAGATGATTGCAAATACAAAGCACACATGATCAAACAACTCACCGGACATGATCAAGCGAATTGTGACAAGTGCTCCGCTGCCCAAGCTTGGAAAGAACCACCACCCGTTTCAATCTGCATGCTAAAGCGCCGGTGTGTTTTCAAAGTATTGTTTTCACGGTTCACACAAACATACATTTATGAGTAGCAGCTCCAACACAGCTAATTGCACCAACAGCACAAAACACTAGCAAATACAAACAAATGAACAGTTTGACACGAAACAACAACTGAAGTCTGCCTACGATTACTTGCCAGCTCGCGCTTATATCATGAATGCAAGCGTGAATCGCTTTCTCAAGAACGTTTTCATTTTCGACTCAGCATGATTGGACATTGGCCCTATACTGTATACATGATATGCATGTCCCTATACCATTCGCTTCATTTGTGCAATTGCATGGTAATCAACACTGTAGCTGCATGCTCTTTTTGCAGCAGGCAACCTGCTACCAATTCATGCGGGCAACTCTTGCTAAAAACCTGATGCCTGAACTGTTTCCTTACACCCCGTCGCGGGTCTCTTGTGGGCTCAACATGTCAGTGTGAACGCTTGGAGGCAGTCTTGGCATTAATGAATGTACTCAACGTGCGGGCTGCTATTCCAAGATGATGTCAACTCAAATGCGATGACCAACCTTAGGTTTGTCGGGGCTTTGGGGGTGTGTAGGGTGTCTAGCATGAGCAAAAAAGCCCCGAGTAGTGTTCAAACAAACGCAGATCCAGTATTGCAATACATGCAGGCTTGGCTCAAGACTAGTCACGCAGAATTGCCTTCAGGATTGTTCATCCAACAAAGGCCCGATAGAAAGGAGATGCCGAACAGACCAAAGGTTGATGGGCAATTGTCCCGTATCTCTGCATAGGGTGTCGCTGCCGAACAACCCAAGTTTGGGCAATTCTCTCGTGCACAGGAAGTAGCCGCCGCCTGGCACTTATCTCGTGCAGTCCCCATATTTTTGCATAGGAAGTAGGAGACAGACCCGAATTGAATGCCCCAGATTCCTCCTTCGCTCCAGTCTGGGCGCCATTCCACTCTGTGGTGAAGCTATCGCCCGGGTAGGTGCCCACCGGGATGGTGATGCCAACCTCGATGGTGTCCGTGGGAAATGAGTGAACTGTGCTCGCAGGGAGAGTCCCGACGGTCGCGAGGATCGCCTGACAAGCTTTTGGCAGTTCAAAACAATCTCCCATGGCTAAAACACACATCATGGACATGGTCACATGGGTGTCAGGGTACCATTTTGGGTGGCGTGAAAAGGACACCCGCCATAGGGATCGCCCATTCCCCACGCCATAGGGTACTGCGGAAAGGCAGCATGGACCAACAAAAGCAACAGCCAGTAAGGTGGGTGTGGTTGAACCTGGAGTTGATTTGGAACTACTTCACGCTACCGAAAGTCCAAATTATTCCCTCCAGTCTTCCATGATGCGCTTAAATGCGCTTGAAATACAGCAAGACACGGGCCACAGGGTGCTGACACAATGCACTTCCAGGCTGTGACTAATGGAAAAGCGTCCAAGTCCCCAAATCACGGTTAATTGTTGCAACTCAGTGGTCAAACAGTCTTTAAAAACAGCGTCGCAACAGGGAGATGGGAGCCACGCCCGCTCAGTCAGCTGTATCATCAATAGCTTTGCTTGTAAGGCCGGCATGTGTCGTTGTTCTTCAGGTTAAAGTGAATGCGTCCTTTCCCATTGAATATACACGGTTTGTAGAGCACGCGAGCGAAGTGATAAATTTCAAGGACACAACAAGCAGTCAAGCAACAAACTTGACAACCAAACATATACAAGACACACAAATAAGCTCAACGCAAGTACAATAACATGCTCTTCGGAAACAGTTCAGGTCTGGGAAAGAACAAGCAACGTGGAACATACCCGATAAACACACAGGACAATTCAGGTCATCCCAAAAGTTTGAGTTAGGACAACATATTTTGCACTGAGGGTTCTAATAAGACCCCAATTGGGCACACGCACGCAGGGAAATTCCCGGCACTTTCCTTCCAGCCTGTGCTGTCGGCGTGGCTGGCTGCGTGCTTGTGGGGGGCGCATCCACCTCAGCATGAAGCGAGCGCGGGACGCCACAAAGCTCTGGTCAACTGCCGTTCAAGATGGCTGATAGTTGGTCAAACCGCAGATGATAAACAACCAAAACACATGCCACGTTCCGGAAACGGTTCTTACAAAAACGACTGAAAGCATGGCCTGTTGAATGTCAATTGCTTGGGGACGATCTTAAAGTCGATTGCCCTCAGAACCTTTGACCTTCAGAAAGGATCCTGGAGCTGATTTGCTGCCGTCTGCTTAGACAAAGGACCCCAACATGTGACAGGATTGTGATTGCTCATCACCTGCAGAAAGGGGTAACACCTGGCATGCAGTCTGTAGGTAACCAGGGAACCAAACTGAGTACAAAGGGGGTATTCCACTCCTGTAGGTGTCAGCTCATGTCGAAGCCTCTTATCATGCAGTAGTGAGTCACAGAGGCTGACTGCCAGCACTTGTGACCACCACACCCCCCTTGATCACCAGCTAGGTCACCTGATTTACCAAACATGGAGAAGAACCGACTTAGCGGACATGTGACTTCCCTGAACAGGCCAACGTCTCTTGGGCAACTTAAAGGACAACGCGTCGGCTTTGAAAAGCGGCGCCAGGACGCCCATGAGTCAGGTGAGCCAGGCTAAGCGCAGGTATAAAGCATATGAGCAAGCAAAACAAGTGCTGGCTCACTATCATTGGTGGGGGGTCTCGGTTTTCGGCCGAAGCATCTCGCTTTGCCGTAACTTCCAAGTCAAAAGTCGCAGCTTTCAGTACAAGTGTAAAGGCGCTTTGGCAGCTCCAGCTCGACAGGCGCCGCCGGCCAGTGCAAGCGTGCTCGCCAAGGACGCGTTGGCCGCTCGAAAGTCGCCACTTTCCAGCACAAGCGTCGTAAGCGAAGTACGCAGCAGTGCAAGCGCAGCGCAATTTGCGAAGTACACTTTGGCGGCTCCGGCTACAAAGTCGCAACTTTTCAGTACAAGCGCAAGTTCACAAAGTAAACTTTGGCAGTTCCAGCTCCAACGTCGCAACTTGACTTGCCAGTGCAAGCATAGTATGTGAAGTACACTTTGGCAGCTCCAGCTCGAAGACGTCACAACTTTTAAGTACAAGAGCAGTAAAAGAAACCGAACTTGTTTGGCAGATCCAGCTACAAAGTCGCAACTTTTCAATATAAGCGTAGTACGCAAAAAACACCCGTGGACCAACACCAGTATGATGTGTGACCTGGCTTTTGGGATGGACCGTCTCGCTTTACAGGACATCTCATAACGAAACGATTGATCCTTGCCAACTGTGACTACGATTGGAAACGGGTGGTTGCGTCTCAAACTTATACTAACTTGTACTTGGCAATGGCAAACTCGACAATCGTTGGTTTCCCGGTGCTACCGAAAGGGCAGGATATTCCATATCAAAGCTGAATGAAGGTTACGTGGCCCCTGACCACTCAGCAGGTGGCCTGCTGGCTTTTAGTGGCACAACATCCTTTCGCTCAAACAGCCGGCCAATCCAACACTTCTGCATGGAGGTCTCGAAAGCGTGATAAGCCCAGGCCAAGGTGAGCCTAGGCGCAGTCACTGGCTGCGCGACCTCGTTTGCCAGCGCAGGTGTCGGCTCAGTAGGCTCAGCGGGCTCAGTAGCCTCCGTCACATCCGGCGTCACCACGGTCGCCCCCGGCGACGTCACCTCCTTTGGCACCTCCGGCTCCTTCGGCTCATCCGCCAATGGCTCCTTCGGCTCATCTGGCTCCTTCGGCTCATTCGCCAGTGGCTCCTTCGGCTCATTCGCCAGTGGCTCCTTCGGCTCATCCGCCAATGGCTCCTTCGGCTCATTCGCCAGTGGCTCCTTCGGCTCATTCGCCAGTGGCTCCTTCGGCTCATCCGCCAGTGGCTGCTTCGGCTCATCCGCCAATGGCTGCTTCGGCTCCTGGGCAAACCACACGCTACGGCATTCTGCAGTGGTTTTGATGACGACCTCTCGGCAAAAAGATGGGGCCGACAGTGAAAACGTGTGCCACCGTACCCGTTTGTCTTGCGAACAAGGTGCGATCACAATTGTGCAGGGCAACCACTTGCTGCAAGCACTTTTGGGAGACTAGTAGCATGGCTGCGTTTTGTGGGAAAGCGTGAATCACATACCACCCGGTAAATAGAGCAACCGAAACCTGGAGGTCAAACTCCGGTGCCAACAACAAAAGGCAGAGACGGGCCGATCTTATGAGCAGTTAACATGATACATGCATCAAGTTGATGCCAATTTGCATGGCTCATGGTAGGCTAGCCTTCGCGACGCTTAGAGAAGTCACGCATAGTCATATTGTGTCTTGTGGTCTGACGTCGTCAAGTCAAAGAGCCCGAGAACAGGATCACGCAAGCAAGGGCCTCAAAATGCCTGTTCCGAGACCTGGCGCTGTCCTCACAAAAGACTACACACCGATAGATGATGGGACTTAAGTCCCAAAACCCCACCACATCGGGCTATCCCAAAACCTGTAGCCGCTAACGGCTGGGGGATCCTTGGGCCGGTTTGCCTTCTGTCTTCATTGAAAAACTGCACTCCAAGTTCCTGCCTGGTTTACCCTCCAACAAACGTGGAAGATCAAGAACTGCAGTATTTTCGATAAAGGGGCCTGTGCACTTCCATGTCACCTCAGCTTTTGATTCCGATGTGATTTGATTTTTCCTTTGGTGGGGTGCTGTTGAAAGGGACAACCTGAAACTGAAAAAAGAGGCAGTCCATGGGATTTCACTGACTCCTCCGAATAAACACTTTTCTTGACCAAACTTAAACCCCCTGCAAAAAGTTACATTTTTTGCTTGTACACTTTTTGCTTGCTGAAAGGAACGTAAAGGAAACCACAATAGGCAAGAAGTCAAAAACGGCAAGATAAGCTAAGCAATGTTTTGAACCGTTTTGCCCTTTTGCCAGGCTCGTCCTCATCAGCCGCTTCAGCTTGGCCCTCAGCAATCTCTGCCTTGGCCACAGGCTGATCTCAGGATCTCCCACAAGAAGAGACAAACCATGAGCGTGTTTTCCGGAATGAAGACTGCGACCAATGATTCAGGAAACCAAAAGGGCTTCGCCAGCAAGAAACTGGCCCATTCTGTGGGCTACAAGCAATATCCGCCGACCCCGCCTAGGAGCGTGCTCTGGCGGGGCGGCGCCTGGGATACCGAAGGTCTCATCGAAGGGCCGCCGAAAGTCTCATCGCGTGCGTGCCTGCGCCTCTCGCTCCACCGTCGCTAGTCTTCGTAACGGGTTCCGAAACTGCGCGTCCGGCACCCTCCGCGCGCGCCTTTTCGCTCCATTTGTGGTACTTTTGGGCACGCCCTGCCACTGCGCTTGAACGTTTCGGGGGGCGCGGGGGGCGCGCCTCTGCGTGACTGCGGCCCGGCCGTGCCTGGGCTGGGCTTGGCCCTGTCGCCCCCGGGCCCCTCCTAGTCTTCGTAACGGGTTCCGAAACTGCCGTTCCGGCACCCTCCGCACACGCCTTTTCGCTCCATTTTTGGTACTTTTGGGCACGCCCTGCCACTGCGCTTGGGCGTTTCGGGGGGCGCGGGGGGCGCGGGGGGCGCGCCTCTGCGTGACTGCGGCCCGGCCGTGCCTGGGCTGGGTTTGGCCCTGTCGCTCCCGGGCCCCTCCTAGTCTTCCTAACGGGTTCCGAAACTGCCGTTCCGCCACCCTCCGCACACGCCTTTTCGCTCCATTTTTGGTACTTTTGGGCACGCCCTGCCACTGCGCTTGGGCGTTTTGGGGGGCGCGGGGGGCGCGCCTCTGCGTGACTGCGGCCCGGCCGTGCCTGGGCTGGGTCTGGCCCTGTCGCTCCCGGGCCCCTCCTAGTCTTCCTAACGGGTTCCGAAACTGCCGTTCCGGCACCCTCCGCCTTTTCGCTCCATTTTTGGTACTTTTGGGCACGCCCTGCCATTGCGGGCGCGGGGGGCGCGCCGCTGCGTGACTGCGGCCCGGCCGTGCCTGGGCTGGGTTGGCCCTGTCTCCCGTGCCCCTCCTAGTCTTCGATAAACGGGTTCATGGATTCCGTTCCGCCACCCCCCCCCTCCCGCACACGCCTTTTTTTTCGCTCCA
>CAUJNA010000291.1:595430-665430 GCA_963377175.1 Effrenium voratum
TGCCACTGCGCTTGGGCGTTTTGGGGGGCGCGGGGGGCTCGCCTCTGCGTGACTGCGGCCCGGCCGTGCCTGGGCTGGGTTTGGCCCTGTCGCCCCCGGGCCCCTCCTAGTCTTCCTAACGGGTTCCGAAACTGCCGTTCCGCCACCCTCCGCACACGCCTTTTCGCTCCATTTTTGGTACTTTTGGGCACGCCCTGCCACTGCGCTTGGGCGTTTTGGGGGGCGCGGGGGGCGCGCCTCTGCGTGACTGCGGCCCGGCCGTGCCTGGGCTGGGTTTGACCTGGTTGACTTCTTATGGAAGCTAATGACTTGACATGTTGACTCAAATTCTGCTTTCTCCGCCGGCGCCTCCTGGGTGCCTTGCGGGCCTTTTGCGTCGAGATGCTGTTGCAAGCCAGTCTTTGGACTGCGCTGTATGTGCAAAAACACGCCTCGCGAACCTGCCTGCGCAGGAACTGGTGGGCTTTTTTCTCTGCGCTCTATGCGATCCGACCCCCGCCATGGCGCGGGACGAGTGCCGCTGCAACACATGGACGCTAACTGCCCGCAAAAAAAAACAGGGTCGGCGGCACCCGGGCGTAGCCCGTTCTATAAGCTTCCCCTTTGCGGCGCTCGGGGGGTTTGGGTGGTTGCACTTTCGTCCAGTTGACAGAGCATGGTGTCCAACTCCCGAAGCCGAGAATGAAAAATGAAGTTTGCCTGCTTCACAGGTTGTGAGGCCGGTCTAAACACGGCCACAGCGTTTCGTCTAGGATTGTGGAGAACAAGCCGGCGGCTTTCGTGTAACTTAACGTTGTTGGGGGCCAAACGGATGGGAAATTCCGGAGGACAACTCATGCGCTCTTAGCCCCAAGTGGCCTTAGGGGTGCCTCTTTGGTACCTCGACAACCGAGACAGGCAGAGGGACTGCATGTCTAGACGACAAAACTGAAACACAAAAAGGACAACAGGCATCCATGCAAAAACCATACAGCAAATTAATGGAAGGGCACCGACTAACACTGCCTGCAGAGTGCATAAGTCTGCACTGCTTGCACCAAGCGAACCTGAGACCTTGCTGGCATGCATTGCCATAGGCGAACAACACACACACACATGTCGGGATCAGACAAAAAACACCAACACAACCTCATGCACTTGGCCCCATTTAAGTCGATGGAGGTCCCATTCAAGAAGTGACAGGAGTGAAACACATTGTTCAGACCATCCCTGGGGCAAAAATGGAAGCTACTAGATTTCCTTTTGCCAAGCACATCCCTGTTTCATCCTAGGAGTTTGCCCTTTCAGGCTGGCCATGCCTCGCTGAAATCTTCACAGAATTAGATTTGTTGGTACCTAGAGAAGGTGCCTACCCCGTGACGGGGATTTGTATCGGTGCCTACCCTGTGCTGTCAAGGCGCACTGAGGCTGAGCAAAAGAGTTTGGCTTTAGTCTAAGCAGCCAGCTGGATGGGTCCAAAGAAACTGGCCCAAACCGTTGGTTGCTTGGCGAACTTCCCTGGTGCTGCCTTTTGTGTTTCAGGTTGAGCAGGAACGGCATATGCTGTCTCATAACAGGTTCTCCTGCTTTCGCGCAACCAAGCTTGTTCCGGAGGTCACACAATGCACCCTGACGCTTCGTTTCCATCAAGTCCAAGCGAGATGTTCCGCGCTCTTGAGACATAACAGTGTGTCAAACTTGGCACAGTTTTCGGCCATGTCACACTAAACTATCACATTGAAAGTCACATGCATGCGTCACAGGCAAGCAATATAATACACTTAAACAACACCATTTCATGTCCATGTCAAACACCGCCACATGCTCACAAAGAGGAACTCAGAAGGTCCGTGGATTTCCATGGGCAAACCAGGGCGCCCGATTTTTGGTGGTTGATTTTCCAGGGAGACCCTCCCGCAACACAAAAGCACAAAAGTTGGAAAACAAACTTGTTGGCATCCACTGGCTATCAACTGGAAGAACAGGGTGCCGAGCCAATGGTTCTAGCTGTACCTTCCTTTTCCATTCTCTTGCGAGATCCTTCTCTTCAAAATTCAAAATATGTGCCAAACCCTGGGAAAAATGGGTGGCGTCTCAAAAGAACCGATGGGCGAAGATACTGGGAATCTGCCCGAGACGTCGAGGCGCCAAGAGTTTCGCCTCCACACCTGCCAGGGCAGCTGCAGCAGTCTCCCGCCAAAGCATGGCATCGAACTCGCCCGTGGCGAGCCTAGCAAAGGCATGATGGCTCTTTTGTCCCTTATCCAGAAGCAAGGCCCTGTTGAAACCAAAAGCAATCTGTTGCACCATAAGGCGGGCAGCTGCTGTCGCGGGACAATAGGAACTGGGAACCTTCTTCACTTGCCACCTTGTTGTGGATGGACAAGATCCTCTACCAGTTGGTAGGCCGTTTATCCAAATATTCATCAGTCTGGGCGACACGTTTGGGCGTCTGAATGTATACGCTGTACAGACGATGAACATGGTTGCAGTCGCGCTGCTTCAGGGTCTAAAGCTTAAACAGCTCGGTGAATATTGCGATAAGCGGGTTCAATGTTGGTTCAAGATGCTGCATTGAGAAACTCAAAAGCCGTCGCAAACAATCAGACACTTGACGATATGCCAAGGACATGTAGCTGACTGGCTGGGTCCAGCTTACAGTAGCAGGACCATACATGACCATACCTCTCTTCTAAACTCTTGGCCAAGTGTTCCACATCACCTCAGAGAGAAACCCAAGGTCTCTGCGGAAAATGCCCACGGCAACAACTGAACACTATACTCCCGCATTCAGGTCAAGAGTTCAAAGCCCATGCTTGTCACATACCAACCCAAGTTTACATGGCGTATGTGCTCGGAAACATGTTGATTAGGGCAACGGCGATTCAAAGCTTGCAACGGAAGCCCTATATGATGTACATGCTAGCATTGGTGCTGCCAATTTTCAAGTGTGTACCCAGAAGCACTGGGTGAGCCATGGTTCGAAATCTAGCCAGTCGAATTCTTTTGCTGCATGCCTCCCCCCAATCACAAAGGGTTGACACAATGAGTAACCAGCTGCGAAACACATGTGTACTCTGAAGCAGGCATGCTTCGAACAACAATCTACGCACATTCCCCAAGGTCGGTCAGTGACAAGGAATGCCATTTGCCAAGTGTGCCCTGTACCCATCTTCTACACCTTACTATAAGCAAGTATCCATTCACCTCAAATCTGCTCATCCCCTGATATGCCCAAACAGGGGAATGACCTTCGTGAGTTTCCAACCTACCTCTCCCATATTCTTGAATTGTCTTAGGTTTTGTTTGCTACATCTCGTTGCCAGTTGGATATCGATTGCTGCGCTTGGTGTCCATCCTTTCCCTCTCTCCAAGGAGCAGGGACGGCCCCCCAGAGGCCATCTCGCTGCCGGTGGGAAACTTCAAAGCATCGAATTCCCCGCTGGGGGACAGCGGCACCTCCTCTTCTGCCGCCTCTGCCTACGGGTCCGCGAGTGGCAAAGCGCTCGAAATTGTTTGAATCGGTTGGATTGGGGCGATCTCAAACCACCAGCAAACCACCAAACATTAGACCAAGCAAACTCCATACATTTGGTTGGATGGTTGTAGCCTCGAACCACCACATATCATTGTCGGATTTGTCACAAGAACTGCAGCCGTCACCTCGGTCTCGGTGACAATGACTGGGCGCGAGTTGGACGGCATCTCCTTGGCAACTGTCAAGCTGTCAACAAGCTGTCAAAGGATCCCAAGGAGCTGAAGAAAACGGTAGGGTCAGCACTTGCGGACCGAGTCCCCAATATGATGGCTCAAAGCGTCGTCCGTGCTTCATAATTAGCCGGAACTCAAGCCAAGAAATGAGGGAAGCATCAACAGAATCCTCAACACCCACATGTCCTGAAACTACAAGCTGGCTCTCTGCCACTTAACTTCTCCTGCAAGCTTGCGGGTAGTTGGCAGGAAGGACATCCAAATCACCAATCTAAACATAACAACCACGACGCAACACAACTAACACAAAGTAAAACAATAATCAACATCAAACAATCTCCGCATATTTCAAACACTGCAAAAGTTGACAGCAAGCAAGTGAAGTCGTAGTAAACACGTGCGCTCATTGCTTGTTCAGAGTCAGAAGAACTCTCCGCAACCTGCTGCGCAGGTTTTTCCGCAGGCTGCTCTGCAGGTTTCTCCGAAGGCTGCTCCCCAGGTTTTTCTGTAGGCTCCTGTGCGGGCGTTTCCACTACGCAACGCATTTGCAATCCTTGAAGCAATCAACATGTTTGCAGCGCTTGTCAGGCCTGTTGATGGCATCAGCCAGCACACATTTGGCTTGCACAGGACATTTTTAAGTGCTGATGTTGAGACAGCTGTTTTGAACGAATGAAGAGGTTGAAAGTTGCCATGCTTCGATGTGGCAAGCGGCCCTGTAATGGGTCCACATTTCAGCATCCGGCAATCCACATGTTAACAAGTTCTAAGGCAAACCTAGACTCCTCAACCGACAGCTCAATCTCTTAGCATGCAACCGCAAATTCAATCCTAATCCTGCTCACATCGTCAATAGAATAGAAGAACAGTTGGTGTCCCCAATGACGACCGCCAGAAGCTTTGGGGAACCTTTGCCTGCAGCTCCAAACCGCTGGCTCCCCTCGGAACTCAGTCCAACCACTCCACACCATCCTTGGAACGCTCCAGAACCCATCAGAGCCGCTCCGGACAACTCCGGAGCTTGTGGGCAGAGACCCCACAGCTTTGAGCTAGAAAATAAATCACTACGCCTTGACCTTGAAACGACGACGTGACATAACAATCGAGCATCATAAATCATGCCTCACAGCCTAACTTGTCTAAACCAGGAACCGCGCTTCCACCAACAAAAAGACAACATGACTAAGATCTACAACAAACCTCAGCTGTCAAGTTCACGTTCCCGAATCCCAACCACAAGAAAGATTTGCTCCTTTGGAAGCCGTTTTAGCTACTTGCCCAACCGACCCCAAAGATGACATTGTCCGAACCCCGAAAGCGGACCGAAACTGGTAAGCCAGTAGGGTATGTATCAAATAGCGGGACCCCTAAAATCCAGGTTTCCTTTTGGTGTCCCTTTAAACCGTAAAGCAACCTCCAAACAACACCCCGAAAACAAACACACACACACAAAACCAAAAGACACACACACACTCTCCCAATAGGTGGCAAGGAAAAGCAGCGCCTCAGGCTGCGGAGCCACCTCGATCTGCGCTAATGCAGCGGCAACCTCACTGAGTTGTTTAGGAGTTGCTTTACGGTCAACCAGGGCTTCCCCAAGTCTGAGGCTTCAAGTTTAAGTTGGCAGGGTAAGCAGTCTATGTGCCTCAGGTTTGGCTTAGGGTCAGCCGTCAGCCAGGCTGAGGGCTTCGGGTTGCGGTTTGCCCGCAACAACTTTTCAGGCTTCGGCCAGGCTCCAGCTTGTGGCTTGGGGCCAACAGAGACTTGGGCTGTGTTCGGGGTCGGAGTGTTGGGTGTCAGGTGTTGCCATTGGATGATTGGGGCAGTCGTCAAACATAGGGTCTGCACAAGAGCATGTGTAACTTAGCTCACACATCCATGCTTTAACTTAGCAGGGAAAAGGGTACCCCCCCCCCCCCTCAGATTGAAATGAGAAAAAAGGGCACCACTGCGACCCCGCCTGGGTTCCAGTTTTGCGAACCCCTCGTTGAAATAGGGCTGACGGGCCTCTGACTGTTCACAACCTACTTAATTACTGTAAGCTGCGCACAGGCTCGATTGCAACCCTGGAGTCCCAGGTCAGGTCATGATCTGAAAACATGGAAAGCAGCCAATAGGCTCTTGGCCCAATGTGGGGTACACATGGTACATCGCGAACAAGATGCACAAACTCTGATTCATATTCAGCCCAAACACAAATATAGCATCACTTTGAGGAAAACCTGTTTGTAGGCAAGTCACTTCCAGCACTTGCTGGTCCGCAGCAACTTTCGGAGCCTGCTGCACTTCATCAGCGGGTCCTAGTAAACGGAGGGCCATGACAGCAACATGCCACTCCGCTCGATGACCTCGCTTTGCAGGTTTGGCCAACGTGCACCCTACAAGTTATCCGATTTCACTAGATACAGCTTAGAGTGGCTTTGAATTGCCACATGCAAAGTAGCCAGGAGAACAACATTTCAATGACCTGTGCGGATGGATCAATTGGCCGCAGCTGGACTTGCCGTCGACCAGCAAAGAGACGCAGTTGCCAACTTTCAACCGATACTGGCCTTGTCTGGAGCCGCTTTGACTTTGAACTGGGACTTGCAGCCTCGGCCGCAACTTCTCACAGCTCTCCCTGCCACCCAAAGGGCACATGCCGGAAGATTAATGTCCACCTATGATTAATAAATAGGCCCCCCCCCCCCCCCTGAATGACCCTAAATAAAGTTAAGGGGACAAATTTCGGGGTCAGACTCAAACAGGCAAATGTTGCCATCAAGATATTGCTGGCTCTTCTCTTCCAAGCTAAGAAGACCTCACAATGACGCCCAAAACAAGGGTTTCGTCTTCCGACCAAAAAAAAACCTCTTCGGATTGCCAACCTGGCTGTCACATCAGGCGGGGGAAACAGTCCTTACAGGATTTGGCCTTACAGGATTTGGTCGCCAGTCGTGATTCACAACGTGGCTGTCGTGCTTGAGGACGCACTTGGGAGCATGGTACTTGAGTCTCAGTGTGCAAAGGTCACAACTCTGTTGGGCCACATTGAATCCTCTCCATCACGAATCCCAATAGGTTTGAGGAGCCCTCCCGCTGCAAATTACTCAATATGGAGCCCAAAACGGGGGTTCCCTGGAAGGAGATTCTAGGTGGCTTTTTGAGCTTCATGTTAATCTGCAGGCAGGGCTTTGTGGGGGAGGTCTTCCCTTTTTAGGGAACCCCCTTTTCGGGGTCCGGGTTTGGCATAAAGGGGACAAAGAAAGGAATCAAACAAACTCCACACTCACACGCCGAAGCAGAGCCGAGGCGCGTGATCAAAGATCCCGGGCCGCAGCCTTCAGGCACCTCCACATCCAATGTGCTGCCTTCGTACTCCTCAGCATAGGATTTGCAAACGCTGAGGTCAGCAAACGTGTCAATGTACATATTTGCGCGTGGTGTTCCTTGCGTTTCCCTTTAAAACCAACCAAAAAAGGGGTACCCTCAAAAAGACCTATATGATGGTGTAGAAGCCCTTGCTCACGCACGTATTACGCATATTGAAATGTTTCCATGCGTACACACCAAGCACTCCCGTACAGCAACACACATCTCTAAACCGAATGCAGTTTGGATTTGTGGCACGCCACAACCCAATAACTCAATATTCGACGATACCTTCCTAAGGGCTTGTAGGGTACCGAAGTGTCTACTATGTTGAGGTTTGTATCAATTGTAGAGTTGTAAAATTATATACTGTATTCTAGGCCCTTGTACCTTGCTGTCGAGTTCTCCCTTTCAGATCTGCCGGGGTTCCACCTCGAAGACCTGACCGGCTTCCAGGCCCTCCGGAACCTCAATCTCCAGCTCCACCATCTGCTCCTGCCATGTCCAACGGTCTGTCCCCTTTAGGCTATTTTGGGGCGCGTTTGACAGCGCGGTTTGGAGGGGCGGCTTGGTTTTGGGTGGTGGTGTATATGGAGGGTCCCCACAGGGATGTGACTTCCGCCAGACTCAGCTCGATAAGCCCAGGAGACAAAACCTGTGATTTAGCAGTCTGAGAGTGGGGTGAGGCATGCCTCGAACATGTTAGGAGCTTTTTGGCAGCTATCACTAGATGGCATCTTGCCTGTAGCTGATGACACCACGTTGCATCTGGCCATGCCGCGCTGCACAGCAAGAAAGGGTGGAATGCTTAAACAGGCTGTTGATGGCCTTGCTCACTTCGCCATCTGAGATAAGCTTCTGACATGGGCACAAATGAACTTGAAAGTGTGTATCTAAGTATCCAGAGTGACTCTGCTCCGAAAGCCTCTAATTTCAACCGTAAGTTCATGACTATTAGCGAGAACATCTCTCTTTAAGATACTTCGCCGAATTCAGACAACCCCTTGGCTGGGCCGCTCGAACAGGTGACTCAAACCGGAACCGGCAGCAGAAAAGAAAAGCAGCCCATGCTGGCTACCTCAGGGTGTCTGATACTTCCTCTATAGGCATCACCCGACCAACAATGAATCTGAATCCAAATTGGCCCAAGGGGTGATGTGATGCAACTTCCTCAAAAGCGAACATACAACCTTGCAATCAAAAGTCGGTTGTCACTTTGAAGGGGTGTCTCCGAGCCTGGCAAGGGTAGAAACTTGGCTAGAAAAGGAAAGAGAGGGAACCCAAACCAAATTTCTAACCTTGGTCATCATGAGCCTCGAACATGCTCTTGCCCCGGCCAGCCATGGCCTCAGCCGGCTCTGAAGGCTCCGCAGGCTCCGCAGGCTCCACAGGCTGGGTGGCAGTCGGCTCTGGCTGAACCTGTGCTGAACATAGCATCGGAGGGTGCCGGAAGATACGTTTCCTGCTGAAGGAAAGATTGGGTGCCATGTTCGTGAGAGGGAGGGTGAAAGTCAGCTAGAAATTGATACATGAATCAAATTGAAGTAGCAGGTTGCCTTGACTGACTAATTCATACTCTCATCACTGTAGCAAAAGCTACCGAGATAGGATGAAGTCGCGGTTTTGATGAAGCTATTTCGGATCGAATGATGCCTAGTCAAACATCTATTCCAAAGGTCCAAGAGGGTCCAAGTACCTAAGGAGGTACTTCGACGCTCCAAGGAACCTCCGGCCTGTGCAAAGACTCGATCCCTTCCAAGCCTGTTCCGTGGGTTCCGCGGGCACCGGCTCCGCGGGCAAAGGCGCTGGCTCCTCTGACTTCCCCTGAGGTTCAACTCAACCAGCCAGAAAAACCTCCAAAGCTTTCGCCTTGACCCATGCAAATTGCTCTCAAATGATTTGACCCCCTGTAGCAATGAAGACCCGCAATTCAAAAGAATACTTAACCCTTGCGTTCTGCTTGCTTCAAACTTATAGCTTGGAAAAGCGTCAAACACTGGTGCTTGACACCTACTCTCAGACAGCTTCACCCTCTTTCCGCATTGGCACTTGTCACAAGATGCCATCATACCCGCTTGCGCCTCCGTAGGGCCCGCAGGCGTCGTCGGCACTGATGCTGGGCCAATGTCAAGGGTGATGACGGAGCCGGGGAAGCAGCCTCAGAGTCGTGCCTAGTCCCAGTCGTTCGAATCATAACCCGTATGACTCTGCAATCTCGTGACGTCAAAGGCTGGCATGAGTTACAAAAAGCACTGAACGCGCATCTCGAAAGAGATGAAACTCCAAAGGCCGCGGAACTAAGTGACATTCCTGGCTCAAACTGTGGTGCCCTCTCCTCTCTCAAAACATTGCATCCCTGCCTTCTGGCACAACGATCTCCATCTCCTGCCCATCCACCTCCACGGTAAAGGTGTCTCCCGGTTCGCAACCCTCCGGGATCTCCAGTTCCACCTGGCTAACTTGCTTGAACCGATGCTTGAACACCCTCCTGTGTCCGTTTTAAGGAGGCATGACCTATTACTAGTCAGCAAACTGAACCGACTTTGCCCAACCCTGTGTCTGCATTGCTTTGGAAAGAGACCCAAGACCAAACTTCCCGGGGATTGTGTCTTGAGCTTTGTGCGTGCAACCAGCTGCCGCCTTTAATTAAGGGAAACACGTGCGTGTGACCTTGAAATACAATCAATCTAAGTCTCACTTGCCCAAAGGGCCGATAAATTCAAGCTTAACATTTCGTGGAGTACTCAACGTGACCAACACTTTGAGAGGTGGGTGAAGGAAAGCTCGCCAGCCCAGCAACGACTCAGGGATTGCTAAGATATGCAGAGTAGAAATCCTAAATGAGCATCCTGGTCACTAAGACCCAAACTTGGGGAGCTCTCTGAGATTTAGCTTCTTTCGAGGGCTGAGCTTCCCGCAATGCCTGAATTAGTCAGGGTTTGGGGGTGGGGGGGTGGCAGAAAAAGCTTGAATTAACAGATTTTTGCCTGGGGGACGCCCCTCAAAGGGTTCGATCAGCCCTGGACCGCCCCCCGCACCGCACGAGCATATTCCTATAACATTGGCACATGTGTGCAGCTGGGAAATCTGTCTCTTTGGGACCTGGTAGAAATCCAAGAGCAAAGGCTTGGTTTTGACTGCCTGAGCAACAAGCCAAAAAGGCAGCGCCCATCCGAAAGAACAATAAGAGTCATACAAGGGGATACATCACGCTTGCAATGCGGTTTGTGGTACCAGAAGGCTTAAACTGAATCAATTTCACCATGAGAAAAACAAAAACAAGTCGCAAATTTAGCCTTCTGCGCCCTTTTCGCGCCTCGCGAGACGCCTCGCCGGAGTCCGGGACACTCTCCTGGGAGTCCTGGGATCGGAACCAAAGGGAACGATGACCCCTATACTTCGCCCAACATCGTGGTTTAAAACCACATCACCTGTATTGTGTGTTGCTTATAATGCAAAAACAAACTGTGTTGGTTGACTGCACTCTTGGTTGCTGATTTGTTTTGACTGAGTTGGGGGGCGATGTTCTGTCGGCACATATTTTCTGGAGCCCTGGGAACTGTAATGTCCCGAGCAAACAAGTCCCCATCTCTCCGTGCTGGGTAATGGACGACCCTGACTTTGGCACCTTCTTGCGCAATTCTTTGAAACGACCTGCCTTAACCCCATGCTAAACGAAACTCAAGGGTCCGTCACAGGCTTTAGCATAAATTACGATAAACAGTCGATTTTTCCCGACCCTTCTTCCAGGCCTGTGGATCCTGTGGCTCCATCGGTTCCGTGGGCACCGTTTCGTTCGGCAGCGGTGCTGGCTCTGCGGGCAACGGCGCTGGCTCTGCGGGCAACGGTGCAGGGTCTGCCGGCAACGGCGCTGGCTCCGACTCCACCTGAGGGTCCATGCAATCAGCCAACCAAACCTCCAGAGCGCTTGCCGCCAAAAGGAGACGCCAAACAGGCCTTGACCAGTGCACGTTGCCAACGGTTTTAACCCCTGTTGCAATGAACATGACCCCTTCTGCCTTCAGCCTATGTTGGAAAGAAGGTCAAACACCAACCAGCTTCACCCTTCAGCTAATCTCCAAATTGGCACAAACCTGGCACCACAAACCTACGTTCACCGTCACTTGCCCGTGCCTCTGTCTGCTTGCCCGGAGTTGCCGGCGCCGATGCTGCTTCCCCAATGTCAAGGGTTATCACGGAGCCAGGGAGGCAGCCTAAGGGAAGGACGGTCAACAACAGTCGTACTTGGATGTTCAGCCAACGTCATAGGTTACAACCGTGATTATAAGGAGACCAACCGCAAATGCCCTACAGTTATAACCGTGATTGTGCCCTCCCCTCTCAGAACCTCTTTGCATCCGTGCCTTCTGGCACAACGATCTCCATCTCCTGACCATCCACCTCAATGGCAAAGGTGTCTCCCGGGTGGCAGCCCTCCGGGATCTCCACTTCCACCTTGCAAGTCAGGGGAAAGGGAGGGGGCGGGGAACGCAAAGGGTCTTGCCAAAAAAACCTTCCAAATGGCTCGCACTATGAGTGGCTCGTCTAGACCCAGTGACTCGCACTTGGGGCAACTCTGAGTGAAACGAGCCATAGAAGAGCCGCTAGTGATTGGTGTAATGCCAAATCCAAGTTGACAGCTTTTGCTCGACGGAAAAGGGCGTGTTCGTTGAGGGTGCCCTGTTTTGGATTGATTTAACGGGAATTTAACAGCACAACCCTCCAATTGTTCCTTGAACAAAAACCCACACTAGGCACCCTGAAAAGAGACACCTATTTTGTGACTAGAGTTTTTGGTTTGGCTCAGCCCTGCGCCTCGCGGGAAGTTTCAGCCGAAGCGTTCTGGCCCGCGACGCTCGGCTCGGATGCCTGACAAGCGAACCGAATCTGGGCGAAGAAAGCACCAAGTTGGTAAGAACACAAGCTGAATCGGCTTCCCAGTTTATGGCAAGGGTGAAACTGAAAGTCAGCAGTGCTCCATTAGTCATGGTTGATTGGGGGGTGCGCCTGAAACTTGCCGGCTGCCAGCACCTTCTTATATGACATGGGTGTTCAAAGGATCATGAATTTCCACTGTGCCAAACGGTCGGTGACTCGGCACAAGTCACATTTGTGAAACCAAGGCCATGCTGGAACAGCCAAGACATCTGACAATAGCGGTGGACAGACCAAGCCACACTCTCGTCGCTGACGTCCAAAGTCTGTTCTGCCTCCCAAAAATATGTAGCCATAGGTGTCCTTTTAGGGGAAATAGATGGCCCTGGTAGGTGGTTAAACCACCACATAAACCAGGGCCATCTAGTTTTCCACCAAAACAACCAAAAAGGGCACCTATGTATGTAGCGCCCAGGCACGCACTTCAAATGTCGCTTCGTCTGCTTCAGTTTGCTAAAGGCTCCGACACTCGGATCCAAAATGGTGAGCTCTGCTCGAAGTGAAGCCGTTAGAACTGGAACAGCGCTCCCCAATCAAAGCACAGTGGATGCACCGGTGCTCTTGTCAAGGAGAACTTGGATCCCAGATGGTCATCAGGCATAGGTCAGATTGTAGCAGTTGAAAATTCAGCTACCGTCCAGGTGGTTTCAGGTTAGGGTTGGCCATGTCGCGCTAGTGCGTGGGGCATTGTTCCAGTTGCCCGGTAACTCTGGTAGTAAAAGAGACCCCGTGTTGTGCTTCATCATTCTTAGCAGAACACCCACAAAACCGAAAGAAACAACAGGCTACCACAGTGAGTAGCCCAAAACCCATTGTCGATTGCTTCTACCAACCTACTTGTCAAGCAAGGTTCTTGCAGGCCGCACTACAACGCGTATTCATCCAGGTTGTAGAACAACTTACTAAGTTGGCCAATGGGTTTTGTGAGCGCTGCTGGGTTGATTGCTGGTGCTCTTAATTAAATATCCCTGGCACACGGCACGGCCTCCGGCACGCCGATGGTGATGACGCTGCCGGGCTGGGCGTTTTCGGGTACCGTGACCTGTCTGAGCCGGCTCAGCAAGGCTGAAATGGCCGCAGGGTGGATGCCCTAAAGGCAATGTCGTCGGTTCAAGGGGTGTAAGCCAACCACTCAAAGGGCACTCCCCCTTTCAGGCACGTTTCAATACAAATAATCAAAACGGTGGCACCTACGGTCTGCCCGAACCTAGAGGTACCAATTTCTGGGTACTCATTGACCTCCAACCCGAGCATGGATTGCTCTGCTCAACTCCGCCTCTTGCCTACAAATCGACCTTTCGAAATGGCTCAAACTGGCACGAGAATCCTCCAGTCACTGAGTTGCCATTTGGCAAATCTCCAGGAGGTCGAGTTGGGAAATCCCTGATGGTACTCTTTTCAAAAGGAAAAAGAGGAAAGCCGCCAATTTTGAGGATCCCCTATTTCAAGCCAAACCCAGACTGGCCTCCAACCCTTTGACTCATTGCGGCATCAAGCAAGGCCAAACCTCAAATACAGAAAGAAAAGCCATGGCTTGATGCTATGTCAACGTGGTATGATTCCGTGGCTTAGCTTTGGAACATGTTGGTATCAATTAAGCCGCTTGGTCACTTGAGGGGCTGACACCGAAAGACCCAAGTGTCCCAAGGCTTGATGCCTCCAATGTCAAGGCGAAGTCCAGTGATTCGATCCCTGAGGTGTTTTTCTCGACACCAACCCTTGCAAAAAATCTGCAGAAAGCTGGCCCAAAAATGAGACACTGCTATGAAAAGTAATTAATGCCTAGTTTGTTGTGTGCAACGTGCTCATGTCGCAAGTATCAACCCATGACAGTGTGGGTGTGGACGTGTACAGTTTGGAGAGTGCCAGGGCCTGTTTGTGCATATGTGTGCGAGAAATGGTGCGCCTTTTTGGTCAAAGCAGTAGCTGCACACAAGACCAACTGCAAACAATGTTGCCACCCCTTAAGGCAAATTCTATGCCAAACTTATCAAAAGGTGAGCGAATATTCACCTATTATTGAACTCCATGGCAGTAAAGTTTAAGTGTAATTGCAAGTGTAAGTGTGTGTGTGAGTCTCCTCTATCAAAGATTGATTCTCGCGGCCGAGTCAAAACCGGGCGACGTACATTTCACATCACCCTCCCAATTACCTGCAAGAACACAAGAGATTCAGCTGGGCCTTTCCAGGGAGGCACCGCCCAAGTCCAGAAACTACTCATCGCAAGTGACTCAAACCAACAATGACTTGCAACTACAATCGGCAGCCACGCCATCATGCTTCAATCAGGCAATCCGTGTCACATCTCACGTTTCTGTGGAGCTTCCGCACCTCGCGCCTCGAAGCGAATTGGTGAGCTCATGTGAATCTGTCCAGATCTCTAAGGGTTGATTCCCCATTCTCTTCACAAACTGTCTTTCGAAACCACCCACTTTCCCAGTTTGCCCATCTTTGCAGAGCACCCTGTTCTTAGAACAGACGGTATGACTACCTGGAGTCTCATGACCCTTTAAAAATGGGTCCATGTAGATGCTTACCTTCTCCACTTTCCGCGCGCCGGCCTCGAAGGTCTTGCCGTTGGCCTCGATGGTCAGCACCTCCCCCGGCTTCGCGCCGCTGGGCACCTCGATGTCCATCTCCGTCTGCGACGGCCTACAAGGCAGGCAGGTCACATGCTGGATTGGTCCAAGCAGAACCCCGAAAAGGAGTTGGTTTCCTGTGCATTTCCATTTAAACCAAAAGGGTAGCGTCAAAAAAGACACACCCAAACAAGGGGGATCTGGTTCAAGTGATGGCCCCAGTTACCGGGTGGAGTCACAAGTGGCCTACCTTGCTTCGCTGTTGGCCTTCTTTCCCAGGGGTTCTGGCAACATGGAGAGTACCTGATCCATTCTTGGGGCTGCTCACATGTACATGCAGCACATGCATGACAACACAAACACGCTTCCATCTCCGAGTTGCAACGAGGGCCCTCATTTCCTGCCTCTCAGAGGCTATCTGAACACGCGCAAACAGCAAGCGGAACAGTTTGAGTGCTAGAAAGCTTCCGATTTGAATCACTTGGTCGGAACCCAATCAAAAATGAACCGTCCGACAAGCCCCGAGCCACTACATGTCACTTCAGGGAGCCAAACAACCTGAATTCAGTGGGAAAGTCCGAAAAACCTCGCTGCATCCAAGCTGCTGGTTCTCCTGAGACTGCTCCTAGCGGAAGATGGGGGCGTGGGCAACTACAGAACTTTGCCACCTACGAAAGGGGTGGACAACCTGGCAAACCCGATTCAGGAGGTTTGTAACTTCATTCATAAGCAAACACAGGCGGCCAAGTGCAGAAGGCCTTGCAAGATCCTAGCATTTGTTTTATTTATCTATTTTCGCAAAGCTGTGGTTGTCATGGGCCCAGAGCGGGCCAAGCTTGCCTATCAGACTTTAAGATGCCCTGTTCAACGGTACGAACCCTTGCCCCTATTGTGTCAGGAAGCAAGCCCTTCCGGCCCTTAATAATGGGAAGCCAGGAGAAATGAGCCCTCAGTTTATTCAGAAGGGGGGCCCATTGTAGAGGGGATTCACTCTTTCGAGGAATGACCGATCAGCTAGGATAGGTGCTGCATCCTGTAAGCCTCCATGGCAAATGGAAGAAGCCTCTCGGTGACTTGTGATCCCGCTGAAGCATCCCCCCAAACTGGCGCCATAGTTCCTCGACAAGGCCACAAGTTTTGACCAGGTGCCGGCCAAGTTGTGATACAAACAAGCCGAGATGTTTGGGGCATGTGACCTAAATGCCTCAAGGGCCGGATGTTACGTGACATGTTGTACACTAGAACATCCCAATCCCTATCTGGAAATCCCGAGGCCCACCCCCAATTGTGACGCAAATTTGTGCTGCGACGTGTAACTTGTGTGCGAGCCATCCTGTTCAGCTCGATGCTTCGAAAAGCTCACGGTCCTTCAAAAACAGGGCGATTTGTTGTCAATATGTTCGGAGGAAGGCGAGCAATCGTTGCGTTAAACAAGAACAAACACACCATGCGCTCGTTTGCAGATATGTGCGCTCGTTTTGCAGATTTGCTGCGTTCGTGTTGCACTTCGATTTGTGCGCGCTCCTTTCAGAGACCAATCATCTTGGAGGATAAATCCAAGAAAACACAAAAGCATATGTCTCACCATTTTCTTGAGAAAGGTACGACAAATAAGATTATGCAACGAATCAGGAAACAACATAAGCATATGCTACGAAGGAAGCATTATATATATGTATATATATACATATATATATATATATACATAGGAAGGACAACGGTTTATGCCTCTTGATGGTTTCTGCAAAGTCGTGTGGATCACCCGCGGATCGAATTTCCAACTCCGTTTTATGTGGCAGGAGTGGGACTGTCAATTATCACCCTAGTTGAAACTTAAAATACTTCAAAGGCTTTGGAGTGTGAAAATTCGACTGCGAATGACCCAGCAACAACTTGCGGGATTCTAGGGGGAAAGAGTTGTGCTTCCTGAAAAGGCCCAAGAGGCACAACTCTGGTCCTGGTAGTCTGTATATATATATATATATATATGCCATGTTTACGTCGGAGCATGTCAAACTTTGGAGCTCCTCTTTATGAGTCGAACTATGCATTGCTTATATACTCCTTGCACAAAGCATGTCTTCTGAAAGTATGCAGTATGCTTGTTCTGCGTAAATAATCGTAAATCATGAGGGAATGGTTCCTGTTAATCTATGCACCTGACGTCACCATCATCCCTAACCACAAATGAAACCGTAGGCGCAGAAGTAAACCAGCTGGTGAGTCAGAGCTGTGCGCCCTCGTTGCATGCTGTCTCTTCCACCCGCATGGAAGGTCAACACAGGAAAATCAACAGAACGAAAGACTTGCTCTATCCACCTCCGTGCAAAAACATCGCGTAAAAGGTATCTCTTGCCTTCACGCCGCTCTGGTTGATTGACAAATACACAGTTAAGAGATTTGGGGTATAGCCGTGTGAGCCGATTCTCAAGTTGCCTCAACAACAAAAAACTTGGCCCACCCCAGGGTACGTTCATTTCATGTGACATAGTTTGTCAACCGTAACATACAGAAACAAACAACCCACAAAACTCTGAGTTGTGCTGATGTTGGCGTGACTTCTGGCAGACTCCAAGTGGCCTTAGCCGTGTTCTTGGGTTCTCAGGTGCTGCCTAAAGCACTTCAAAAACTGATCCAAAGAGGGCTCCACTTTGCGGCCCGGGCAATTCTGGACTGGGCTTTGTGAAAGAAACCAACCGGTTCGATGCACCGCGCCTCTACCTGGCCGGACTTGCCGTGCAACGAAGACTGCCTATAGCCCGAGTCGCGGAATTGCAGCCGATGTGAGTGGAGCACTTGTTTGTTGTTACGTTGGTCTGGGCGAGTTACTGCCCAAGGGGCTCCAAGTACCGTGAGAAGAGGGGTGCTGAGACTTAAATTCGGTAAAAGCTCCTTCTTGGAAGACTTGGACCCTTAGGGTTGTAGTGGAAACAATGAATCCCCCAGGGACCTTCATGGGTGAGCTCATTTTAACCTCGCGTTCTTGCCCAGAATGATCTGGGTGAGTCATGATAGTTCACCGGCCAAGGAACTCAAAAGGAAAGCGCCTTCATAATGAATAAAGTCCTCCGAGCCCACGAGATCGCCACTAACTGCCAAGATTGATCAACCTGAAAGAGGAGCTATCAGAAACACTTCGGCCAATCATGGCCAGGAAAAATGCACTATAGTCTCTATCAACAGCAGTTTCCTATCGCTCTCAACAATCATTGTTGACTTCATGCAAGCCAGGTTCCCTATATTCTCCCTTGACACTTCACCCCTGCCGAGGCAAACTCACCTCAAACGGGCCAACAGGAGATGCATAGAACCGCCAATAGGAACATGTAGTGAAGCCTTTTTGCAGGTCGGGGATCTGTAAATATCCCTGTCTTTCCGCCCGGAACTGGCACCATGGGCGTGAGGAGTGCCTTGATGGTGCCATCCCCCGCCGCACACTCAACATGAGCCAAATGTTCTGGGATCCCGGAAGAAAGGGGAGTCCAGCACGAGTGCCCGAACTCCAAAGCTGTTTTGGCGTCCCCGTGTCCCCCGTCCAGTTCTTTGATCCAAGGGGGGCAGGGCAGCAGGGAGGCTCAAGTTTAGGCCACGTTAGGGCTCGTCAGGGTTCGGAAGCCTTCGGGATCTCCGCACTCACCCTGAGATCTACAATGACCCATGTCCGTATGTTCCCGAGTCCCATCGATTATTCATGAGGGCTTCCCATGTTACCGGAGAAGCTTACCGCGCGGGACAAATTGCGGCACCTCTTGTCGACTTGAGGGGGTGGGCGGAAAGAAATTCAGCAGCTCCAAGTTGTTGACTCCCCAAATCAATCCACCCGGGTGATTAGGAAAGTGTGCCCAGAGAGTCCATGAGCGATTCCAATCACAAAGAAGCACTGCCCTTTTGTGAACAACAAGTTGAGAAATCGCTTCACAATTCACAACAAAACTAAGCCGACAGGGCTTCGCATCACCACTGGTCTGCTCTCTGCCATCTGCCACGGGGCTTCATTAGGTTTGGGTGCGGATTTATTTTGGGAATTGTTTTTCTTTTTTTTTTTTGATTTTTTTTCGTTTTTCGTCCGGGCCAGCAAAATGTCGTATTTTACAGCATTTTCTCGCGAAATTGACGCATTTTACACTAGCTCGTTAACATCCCCAGCATCGTTTTCAACATCCCCCGCATGTCCGACCAACATCCCTAGCATCACCAACAAATGTAGCTGGCGGATTGACGGGGTCAAAACAATAATGCTTCAAACAGGAGGGCATTTCAATCCCAGCAAAAAAAAATCAAAAAAAAACAATTAAGAAAAACAGAGCGGGGTAGTGATGATTCGAACAGGGGTGCAATTAAATCTCTGCAAAAAGTCTAAAAAGTAGCGGGGGGGTTGGGGGGGGCGGCAGCCCCCCCATGATGTTCGAAGAATTGATGATTCAACTAGGGGTGCAATTAATTAAATCTCTGTAGAAAATCTAAACGTAGCGGGGGGGTTGGGGGGGGCGGCAGCCCCCCCATGATGTCGGAAGAAGTGGTGATTCAAGTAGGGGTGCAATGATTCAAGAAAGGGTGTGATAGAATTTAAAAGGCAGCGGGAGGGTTGGCGGGGGTGGCTTCCCCTATGATGTTCGAAGAAATGCATACATACAGACATACACGGACTACACAGATTACCTAAAATGTCGTATTTTGCAGCATTTTCTCGCGAAATTGGACGCTCGAAAAAGTGATGATTCAAACACAGGTGCAATTCAATCTCTGCCGGGCCAGTAAAGTGTCGTATTTTACAGCATGTTCTCGCGAAATATACCCCGCATGTCCCACCAACATCCCTAGCATCACCCACAAATCGTGTGACGGGGTCAAAGAAATGATGATTCAAGTAGGAGGGCATGTCAATCCCTGTAAAAAATATAAAAAGTAGCGGGGGGGTTGGGGGGGGCGGCAGCCCCCCCACGATGTTGTTTGCAGAAGTGATGATTTGAATAGGGGTGCAATTAAATCTCTGCAAAAAGTCTAAAAAGTAGCGGGGGGGTTGGGGGGGGCGGCAGCCCCCCCCCATGATGGTTGAAGAATTGATGATTCAACTAGGGGTGCAATTAATTAAATCTCTGTAGAAAATCTAAACGTAGCGGGGGGGTTGGGGGGGGCGGCAGCCCCCCCATGATGTCGGAAGAAGTGGTGATTCAAGTAGGGGTGCAATGATTCAAGAAAGGGTGTGATAGAATTTACAAGGCAGCGGGAGGGTTGGCGGGGGTGGCTTCCCCTATGATGTTCGAAGAAATGCATACATACAGACATACACGGACTACACAGATTACCCCCATGATGGTCGAAGAATTGATGATTCAACTAGGGGTGCAACCCCCCCATGATGTTCGAAGAATTGATGATTCAACTAGGGGTGCAACTAATTAAATCTCTGCAGAAAATCTAAAACGTAGCGGGGGGGTTGGGGGGCCCCCCCCCCATGATGTCGGAAAAACGCCACCTGCCGAAGAGGAACTGGGAATGCAGAGGATGCGAAAAGCCAAAAAGCCACCAAAAGCCGCATAAACCAGCAAAAAGCCGAAAAGCCTAGAAGCCCAGAAGCCGAGAAGCCAAGAAGCCGAAAAGCCAAGAAGCCAAGAAGCCAAGAAGCCAAGAAGCCAAGAAGCCAAGAAGCAGAAGCCGAGAAGCCGAGAAGCCGAGAAGCCAAGAAGCCGAAAAGCCAAGAAGCCAAGAAGCCGAGAAGCCAAGAAGCCAAGAAGCCAAGAAGCCAAGAAGCCAAGAAGCCAAGAAGCCAAAAGCGAAAAAAAATCCCAAAAAAAAACGAAAAAAAATCCTAAAATAAATACCCCTCCATTAGGTTTTGAGGTCCTCCGGTCCTCCCGCCCTGAGAAAAGTTTCTGTTCAGAGTCTGACTCAGCCAGAAGAAACCAAGGGAACCTGCAGCAACCCTGCTACAATCTGCTACACATCGACTGAGGGGGCAAAAAGCACCATCTCTTGGATGAGGCAAAACCAACTGCACAACATACTCTCAATCACATGGCAGCGGCGACGAGATGCGTCAATGACTGGTTCATCTCAGAGATCATGGTCCCTGACGAAGAAGTAGTGTTCCTGGCAAGAGTGAAGCGGCTGACATGCCCCCATCGACCAGAGCTAACCAACACATTCCCCATATTTCCCCGTACACTCCAAATACCCGTTGCTTTTTAATTTTCCCCTAGGGATTCTAGCGCATGTTTTGGCAAACCAGGTTTCACGTGTTCAAAACATGTTGTTTAAGTCGACATGGACACTATACCCTACAACCAATGATATTTGGGGCAGCAGGTTCCCTGACGAAACGCAGGGGGGACCAGCGGAAATCAGACGATGAATCACTCCTTTGTTTGCCCTCCGACGTAGAGTCTGCAAACAAATTAATCTTTCCAAGCTACTGCACGGGTATCCAGGTATTTCCGCAAGGTTTTACATCATGGTTGCTTCTGGATACCTACAATTGGGCTGCTGGATTCAAATGCAACACGTTGGCAACTCTCCACAGGAATCTCTCTCGCAGGCTCCCAACCATCCCGTTTTAACTGTGAAGCCCACTGGTAGGAAAGGCGAAACAAATCCCTGAAAAGTTTACGCCTGCAGATTAGCATGGACCCACAGAAACTCACGCTCTGAGAGGAACCTCTCGGGGAAGCCCCTTCAACTTGACATGAGGCTGAACGCAGCAAGCTGAACTGTGACGTTGATTCTTGTGACATGGGCTCCTACGTAGTGTTGAACCATGGCCCATGAAAGTTCTCTGCCGCTCTTGCTCATGCACAAAGTCATCTTATCCGGTTATGGGCAGGGTAGTCGAACTCAAACATCTCCCTCCCCTCCGATTCGTCAACTAGTGCAAAGCATCCCAGTTACCTGTGTCATGCTCGTTCACTGGATTGCCGGCCAAAACTGCGTGGTCAATTTGGGGGTCTGGAAGAATAAGAAAATGTACCATCCTCTTTCGGTTACCCCGTTCCGGTGAACTCAGAACAATGGGCCATTTCACACCCCAAAGAACTTGCATGTTCTAGACTCGGTCCATGATTCTGCTTAAACCGTCCCGCATTCTTTGAGCTTGCTCAAGCCTGAGGCTTGAACTTGAAATGCTCTTCGTCCTTTGTGTTTTGTGGTCACTGTGTACACACTGATGTGGTTGTAAACCAAACGCTGCCTCATGCATTGGCCTCAATATGCAACTGGACCAGTCGCGTATCCGAGTAGATGCCAGGGACCTATCCTTGAGGCATTTTATAGTGGATTCTTCGGAACCGCCGTTCTGATAAGCGCTGAGACAGCGATTGTAGACGACGAAAGGGGGCGCAAAAGCGCGCCTGCCTTGAACTTGACGCCTTGAAAGGATGCGTAAAAGCCCCTCCGAGGGGATGACTCCAATGCATGAACTGGAATGTGTTGACCACGGCTGTACAAACGCCCCGTCCAAACACCATGCAATGGGGGGAAGGACGCTGCGCTCTGCAGCCGCTGTAGGTCCATGAAAAGCATGTCATCGTCTCATGACAGTCCCAAATCGGGATCACATCAAAACCCCAGAAAATCCAGGTGCCACATGATCTCTGGAAAGTGAAGGTGGCAAACCCCAACAGCGCGGCCGCGCAGCATGCGACAAGTCTTATGATGCACTTCCAGCTCGAATATATCGAATTCAATCAAGGGGGTCAAGCGTGCACAACATTGCAGGAGACTCATGGTTGCCTCCATGAGGTCACGAATGTGGATCTAAGCCATAAACAAACGCTCAATGTTCCGTTGTGCTGCCCTTGTGGGGAATCTGGGTGTCGTTCGTCTGGCTCAGGCATCTTGCTGGAACCCCCCCCCCCCAGAACAGGACCTTCCGGGACATCGATCCCGCCCCCTCTCCCGCCCCCCCAGAGAGAGGTGCGCCTCAGCCGCAACTTGGAGCCAGGGCCACAAGAGCTGGGAATCACCTGAGAGTCGCAAACGCTGCTTTGGCCCCGCGGGGGGCTCTTCGCTGACTCTGAGATGTTGCTCGTTGCAAAGACGTGAGCTTTGTTTCAGAGGGACACGAAGGGAACCCCCAAAAGGAGTGGCTTCCTTTTGGCCACCCTTCACACCAGCCCAACAGCGTACCTGAGAAAAAGCAACACCTCAGGTGTTTCGAATTCTCAGCTGGATGACGCCTTAAATGCTCCGCATTGGTGTTGCTTGGAAGGCTGTGCTTGAGTGGTTTGGCTAGGCTTGTGCTTGGCAGCGGTCTTGCCGGAACCCGGCGCTTTCAAGGATAGATTTCAACTACAGGTATTGGTTTGGCTGTGGTAGGTGTATGCTTTGAAGCTGCTTTTCGGGAACCGGCGCTTTCAAGGATAGGTTTTGCAGATTAGTTTTGGTCGGCGCTTTCGGGGAGCCAGTGAGCATTCCGACTACCTGCGTACGGCATCGCGTCTGATTTCAAACATTCAAAGTGTTTAGAACGAACCTGGCACAGCGAGCACACCAAACATGTACCGTCAACAAACCGCAGCACCCTCTGCTAGAGCACCATGTGGCCTAGGGATCACATCCAAGAAATCAGGGGGTCCTTTTGAACGCGCGGTCAAGTGCCCGCAAAAGAATCTCACCGTGCTGACCCTATAACATGGCAAAAGGGACACCCTCCGCAGGAATCAAACGAAAGCTGTGACAAACCAGCTTGGGACTGGTTGTGACCCGTTACAAGAATCAAAAAGCGCTTTCAGAAGGCATCAAAAGGGGTTCTGTGCCCTTAAATTGGGTTACAACACCCTTTTTGACGGAAAAAGACCATCCGCAACACAGAACAAACAACGGGATGAGTGAAGGCCTAGTTCTCAGCAAGCCACCACCTGAACCGGAGCTCCGTCCAGCTCGACATGCAGAATGTCGCCAGCCTGAACCGCTCACAAATCAACATGTCTCTGGCCAATTACTATAAACTGGTGGGAACCCCGAGTAAAGGGCTTTCATCATGGGAGGGCTTGTTTTCCCCCTGACCACTGGTCTCTGTTGAGTTTGCCGAGATCTCTTCGTTTTGGAGCACCACGGATGCCACAAGCATATCCACAGTTGGATCTAAGTAGATCTATGAATCAAGTAAGTACCCCTCTGCTGGTTGGAAATGAAGGGCCCCTCTCTTCGACAGGGTGTCTACAGCCTGCTTCGAGACCAGTCTGCTTCGAGACCACTTTGACGTGCTTCATGCTCAACCACCAAATGAGGAACACATCCTTGAGTAAACAAGTGTGGACAGTGTGCACAGTTAAATTGGTTTGTGTTAAAATAGGGGATCCCTAACATGGCTTGATTTCCTTTTGGTTTCCCTTGTTTCCTTTGAACCTACACCACAAGGGTACTCTCAAACGAATAAACCAAAGTGCACAAGCACAAACATTCATTTGTCATTTAGTGACATGGTGCTAGCTAAGCCCTTTGACTCAGTTGGCCCTGGGCCAATGCAGGCACGAACATGAAGGTAATAGGCAACATAGACAAACAACCATGTTGAAACCCTGTATGGCAAAACTAATTAATCACCGCACACAAGTGTGACTACATACAAAATGCGCATAGCAGAGCCTGCTTGCCATTGGTTGTGTTTGCCAAAGTGAAGGATCCACCGCAAAAGGGGGCCAGCCTCCACTTAAATTATCCTGGGTGATTTAATGGAGCCGGGTGAAAGGTACAGGTTTCGGGTGTTGACGTGCATTTACAGCGGTACAATCCCAATAACATTGTATTGTCGCTTTATGATGCGCCCACCAAACCTGCACGCAATCACAAACAAAGCCAGCATAGCTTCGCTGTGGAATGCCAAACAACGCCATTTAACACCTGTAGCACAAGCGCCTCTCATCACTCCCCCAGAAAACAATATTGGTTGTTGCCAAAATTAGAGGCCCTGTTTGGTATCACCTTTAGAAGGCGGCGCAAGGCGGCAGGGTCGAGAAAGGGCCATATATATTTGATAACCACCTCCGACACTTGAAATCCTGGTAGGTCCTTGGACCACTCTACGCCTTGCAGGTGTCTGGTACAACCAGGTCGTCGCCACTGTCGCTGCTGCTGTGCCGCTCAGTTGGCTCCCGTAGGCTCCTTGCTTCGAGACCATTGAAAGAACAAACTATGACAGCAACATGATCCTCAGTCCTCTCTGCAATTCTGGGTTTTGCATGTCTTTCCCTTTTGTCAAGGTAAGTCATGAGGGCCCCCGTGCATGCTATTTCTTTTACCGAAGGATAGTCTGGGACATGAACGAAAACTGGCCACCTTCATGGATTTGGACTGGGACGCCAACAAGCACATCCGCACGTCACACGTCCCCTCTTTGCCCCTTCAGCCATAGGTTAGTTAACCCCCCCTCCGTATCCCCCCCCCGCCCCTAGGAGATTTTGAGTGGCTTCGGGTCAAAAAAAAGAAACACATTCGTTTTGAATCTTGGGCTTTGTAGGGTTCAGTTGGCCTTAGCAGGCCTTAGTAAGGCTTAGTAAGGCTTGGTAAGGCTTAGTAAGGCTCAGTAAGGCTCAATCACGTTCTTTGCTTCGAGTGCTAGCAAGGCTTAGCAACTCTCAGTAAGACATGGCCACCAGTCAAAATTGATCATGAGTGCTACTGAGTCTTGCTGAGTAGTTGGAACCGTAATGATTCCTATGTGTGCTGTCATTTTCTTAGCGGTCATTTGTGCTGCAACTGCGCTGCGCACTGAACGCCGAACACCTGTGAATTGAACATCAGCGGATGTAGACCTAGTAGCACTCAAAAGCACTCAGCAGCAAGCAGCAAGCGCTCAGTAGCGTTCAGAAAGCACTCAGTAGCAGTCAAAAGGCACGCAGCAGCACTCAGCTGCAATCAGAAACACTCAGTAACCCACTCAGGAATACTCAGTAACACTCAGTAACTCTCAGTAGCACTCAATCACAACCTAAAACAGCACATTGTTGAAATCCCGGCTCAGTAAGCACTCAGTAGCACTCAGAAACACTCAATCACAACCTAAAACAGCACATTCATGGAATCCCGGCTCAGTAAGCCTCTCAGTAGCACTCAGTAGCACCCAGGACCTCTCAATCACCCCCCCCAAGAACACAGCACATGGGCGATCCAGGCTTAGCAAGTATTTAGTAGCACGCAATGACGCTTCGAGCCCCAAGCAAGCTTCAACAAATCCAAGCTTTGCTATGCAAAATTGAAGCAACCCCCCCCCACCCCACATGCCAAATCCTTGCTGCGCTCAGTAGTGCTCAGCAACGAGTCTTACTGAGATTTTGACATTTGGGAGGGGGGGATACGGGGGTTAACTAACCTATGATACAAACTTCTTCCCCAACCGTTTCAAGTCCATGACAAGTTGCTTTCCCAGAAAAACGGCCGATCACCTTCTGTGGGTTACATTGGAAAGCCACCAGCCATGTTTCACCCAACTGCAAACATCAAACAGGCACGCAACGCTTGTCCAAGGATCTGCACCGCTACCTTCAGCAAAGCACCGGGGACCGAATTCTCCGGGGCGATCAAGGAAAACCTCGGCTCGCGGAAGTCAAATGGGCTCGAAGCTAATATGGTGTGTTAAAGTAGGGGACCCCCTAAAATGCGTGTTGTTGAGTGTACCCTTGTTTGGATGCTTCAAAGGGAAACCCAAAGGAATCCAAATCCAACCGATCTGGCATTGGATTAGGCTATTCAGCAATTCACAAAGAAACACATGACAACACTGTTGCGATTGAAAACCGAGAGCTTGCAAGCTTGGACTTCTTAACATGGCTGCCTTTTCTGAGTGACTCTTGACTATCCCGACGAATCCCGCAAGTTGCTCGTATCTCGGGGTATAAGTGTGGTCCACCACTCAACCACAGTGTCCTTCAACAAACACTGCTAGAACACATCCCAGAAATGTGGTTGGATAGTGCTCTTGCACTTGCCTATCTCATAGAATCTCGTTCTGGCAACATGGCATGTCCTCGCTTGGGATTGAACAAATATGTTGCTACTTTTTGATGACGGTGATCCCGGATTGGCTTTAACGCCAAGTCAAAGAGATGCAGTGACAGTGAGCTGCGAAATTGCCTCAATGTTTCTGCCTCAACGCCCAGCGTATCCCAGCCACACTCGTGATTCGTGTACTTTCCACGTATATAGCCGCTATAGCCATGCATGACAATTCGATTCGTTTCAGTGCAAAAGGCTTTGAACGTGGGCCAAAATAATTGACGCCTGAACACGTTCAACCAGCGCTCAAAATGTGACTCGCCAGCAGTTGCTTCGAGTGGTCCCAACACAAGCGGCAACGGTCAACAAGCAGCTTCTTCCAGGATTGTGACAGTTTGAACAGTCTCGGAAGCCTGACTCTTCCGGATGCGGGTCCCTGGCAGAATTGAATTGACCTCTTGAGACCTTTGGAGGGCCCTTTCTGAGTCCATCTCCTTTCTGCGCGGCCAACGCTTTTGAGGACTTCCGCATATTGAGCAGATCGCTTATTTGTCTCCTGAATTGGCGAACTATTTAATATCTAATCTGCCCAGATGGGAATTCAACCACGCAGGAAGCTATGGATTGACTGTATAAAACGGGGCCTGGATGTGGCCCAGGCCCCCTCCAAATCCATTCAAAGATGAGGATCCACTCCCCCATTTTAACAACTTCACTCTGTTTCCCCTTTGTTGGGGCATTGACTAGGACATGGTGTTGGTATCGTCTGGTCGTTGAACCAACTGTCTGCATTGCCATTCTTACTTCCACAAGCCAAACCAAATCTTTACTGAAACGTGCTTCCCACTGAAATGGTACAACACCAAGTAATTGGTTTCAAGTCCAACTCCTGGTCTTCCCAAAACTTTTCAACCTCGCGAACTCAGAAGACGAGCTCTATATGTCCGAGACGCTCCTGGCCCTGGATCTGAACGCGAAAGGGCGACCCCGGGCGCACGTCCGGCAGCGGCACCTCCAATTCCGTGAGCTCTGTGACGGACCTCCGCTCGGGGGAGGGGAGGGGGACGGGTCGGGACGGGTTAGGTTGTTTGACGGGGGGACTTTCAGTTTCTCCAGGGGAACCTGACAAAAAGTTGGGTGACCATAAATGGGTTCCTTTCGGATACACACACAATTGTCCTTTGGTGGTCTCTGGTGCGAGAAGGAACTCGTTAAACCCGTTTCGGGTCGTAGGCAACGAACCGAGCGACCCGAGCGCTAGTGGCTCGAAAAAAGTACTGTACATTTCGCGATTTGTTTAAAATAAGGCAATTGTCTTCTTGACAACGCCTCCTGTCCACTTCCGTGATTGTTGGAAATAGGGTATATTACACATAACCACAACTGTATCGTTGACAGAACTCGCTCGCAATATTCAGTGACAATCACCGGGCGGTGCCTTGCCGGAGAGGAACATCTCCCAGTGTCAGGCGTTTCACTTATGCAAACGGTGCTCTTGTAAATGGTTGGCAATAAGCATGCAACACAGTGATTAGATTTCATCTGACAGTAGCCCATGGGACCAGTAGACTTTGGGTGTCTCTTTGCGCTAAGAGGGTCTTCCAAGCTCCATGGATATCTTGGCCAAACCGCGAGGTATTTTGCAGATTATGCCTCATAGCTTGCCAGCCGTAAAATACAAACACATTTTGGAGGAGACTCCAACTACATCCCCAGAGACTTGGGCTTCCAGGTGCTGATTGAAACCAAAAGACAAGTTCACATGTGCGCATCATGAGATATAAGTTGTAAGCTATGACTCTACAAGCTGTAAGCCTTAAGGATCAGGACTAAGCCATTAGCTTTTTCAGCCTGCTTCAGACCTTCGGCCCGACCTCGCCCATCCATTAATCTATATATAAAAGCCATCCGCGGAAAAGCCGAGAACAAGCCAAGAGTAAGCGCTGACTACGGCCTTATTAATTGTGACAGCCCCCAGGTCCACGCATCTATCTATAAGGTCAACCATATTTCCAAAGCCTGAAATAAAGGAGCCTCAAGCAAAGGACCTACATCATGAGTTTGAGCACGTTTTACCCTCGAATTGGTGGAACCGATCGCCAGCACCCTTAGAACAAGTTGACCCGAACAATGCAGTCCGAGACGCTTCTCCTGCAAAGAGGGCTCACTATCCAGTCCAATGCGCTCCGATTCCTCGAAATTCAGCTCGGAGACCTGAAACAGAATTGGGTATAAAGCATCGGGCTTGTCTATCTATATTATTCATGCACTGGATTATACTGTACATGCATCCTAAATTGAACCATGTCTGCAATGCAGTACTCCAAATATTCTCTAAAGAAGGCCAAGCGAATCGATCAAATGTTTTGTGATTGAACTTACAGATCTATCATATATGCAGCGACCATAGACAAAGTGCACGTCTAACTGTTCAAAATCTCGTCGTCCATAAGTGAACCTCGAGATCCACCCTAATTCCAAAAGCGAGGTGCGGATGGTACTTCGATGGTCAGCAGGGTGCCGGGACCGCAGCCCTCAGGCACGATGACCTCCACAGCCTTGCCATTGACCTCCACCCAGAAGGCGTCGCCCTCCTGAAAGCAACGCGTGGTCCGAAATGGGTGCGGCACTATTTGTGTGTGTGTGCTCTTTTTTGAGGGTACCATTGTTGAGGCGGTGCTGGGAGTACCCGATAAGCGTGTGTGTGTATGTGTGCGCGTGTTCTTGTTGGAGGGGATATCTTCTTGGGATGTTGTCTAAACGGACATCAACAAGAAGCAAACCATTTGTAAGGGTGTACTGAATTCTTTGAAACAGAAAAGGGAGGGGCCAAGAATGCGTCTTTTCCATGTTGGTGTTCCTGACCAACCCAACGTTGGTTGCTGTATAGGCTTCGTTTCCAAAGGAAAGGTTGTGTAACATTCCAAAGGCATGTAACAGGGAAATTCTTGGAAAAACACGGATGCGCATGCAAGACATTCGCACCAAACGATTCACACACGCTTCTGGGGGACTTGCGTGATACAAGCGGGCGTCGTAAGTCACCCCGCGTCGCGTTAAGTCACCCCAGCCATCCCCAGCCGCTTGGAACTACGCATATCCGCTTAAGCCACCCCATACGTTTTAAGTGACCCCATTTTTGCAAAACACAATGGGCACAGAACTGGAAGGGCGATGTTGCCAACCCCGAGAATTCACCGCACACTGCACGCACATGCTCAAAACTCACTGGTTTGGGTTCATGTTGAATGCTTTTCCCGGGCAAAACCCTATTGGGCACACTGCAATTAAAGGGTTCCTGTCCTTCAAACATAAAGGCTGGTAAAAAACAACCGGTTCCGGGTCGGAACACCCGACAAAAGGGCTGCCGGCGCGAGTGCCGCGCGACTCTGCGCGAGTGCCGCGCGAGCGCCGGGTGAGCCGTGCCCTATTGCTTCCGCTTGTGGCACAACTTCAAGTGCTGCGGCACGAGAAGAGAGAACCACCCAGTGGCAGTGAACATACACGCATGCACACGGCACATGGAAGCCGACCAAATGTTGATGTTGTGAATCTGGGATCTCATGGGCACCTTTCTGTCAGGATACCTCGAGTAGAACATCATACATTTTGCATGCGCGCAGCACATAATTATGCGATTTCAGAAAATGACATGCTTGAGACAACTATCCTTACATCCACAAACACAACGGGCACACTCACCCGGGACGACTTAGATCAACCCGGGACGACTTACAGCACTTACCCGGTAAAGGATGGCTTCAGACCCTTGATTTAGAGCTGTTGGACACGTAGATTTGATTCGGGAGTTTTTGTCCATGATCCACAATCAGGTCCGCCGAAATGCTACGATGGTGAGCTGTGACTGGGATATGCCAAGGGCAGCAAGTGCTTTTTGTGTTGCTCTAGCCGTCACAAACCGGCATCCTGAAAAGGACTCTTCCATGTGATTCAGCAACTGAGAAGCAGTGCTCCACATACAGATATACAAATAACAATAGTAATAATAATAACAGTAATAATAATTCTTATACTAGTATAGAACTCAGATAGCACACCACTACGCACCATGACGCACCATCATAATGGCTCCCGCGGCATCATGCTGATGTTGACAACATCATGATGATACCACAGCCGCTCAGCATGGTGCGCTAAATAGACGCGCAGACAAGTTCAGCAGCATAATGATGATGTTGACAGCATCGCATGCTGATGCACCAGCCACGACCGATTCCGCGCTACATATCTAGCAGAAAAAAACGCAGAGACGACGTCCTGATGACTTCGACAGCATCATGATGATGCGGACAGCATCATGATGATGGGTAAAGGCAACCTCATGATGATACCACAGCCACGGATCATCTTGCGACAGCGAAATGAAATTCAGCATCACCCTGATGTTGACAGCATCATGGCGCCACCACACCCACGCACCAGAACGCAGCATCGCAGTGACAGCAGCATCATGACGTGTTTGACAACATCAATGATGATGCACCAGAACCGAACCACGAACTATTACGCACGTCACTTAGAGTAGCAAAAACATCCGAATAGATTCAACAGCATCATGATGCTGCGGACAGCATCATGATGATGCCACAACCGCGATGCCCCCAAACAGCACCCGCCCTAGCACCCTGCCGTCCATATACGCCCGCACCCTCAAGGCAGCAGCCCACAGCACCCCAACGCAGCACCCGAGCACCCCGGCCACGTACTGTCACCAGCCCGAACAGCGCCGCAAAACCGCACCTGCGCCAGTACCCCAAAACCGCATGCCCCCTAGCTCCCAGAGCCGTCGATCTTGCAAAACAATTCCCCTTCTTCATTAGAAGTGAGAACCCATATGGTTTTCAGTTATCTGGGAAAGAAGCGCCCGCACGGTCAGCAGCACATCAAACAGCAATCCAGAACAGCACTTGCACAACCACCCCAAACTAGCACCCGCCCCTACCGCCCGGCCGTCTCCACCAGCACTCCAAACTGCATGCTTCTAGCACACGGACGGGCGTCAATATCGCAAACCAGCGCCCCGCCCGTCACCTCCACCAAGAGCATGCCCCCTAGCACCCGGCCCTCAATCTCGCAAAGCAGCACCTCCACCAGCACCTCAAACTACATGCCCCCTAGCGGTCGGCCGTCAATCTCGCAAAACAGGACCTCCACAAGCACCCTCGCAAAACAGCACCTCCACCAGCGCCCCAAACGACATGCCCCCTAGCGCTCGGCCGTCACACAGCCACCCTAAACTGCATGCCCCTTGCACTCGCCCGTCAATGTCGCGCGTGCCCCCGAGCACCCGGGCGTCAAACAGCACCTCCACTCAATCTCGCAAAGCGACGCCTCCAGCACCTTCACCAGCACCCCAGACTACATGCCCCCTAGCACTCGGCCGTCAATCTTGCAAAGCGGCACCTCCAGCACCTCCACCAACACCGCAAACTACATGCCCCCTAGCACTCGGCCGTCAATCTCGCAAAGCAGCACCTCCACCAACACCCCAAACTGCATGCCCTGTAGCACCCGGCCGTCAAGCTCGCAAAACAGCACCTCCACTAGCACTCCAAATTGCATCTATCAATCACGCAAAGCGGCCCAACACAGCACCTCCACCAACACCCAAAACTGAATGCCCTCTAGCACCCGGCCATCAAGCTCGCCACCACCCCAAATTGCCCCACATGGTCTAGCACTGGGCTGTCAATCTCGCAAAACAGCACCCCAAACTACATGCCCCCCTAGCACTCAGACGTAGCAGCACCTCCAGCCAGCACCCCAAACTGCATGCCCGGCCATCAAGCTCGCAAAACAGCAGCACCCCAAACTACATGCCCCCCTTGCACTCGGCCGTCAATCTCGCAAAGCGGCACCTCCACCAGCACCCATAGCCCAAACTGCATGCCCCCTAGCACCCGGACGTCAATCCCTCCACCAGAACCTCAAACTCAGCCGTCAATCTCGCAAAGCGGCACCTAGCCAGCACCCCAAACTGCGGCCGGCAAAAAAGCACCTCCACCAGCACCCCAAACTACATGCCCCCTAGCCGTCAATCTTGCAAAACAGCACCTCCACCAACACCCCAAACTGCATGCTTCCTCCACCAGCACTCCAAACTGCATCCCCTAGCACCCAGCCGTCATCTCGCAAAGCAGCACCTCCATCAGCACCGCAAACTACATGCCGCCTAGCACCCGGCCGTCAATCTCGCAAAACAGCGCCTCCACCAACACCCCAAACTGCATGCCCCCTCAAGCTCACAACGCAGCACCTCCACCAGCACTCCAAACTGCATGCCCCCTAGCACCCGGCCCTCAATCTCGCAAATCACCTTCCCTTATTCATTAGAAGTTAGAACCCCTATAGCTTTCAGCTATCTGGGGAATAATACTAATAATAATAAACAATAGCACTATTAATAGCACTAATCATAATAAACAAGAATAAGTCATTGTAACAATGATATAGTACTGATAATTCCAAATTAAAGGACCGGATAACCCCACATGTCTATGCTTATGAAGATGCGCCACACTTACATCGATTGAGGATCGCAGGTTGTAAAAGCAACCTGACATAGACAGTCAGAAGTGCCTACATGCCCTGCTGTTGGGCACCAGCCACAAACGCAAGCCCAGGTGCACGAAGTACTGCGCCTGCCACGGTTTCACGCGTGCATCTCCAAAGTGCTGCGAGTGCCACGGGACATGGGCGCCCACAGCCGCGCGCGCCACAACATCCCAGCCCTTTAGACAGCTCCCAAACGCTGCCCCTGCCACGCAAACCCAAGCCCAGGTGCACGAAGTACTGCGCCTGCCCCGATTTCAGCACTTGCCTCTCCAAAGTGCTGCGAGTGCCACGCAAGATGGGGGCCCACAGCCGCGCGCGCGACAACACCCCAGCCCTTTAGACAGCTCCCAAATGCTGCCCCTGCCACGCAAACGCAAGCCCAGGTGCGCGAAGTACTGCGCCTGCCACGACTTCAGCACTTGCATCTCCAAAGTGCTGCGCCTGCCACGCGAGATGGGGGCCCACAGCCGCGCGCGCGACAACACCCCAGCCCTTTAAACAGCTCCCAAATGCTGCCCCTGGCACACAAACGCAAGCCCAGGTGCACGAAGTACTGCGCCTGCCACGATTTCAGCACTTGCCTGTCCAAAGTGCTGCGCCTGCCACGCGAGATGGGAGCCCACAGCCGCGCGCGCAACAACACCCCAGCCCTTTAAACAGTTCCAAACGCTGCCCCTGCCACGCCAACGCAAGCCCAGGTCCACGAAGTACTGCGCCTGCTACGATTTCAGCACTTGCATCTCCAAAGTCCTGCGCCTGCCACGCGAGATGGGGGCCCACAGCCGCGCGCGCGACAACACCCCAGCCCTTTAGACAGCTCCCAAATGCTGCCCCTGCCACCTAAACGCAAAGCCCAGGTGCACGAAGTACTGCGCCTGCCACAATTTCAGCACTTGCATCTCCAAAGTGCTGCGCCTGCCATGCGAGATGGGGGCCCACAGCCGCGCGCGCCACAACATCCCAGCCCTTTAGACAGCTTCCAAACGCTGCCCCTGCCACGCAAACGCAAGCCCAGGTGCACGAAGTACTGCGCCTGCCACGATCTCTCCAAAGTGCTGCGAGTGCCACGCGAGATGGGGGCCTACAGGCGCGCGCGCGACAACACCCCAGCCCTTTAGACAGCTCCCAAATGCTGCCCCTGCCACGCAAACGCAAGCCCAGGTACACGAAGTACTGCGCCTGCCACGATTTCAGCACTTGCATCTCCAAAGTACTGCGCCTGCCACGCGAGATGGGGGCCCACAGCCGCGCGCCACAACATCCCAGCTCCCAAACGCTACTGCGCCTGCCACGATTTCAGCACTTGCCTCTCCAAAGTGCTGCGAGTGCCACGCAAGATGGGGGCCCACAGCCGCGCGCGCGACAACACCCCAGCCCTTTAGACAGCTCCCAAATGCTGCCCCTGCCACGCAAACGTAAGCCGAGGTGCACGAAGTACTGCGCCTGCCACGGCTTCAGCACTTGCATCTCCAAAGTGCTGCGAGCGCCACGCGAGATGGGGGCCCACAGCCGCGCGCGCGCGACAACACCCCAGCCCTTTAGACAGCTCCCAAATGCTGCCCCTGCCACGCAAACGCAAGCCCAGGTACACGAAGTACTGCGCCTGCCACGACTTCAGCACTTGCCTGTCCAAAGTGCTGCGCCTGCCACGCGAGATGGGGGCCCACAGCCGCGCGCGCCACAACATCCCAGCCCTTTAGACAGCTCCCAAACGCTGCCCCTGCCATGCAAACGCAAGCCCAGGTGCACGAAGTACTGCGCCTGCCACGATTTCAGCACTTGCCTCTCCAAAGTGCTGCGCCTGCCACGCGAGATGGGGGCCCACAGCCGCGCGCGCGACAACATCCCAGCCCTTTAAACAGCTCCCAAATGCTGCCTCTGCCACGCAAACGCAAGCCGTGTCTGAGTGAGTGTGTGTGAGTCAGTGTGTGTGAGTGAGTGAGTGTGTGTGTGTGAATCAGTGTGTGTGAGTGAGTGTGTGTGAGTGAGTGACTTTGTGCGGGTGAGTGGGTGAGTGAGTGTGAGTGAGTGTGAGTGAGTGAGTGTGTGTGAGTGAGTGTGTGTGAGTGAGTGTGTGTGAGTGAGTGTGTGTGTGTGTGAGTGAGTGTGTGTGAGTGAGTGTGTGTGAGTGAGTGTATGTGAGTGAGTGTGTGTGAGTGAGTGTGTGTGAGTGAGTGTGTGTGTGAGTGAGTGAGTGTGTGTGAGTGAGTGTGTGTGAGTGAGTGTGTGTGAGTGAGTGAGAGCGACGGGGCGGCAGCGGCGGCGGGAGTCGGGCGCGGAGTGTGTGTGAGTGAGTGAGTCGGGCGCGGCGGCGGGGGTCGGGCGCGGCGGCGGGAGTCGGGCGCGCAGCGGTAAAAATCAGAACCCCACACAAAGATGTGGGAAAAAATATTCACAATCATTCTGACTCAGAGAAAGTCACCCCGTGTCACCCCGCCTCATGATTTAGGAGGTGTCCCATTTTGGAATAGTTGCAGGGTTGAGCAGCTTCCGTCGAAATTTCCAATTTTTGAGGCACCTTGTAGCCGCTAGGGATCTCTACCTCCGCCTCGAGGGCTGCTTCTTCTGCTTCCTTGGCCGAGAGCTGCCCCAAACCCAAAGTTGACGATTTGACCCCCTCCTGCCAGTCGCTGTTGGGGGGGAGCACGTTTCATGTGTTCATCATAGATTCATGGCCATGACGCTAAAATTAAATTCATAGTTCCCTGAGCGCCATGACCGTGGCCCATGTAGAGATGGATCACATGGTGCTGCCTGCCCAGTCAAGCAAAACGTCCCGTTTATAGCTGGCAAATAGACCGACCTATACTGGGCACGTTAAATAGTGCTCTCATGGCTGTAACATTCCAGATCATGCGATGGCTATCTACGCTACTCAGCTCCGCGTGTTTCACAATGGGGCCTCCCGCCCATGTGAACAAAGTACTAAAATCGCAATGCCCTTGCAATCAGCAATGGTCTGGTCGTCCGAGTCATTCTGTTGTTCTCTCAAGATAGTCCCCTGCAGATTGACATGAAACCCCCAAAAAGCTTATTGTGGAGAAATTTTATTTGCTGGACCCCTTCAAAGGTCTGAGCAAAGGTATGCTATTCTGCCTTGGTCAAATGCTACCTCCTGTCATGTGAGGGTTTTCTAAACATGGGTCCCTGATCTCAGGCAGCGATGGTTGCTGTCGCTATGTTTGAAAAGGACCCGTTCTTCCGGGTCAGGCACTCACAAGCTAGCAGTGTCAAATGCTACCTCCTGTCATGTGAGGGTCTTCTAAACATGGGTCCCTGATCTCAGGCAGCGATGGTTGCTGTCGCTATGCTTGAAAAGGACCCGTTCTTCACCCCATTTGACGGAGGTCCGGGTCAGGCACTCACAAGCTAGCAGCGAGTGGCTATCAAATCTTCCCGTAGCTTCATTCCACCCTGTAGCCAAGCTGGCAGCAGCTTCATGCTCAACAACACAGAGACGCAATCTGCACTAGCCTGTTGAACAGCATTAAAGTGCAGTTTGCGGACCATGCCAAGTCCTAGTTCTGCCAAGAACAACAAGCCCAACCACCCAGTGAGCTTCGCATGTCTGCCCATGCACCAAATAGATTCTTAAACAGTTGCCCAAATCCGAGAAACCAGCAAACCAGCCTCAACTACACGACATTTGCCAAATACCCACCGCATCAAGTGCCCAAAGAACAAAACAACAACAAAACAATCTGCTGCACTGGCCAGGTAAAATCGTCACGCCAAGAGTCGCTGTTCCAAGCATTGGCATCTGCCATGCTTCATCACGGGCACCCTTGAGCCAATGATGCGGTGCGGAACCGGCTGGCAGGGAGGAAGTGAAGGACGTAACCTTGGGAATAGTCAAAAAAAGAGAGACCCATACCATGGCCCAGCCTGAAAACAATAACATCGTTTTGGAGAGACCACACGTACGGGGGCTTTTGGTCAAGACTCTTAATGTGGGACATAGGCATCAAACTCTCAGTAGGAACATTTACATTGGTTGTCAAGCAAATCCTGCTAAGAGGTTAATAACCATCCCTGCTACGCCCAAGCAGTGCCAAGTAGGGATTATAGCAATGGCACAAGGAATGGACAGGTCTCCCTGATTGTTGTTTCCCCCCGTAATTAATCCAAACAACTGGATTGCCATATATCACGACCATAAACTGACTCACAGGAAACAAGTGCTGCACCCTATGAGGAAGCCCTTGCTCGTGATGGCAAACAAACCATGACGTGGAAATTGCCGAATCGGCTTGCTCGTGCCAAAATCTGATGCACTGAATCTGTCACGCGGCCCCGCTCTTCAGAACGCCCAAATCATCCGAAGACTGAGGCGGGCTCGGAAGAAACGATCAACTACTGTCGTGGACCAAAGATGGCACGACTCCCTTCATGCTCGTAGCCAATTTAAGAAGATGACAAGAACCTAGGTTGTGCCCCCTACCAGTACTTTCACCCAACTGCAGATTGGAGAAAACAACAAACACATTTATTTGCACGTGCAACAAACACAACGCAGGGATTCAAACAGTCTCGCACAACCGAATCAATAACACTATGGAATTAGCTGTGCATTGTAGTGAGGGAAACGGTCACACAGGATGTACCAGCCATGAACAGCTGTGTTTTATCTGCAAGAAATGGCTAATTGCCATGTTCCTGAGTCTACGGATTGCAGTCTGAGGCGAGAAAACAAGATTAGAGGTCCAGCTAAATGGTTTCTTAGCATAGTTTTCCAGCTTGGTAGTCTCTTCTTAAGCTTGAATGTGTTCCAGTCTCCCGTGGAACAAATACAGGATGCACATGAGGCACGGTTGAAAATACTTGCGGCCGTTTCGCTTTGAGAGTCCCCTATCGTTTTCCAGGGATTTGTTTTTTTGAGAGTCCCCTATCGGTTGCCATGGTTTTGTGTGTGCATTTTCACAATGTCAATGAAACACCGAATACTCAACTCAACAGACGTAATTTGACGGTACTTCATATGTTGTTTACACATCAAGTCAAACAAAGTCTTGATCAAACATGCGAGCAACGAACCATGGCCCAGCTGATGTTCTTCCGCGAAGCAGGCAACAATAAATCCTGCTTGATTGTTTGTTCTGTTGGATAGGGGCTGGGTGTCGATAGTTAGGGGGTCTAGAAAACCATCCCTGTTGGTTTCGTTTTGGGCTAAGTCAAAAATACCGTGGCTATATAGCACCCAGCAGAAATGGTTCACCGGCCTGGAAAGAAGAATCTCTATGTTCAGACCATGCAAAAAAGACAGCACTAGAACCCCAGCCCTTCTCCAAGTGCCACACATCTTCACCTGACTGCGTCACGCGCGATGCCTGTTCTGTTTTGCTATCAGTTGGTTACTGTCATGTTTGTCATGGGAGTAACTGCGCCTTCAAAGTTCTCAATATTGCAAGTACTTCGGAACAATATGTTGGAAAGACGGGGGCGTTTACCCAGAAACTACCCCCGCGTCGTGCTGTTCTGATCCAGAAGTTGCTCGGCACGATTGCCCGGAAGGACTTTGCGGGGCCGGGGCGGGGGGGGGGCATGATTACGTCAGTGGCCGAGATGCTTCGTGCTGACGGGCGCAAGGGATCGCGAAACGTTCATCCTCCTTGAAACTTAGGGGGTGTGGTTGGAACACCCATTCTATAGTATAAAATTGGAGCTTGCGGAAAAAGAAGAAACAACAACGTCTGCAAAATGACGGCGGTTGCAGAACAGCTTATCTATGAACTGGGTCCCTGAATTGAATTTGACCATTGTTTTTGTTCGCCGCTACCAAGTGGTCATCCAAGCGTCATGTTTTTTACGGCCGAGTTGAGACGTTCTCTGCCAACAGCTTCAGCCTCAACCTAGCCCAAGCTCTACAAAATGCCAACGTTGCCAAACCTGATTTCTTGAACACACTCTCAACATATCTCAACATGCCCCGCTAAGAAAACACGACATATACAACTTCTACAAAATGCATGCATGCTGCAGCAACTCATTTTATAGACCGAATTCATCTCTCTACAAAATGGGTTTACTACAAAATGTGTGCACCCAACGTGAGGCGTGACTCCCCCCCTTTCGCTATCAGAAAAGACCGTTTAAATGGAGGTCAACCCCTCCCATTCTGTAGGGAACATTTCAAAAGGGATGAACTTTAACATTCCTGCTGCAGGTCGAGAAGTCAACTAAGACACATCATGGGTGATGCGTCTCATGGAAAAACAGAGCGTAAAGCTCTATGTGCTTCGTGCACGGGGAGGCTGCCAAGTTAAGTTGAGCAGCCGAGTTTCTTTCAAAGTAGTGCTCAATCGCTCGGTCTTTCCTACAAAGACTCCCCGTGCACAAAGCACATATACCAGTGCTCGCTGCTATGTTTTTACATGAGGCGCCAGGTCTGCAGCCATTGGTTCAGGCATTTAAAGGCCATTCAATCCTGAGCAGAAATGTGAAAATCCGCAATACCATGCGCCTGTCAGCCGCGTGTACTCTGACTTGGATGTCGGAGTACGTGCGACTGAAGCATCACTTGCGGATTGTCAACTCAGGGCAAGCCAGAATGCGCAGTAAAGACCAAGGCAATGTAACATTGTCCTGTTGCAGTCCCTTCAGTTGACGTGGCGGGTCCGGACAATCCCCCGTCTATCCAACAATATGTTGTCTGCTAATCTAACTATTACATGGGCCAGCTACCATCATGGCATTGCTCCTCTCGACTCACGCCCATGTTCAAAGCAGCTGATGTTTGGCTCCACAACAATGAAATAGCTTCATTTCAGGGGTTGTGCTGACTGACCCTCGTCAAAAGCATGGAAATATACGGAGTTAAACAGAGCTATGTGAAACGCAGGGCCCTTCAACATATAATACTTGCTTTCCTCTTTGTTGCCTGTTGGCATTCACCAAAGCTCCGGACCTTGAAAAAATGGCCAACGCGACATCATATATCGCCTGGCTGGCAAACACCAGCCTTCCATTGCAATGAATAACCCGCACCCTCTGGCAAGCTATTCCAGCGGCGTCAAATGCATACTGAGTCATGAGTGCGCAAGTGCCTGGAAGCTTGGTTCAGAAGTGAGTAAACCATGAAACAAAACATAGTGCCATTAAGGATGAATACCAAGCGCAACTGTGCTGGAACTCTGCATGTGAACTCCTCTCCGGCCTGCACTGCTACTGCTGCTGCTGCTGTCGCTGTCACTGTCGCTACTGTCGCTGCCGCTGCTTCCATCATCTCCTGCGCATAAAGCAAGCTACAATCGCCGTTAGCGGCGTCCTGGTTTTTGATGTTTCTGATGCAAAGCATGTTCCGAGGAGGTTGGGGCTTCGGGGGAGATAGTTGCGTCCACCAGATGGACATGAAGAGATGTAGAAATCTTTACGACTTGATGCAGTTGTGTCACAGTCAAGCCAGCATCTTACGCCTGCCTGCTTTGTTCGCATAACTGCCTAGCACTTGATTGCTGTGACACGTTTGCTTATACGTTTTTTATGGATAGGTCTTGGGCCTTTGTTACAGAGATATTGTGCCAATTGCCCTGGCCACCACCTGCAAAGCTTCCGGCATGGTACATGCCAAGCTTTAAATTACTTGTTTTGCTGAAACAATCAACAACCTTTCGGGTCAGTGAAAAAGGGAACAGCTCACTGGCCAAAAAAAGATAATTGGCTTAAGTAAAGGAGACGCTACCTAAAGCTCGGGGTTGGTTCCGCAAACCAAGCAAGAATATGTATATATGTGTTTTTCTCATCAGTTTGGTGACCCTCAATGGGTTCCAGGATGCTACACACACTGATTGTCCTTTGGCGCAAGCTGGAACCCTTCTATTCATTAGAACCCGTTGAACGGGTCTCCTGAATCAGACCCATGAATGAGCCCAATTGATCATGGTGTTTTCCAGGACCATGAAGGCTACGCAAAGCCACTAGCTCGCCGAGAAGGTTCATGGCTTCACTCTCGCAGCGATTGGTCTCGCTCTGCTTTTTAACTGCTTGTGAAAGACGTGGAAACACAAATACAGACAAGCCTACACAACGCTGCAACCTGTAGCTATATACATGTTCAAGCCTAGTCTTGACAGATTGAAAACTCTGAATGGGCGCTTGCCAACATCAAGAATTGCCCTGCCTGCGCAGACTTTCACAGAGTGAAACCGGTGAGTGTTCCCAAAACTATTGACCCCTTTTATTGGTTGGTATCCAAAGGACAACTTAAAGGAAACTAGCCATTTCAGGTAAAACCTTGTTTTGAGAAAAGCCCAGGCTTCCCAGGTGTGGAAAGAACAAGCGAGGCACAAGCCGAACAAAGCGCATGTGGAACACATGTGTCTTCAAACCTTCTGCGAAAGCCTCTGTATGCTTCCGTGTGTGTGTGTGGAAACATGCTTGTGGTCTATCAAAATGATAGCCTCTTGGAAAAAAAAAACATACAACCAAACAAACACAAGAAAGAAATAGGGAAATTAATAACAAACAAAAGAAATACACAACATCAAGCACGCAAGCAAGCAAGCCAAAACAAACAAAAAAAACAAACAATCAAACAAACAAGCAAATAAACAAACAAACAAACAAACAAACAAACCCTTTAACAAACAAAACAATCTTCGCTAGCGTCTCCGCACGGCAAACATGCTGGAACAAGGGTGCTTGTTAGCGATCTAGACAGCCACACACGACACACACACACACACATCAGTTATTTTCTTTTTGAGGGTACCCATTTCATGTTGGTTTCCAGGAAAACCAAGAGAAAGGCTACAATTTCGGCGGTCCCCCTATTTTGACACATGTCACACACACACCCATATCTCAAGCACACAACAATGGTGTAAAGCACCCTGTTGATGTCCTGGCTCTTCACGGGATCGCCCATCACGTTGAGCCTGCGCGGTCTCAGCATCCGGTTTCGAAGCATTTGTGACGCATGCAACGCTTGTGAGCAGCGCTCAACATTCAATAACAGGTTCTACCATCATGATCATGAAGTTTCATACGGAGCTTCCAATGATCATGAAGAAAAACCGACTACCAAATGCAAGTGGCCAATCAAGGTTTGGGGCGTTGCAATTGTGAGACTCACACAAGCGCGGAAGGCAACAACGGCTGTGAGTACTCAAGTGCATAAGCAAGTCAACTTCATTCTACCCCGAAATCTATTGACTTGGAAGACAGCCCGGTACTACCCCAATGGAATCGGAGTCCCCCGCCTTGAGATGGGCAGCGAGGCGCTGCTTGGCCCGGGCCTTGGGTGCAACCACATTCCATTCGAGCCGCAAAACCAAAACCGGTCTGAAAACAAACATCTGCTACACGGGCTCAAAGACTAGAATGGGGCGTGGGGTGCTGCAAAACCAAATTCAGTCATGGCCATAGTAGCAACATGTTAGAATTTGCTCAGCCCCTCATATTGCACATATGTTCAGTGGCGGTCTGGTTTGTGGGCTTTAGAGGTTTGGGGATTCTTAAAATTCAGTCTACCGCCTGCTAAATTCTGGTCTATGTCTAGCACGATTTATAACGAATAGCGTCTGGCAAAAAATAGTGCACCTCTTCCATAGACTGCCTTATACAGACTTCTGTTATGGAATCACATCTCTGCCTCAGTCGCAACCAGTGACTCCAGTAGGACCATCTTGAATCTTTAGTGAGGAAAGCCATGAGGCAAAAATGACAAAAGCAAGAATGAAGCCAGCTCATCAACAGTCCCTTTCATGGGGGTGCACATGTCGAATGCTGCGCTTGTCGCTTTCCCACGCCTTTATTTGGTTTGTGGTGAAAAGCGCGCCAAAACCCACCATTTGGAGGGAGTCCCTGGTTGTGACACATGTTGCAGTTGGCTCGCGCACGGAATCCTTGCGTTTATTGGGCACTGCAAGGAAACATGCTGGGCGGAGAGCTTAACCAGTGTGCCCCAATCGTGCGGCGACTTTCCGAGAAAACATGTGGCTGCGTACGGCTTGGATCAGACTGTCGCGTAAGCCTTGCTATCAACAACTTGCATGTATTTGACCTGCTCCTTTCCAGTAAAAACAAGGGGCTAGTTGCTCTTCACATTCCTTTCAAACAGTTAACCAAAAGAAACAAAAAACAGAACACAAACGACTCCGTGCTGAAACCAACCGATTGCTTGTGTATTACGCCCCTGCTGTCCAATCCCCAACCTGCCTTTTGACAACCAGTTTGCCCCTTGCTCTGCGGTCAGAACAGAAACAGGTTGGGACTCGAAAAGAACCGTTGCTGGTTCTGAGTGGGGAATCTCCTTGTTTGGAGAACTCGTACAGTAGGGATCTTTCACGAACCACCAGTTGGATAGTTCAGTTCGGAACCGCTGATTTCTTGCTGAGAACCAGCAAGAAACAGGGTCTTGAGCTCAGTCCCAGCTGCATGCGATTGGGCTCCCGGCGGGCAGTTTGCTGATGGCCTGCGTCGGACAAATGGCCCAAAACACCCTCTGTCAAGGGTACGCATTTGGGACCTGTGAAAGGCAATCAAGAAATGGACCGCCGTTTGGGGTTCGATGTTGGGCAAGCCCCAAGGGGAAGCTACAAACGACCAAGGTTGCTTATGACAATGGAAGGGCTCTTGGAAGGGAAGGTCTATGAGAAAGGCCCATTGCCCTTGACCCCGAACAAGCAGATTGGGGTGCTCCCCGCCCAAAGTGAAGGATTCGCTCCAAAACAGGACCACCACCTAAATGAATCAATAAATCCGGGATCAACATTGTTAACCTCCAATATTGGACTTTAACATTCTGGAGAAAGAACCGTGCACAGAATGTCGGGTGCAAAAGACTGGGTGTGTGTTCGCTCAGATATGCACTCTTAAGTTGAGTATGAGGTTCATCCGCGCCCGCCCACTAAATGTCCCTTACCACAACCTTAACAACCAAACTCTAACACTCCAAACACTAAAAATCCCGAACCCTGACAACCCTAGGTCCAGCCCAAAACAGGTACATTGTGTCGCTCGCGCTGGCGGTTGGTTCCATGTCTACGTGGTGTTTGCTGCCAACTCACTAATATGGCAAGTCGACATGTGACCGTGTTGTTTTTTTTTTTTTTTTTTTTTTTAAATATGAGTGTAGATTGCACATTGTAGTTGTGTTCAAGTCAATGTTGCAATGTCGTTGCAAACAATTCCGCAAATCAATTTATTTCGCTTAGGCAACATTTCTAGAATTGACTTTGGTGCAATCAACTAGGTTGGAACAGAACAAACAACGGCTGAATGAACAATGAACGTTGTCTTGCCACATTTCAATGCTGAACTTAGTTACCTAATCACTCTGAGACAAGCGATGCTGGCAGAGGCAAGCAGGGAACCACATGGATGATTATGGAATCGATGCAACCTGACAACCGGTTCAGCTGCGTGTGCGTGTGTGTGTGTGTGTTCTGAAACGGAAGCTGCTTCTTTGTGATCACAACATCTCACAACACTATGTCCTGTTTTACGCTGTTTGAAAGAGTTTGGTTTCGAGTGCTTAGACTGCACAGCCAGAGTCAGGCAAGCATCTATAATTTGAACATAGAGATAGATAGCTGAACACACTACACACTATGCACATTGTCAACCATGGTGTCGCTCCCGCAAAAACACATTACATAGGATTAGGCGACTGGGCCATGCCAGAATTGCATTGGTCTACAGAGACATTCATACTATCTCATGACCATTCAAATGTAATCCTAGCCCACTCTCAATCAATCACCCATCCAAAACAGGTTTCAGCAACCCGAAATGTCTCAAACGTGAAAATGCTGAACACGCTGCGAGATGAGATAAAGGCTAAAGTACATCAGACATGCCCTGCGCTCGAAAACAACCAACACCCACGGATCAACCTGTGATTTTGCCAGCCTGATGTCTGCAAGCATACATCATGCAAGCAAAAGGTGTCACGAAGCTGGAATCCCTGCAATGACTGAGCCACTGCAACTCTGGGTCTGCCAGCTACACCCGTTGTACTGGAGCCTGGCATGTGGGAAGGGGCCAATCTATAGATAAACTTAGAAATTGGCAAACATCGTGCCTGCATTGTGGCCTGGAAAGGGGCATATGTCTTCTCATTTAGATTTGCTTGGCTGGGACGCTCGGGCAAGGGCAGGGCTGAAAACCTATGTTGGGTATTCAAAGGCCAAACATACTGAATCCGGTCGACCCATCCCAATCAGCAAGGCAGCTTCTATGAACACCTTGCGATGGTGAGTTGGTATTGCCAAACAAACAACTATTTGACCGTTTTCAACCTTGCCTGATGCGAAAGTCGTGCGAAGCAAACTTGAACGCATATTCATCATGCGTGCAGGAAATGGGCAACCTCAAGTTGCTTCTCTAATGGACCAGCCATGACAGGAGTGCCGCTGTGGTTCACACAGTGACACTGTGGCCTTGCCGCTTCAAGTCCAAATTCCCTTGGTCTGAGCAACATGCCTAACAACACGTGTCGGGGCAAAAAAATCACCAGCCTACAAGATGAATCACCCCATGAAAGGAAACTTCACTGGTACATCGGCATTCGGACATTCATGTTGCACCCGCAATGTGCTGGAGAGCCCCTGCAAGAGACTGGTTTCGTGTTGCCCTCTTTGGAGAAAAAGGGATTCGACGAAAACAAGGTTTTGCGCTATCAGAACGGGGCTAACCTCCCACCATTAACACGGAGGTCAGGCTTTATGTTAGCAGGAGTACGTGCAAAAACAAGGGCAAGCATATTGGTTTCCCGTTTCGTTTTCCTCTAAACCAATATGAAAAGGGTATTCAGCCTCAAAACAGCACACGCCAAGCTTCAACGTGCCTGAGCCCGCTTCTCGGCGGTCATTTGCAGCATCTGCTCCCAAAGCCTCTGCCAAACGACCAGCAAGCCCACCAGCCAACCAAACGCTGCCGCTACGCCAGTTGCTGATGCAAGTGTGGGGGGGATTGGATAAAGTGGGATTATCCAAAAAACAATTCCAGAGAGTGAGCTGTTCCGAAGATTGAACTAAAATCCAATTGTCACTAACAAGTCAAGGTGGGTAACCACGAGTCTCGACAAAAAGCGTGTGTTGTTAGGTAGCAAAGACCCCAACCCGGGCGTTTTTTCGGCTGTTCCTCAACAATACCTCCTAGAAAACAGGTGGTCCGAGTTGCCTGTAAAGTTGCCTTCCAAATGGCACGCAATCAGACGCCCCATTTGGCTGAAGAACAAACACACTTGCCCTGCATGGGTTGGAACACATCCCAGGAAAAAGCCTGCAACGAGGCAATGTGAGATACAATCCCAGTCACGCTACCACGCAATTTGCCTCGGAATGGAAAAAAAAACAAATTCACAAGGCGCCTGGTGGCTTCCTTCTATTCGTAGCAAAGCTTGACTGCAAAGGTGCCTCACAGGGAGGGTCTAGGGCAAGGGGCTTCAAGCACACCAGCTTGCAGAACATGGAACACGGACAATTGCTGAGGATACGCGCTGAAGAACACGGCTTGTTGCAAATACAAAAGACGCAATATCATCTGTCGTCGCAGGCTACAGAGTACTGTTTCAGGCGCGGAGACCTGTTGCGTGACACCGTTAATTACAACGCTCACCGCAGTTGATGCGGCGCGGCTGCTTTGGCTGCCGGCCGCACGGACAGTGAGGTTCTACCAACGCAGTTCTCTGTGCTTCCGTGAGCTGTCCGGCCGTTGTGGGCTGTGAGGTTGCATCTGATGTGACGCTGGTCGTGTTTACGCATTGGAGGAACACTGGCTTTCGCGTCGCCTCAAACAGATGCTCGCTGCTTGGCACTGTCGCAGCGCTGGCTTTGGATCCACATGTAGCGGCAGCTTTCTGCGTGCTGCGCACGCGCGCACACAGGTTTTTATTTAGCACAAGGTTTCGTGGCAGCCGAAGGCAAGGCGACTGCTGGCTCCCCAGCGATTTTTCTGCTGCAAATTCCATTGGCGCAGGGAAAGCAAAGGCGTCTTTACACCCAGGCGCCTGTGAGCAAGCTGACCTAGTTGGCGCTTGTGTATTCCATCAGGCAAAAGCTATCTGTTCTAGCAGCAAGAAAAACACCAAGCTACATATCACAAATCTTCCGAACAATGTGCCTTTTTGATTCCTCAAAGCCATCTGTTCTAGCAGCGAGGAAATTACCAAGCTAAATATCGCGCACCTTCTAAACAACGCGCCCCTTTGATCCCTAAAGATAAACTGGGGCTGCCTTCTGTCGGATCAAACACGTTTTTTGTGTTTTTGTTTCCCGGCCTGTAAAGGGGATACTCTTCTTTGTGAATACCTTCAACGTATCAACAGGGAGGTGCATGCTTCTTACATTTTCACTTCACGACCTCAGAGCACCTTTTGCCCAACGGAAAAAAAAAACAAGAAAGAAAAAAAAAACATGATTTGTTCTGGTCCTTTTTGCTTACATACTGGAAACCGTCCCGCTTTTTAGTGTGTTTTGGGGCAATGATCATCTTCGTGTTGGCATGAGCAACCTTCTTCCGGTCGGTGACCTTCCAGCCCTGGGGTTCTTCAATTGACGTGATGATTGTGTTTGCAGGTGATTCTTGTAGTTCTGTTGTTTCAGCATATGCAATCGATATCCTCGCTATCTGGCTCAAGCCTTATGCATATTTTTGGCGCAAAGCTTGCCGTCCATGAAAGAGAAAGCTCCCAGAGTAAATACTATAACTAGGGACCTATCCTTGGAGATTTATATTGGGTTCTTCGGGACCTCCTATTCTGACCCTCAGGGGGTCGGAGTAGGGGGGGGGGGGGTAGGCACTGATTAAGCGGCTGTAGCCGAAGAAGGGTGCGCAAGAAAGTGTGCTGCCTTGAACTTGACCGGGTCAGAGGGCAACTTGCAAAAACAGCTTCGGGGGGATGATGCCAAAATTGAAAACGGGTCACGATTTTGCCATTGACCGAGTCCCATTTAGCCTGCTACTCGCAGGTGATTCTGCCCGTGGACTGCTGAAAACTGGGCCGGTAAACAGTCCGTACGGCTTTTTGTGACCCTCGAAGTATGAAATAAGATAATGCTCAGTGACCCTGGCAGAAAGCGAAATGGAATGTTCATCCTTTGAAGCGATTCCATGTTTAGTGGGTGCCGAGGAAACGGAAAGGAACATACAGGGAGCTACTGAACAACTGGGTGTCAAATAGGGGTCAAAACAATGACACAATTGCCTCCCCCTGTGATTTGCTTTCGGGAAAATTCCCTCCTTCCAACAATCAAGGAAGTGGACTGGTGGCCTCCTGCCAGATTCGATCTTTGCTGGAGGGAGTTCAACAATTTTAAATGGGTTGCTTACCAAGCACCCTGTCCAAGGCCATCCTTCGGGACGCGACCAAAGGGTCCACACAACCTCCAGTTTCTTAGAACGCTCAGGGTTTTGATACGAAGGGTTCTGAGAGCCATTCGGGTGAGGGGGGGTGGTCTTGCTGACGAGCTGGCCGGTGATTGCAACCTCCATTTTGCGCCATCCCCTTTGCTCGTCCCTAATTTGATAGGTCCAAAACATCTGGGATACAACGTTGTTTCTTTTGTCCGACTCATCTGAAACCCCACGAAGTTTGCCACCTCTTCATGCCGAGCTGCTCGCCCACCGTCTTCGCCTTGGCCTTCGGCCGCGGCTTCGGGGCCGGCACGGAGGAGCGCGCCGAGCTGGGCGCGGAACGCGCCAAGTTGGGCGGCCGCATCACCTGACCGGGAAGGAAATAGGATGAAATAGGTAATACCAATCAAGTGAAACAACCCGAAGGTAAACCAAGCCCTAGATGAAACAACCAACATACACAAACCACTAGGTGAAACAACCAACGTAAATCAACCCCTATAGGTGAACAACCCTAGGTCAACCAACCCGTCGGAAACCCAAGCTACGTGGTTCCCATCAGAATCCACCTTGGGGATGCTCGCAAAGGCCATCTCAATGGTCTCCTCCATGGTGCGCCTCCTGCGGCCAGCCCAGTGACCGAACCCTCTGGAGCCTGTGGGGGCCAAACCAGTGGGAACCCAGCCAAAACAGGGAATCGACTGACTGAACAATCAATCAAACAACTGGGAGCTTGCCTGACTCAATCAAACAACTGCTCCCGCTACCCCACAAAACACACAAAAACACAACCAAAGTGTTCCGCAAGGGAGGGGAGGGTATCGTGTGTGCAGAGGGGTCCATCAAAGCTGGGAGTGACTTGACGACGAAGCTGGCAAACAGATTGGAAGCTTGGGAGCATTCGTTACAACAACGCAGAACTTGGCATAAGCAACACCGTGAGATGATTGTGAGACACATCTAGCGGGTTGACCGTTTAGCAGGCAAGAGATGCTTATCCAGCCAAAGCACCCCACGGTGTGCCATAGTTGAATCGGACAAAAATGGCACTGGTCTAAGCCAAGTAGTTCTCCGGATCTGTCCATTGTCTTATTGAGCTGACAGCCAGGAGGCCTACGAGTATGAGGATGCCCGCTTGTACCGACAAGGTCTCGGACGCGGTTTGATGCAGTGCTTACTGAGTAGAAATGTGATAAAGTGTAGTGCGGAATCAATGGTTGTGTCGGAGGTTGGTTGCCGCATGTTTAACCTTGTTTGAGGTTAAATCATGCATCTATCGCTGACCCATCCAAATACGTGTGCTGCTCACGTAGATTGCAGGTGGGGAAACCCGGAGCTTCCCAACACGCCTGACTAACCAATGCACGAAGCAGCCGAAACCGAAACCCGCTGCTCGCAGGCTGAGCCTCTTCCGGCCAAACTCTTTGGCGGCCATTGGGGCTGGATCCGGCGCCGGGGGATGTGCGAAATTCGCGAAAATGTCATCAAAGGTCCTGGCACAGGGAGAGGGTCAGGGTGAGTTAGCCCAAGGTGCGGCCCCGGAAGCAGTGAATCAGATCCAACTTAATCTGAAGGGCTAACAGCTAAGCATGGCGAACCAGCGAAACATACCTGAAAAGTTTCAGTGATGTTTGTGACCTTGCACCATTGGACAAACACGGGGTCGTGCATCGGTATGTCGTCAGTGTGGTGCAGTGGTTGGCTTAAATTTAAATGACGGGCATAGCTTGCTTTTCTTTAACGGAAACAAAAGGGGTAGCCGGGTCTAACAACATGCTTGGATGGGCCGATAGCCTTCATGAAGTGAAACGGAAGCCCATCTACCAGTGGCATGGCAAAGTGAAAACGTCAGAGCTTTGCTAAAGTGTGCCTGGAGATACTGTGGCCCTGGGCACCTTGCTATTCACAAAACCACATTGTTGTGGCACACTAAGTTCAGCAGCATACACTTGCTTTCATCGGCGGCATAGGGGCAAACCCAAGGAAGTCGCTGCAAGGTGAAGAAGAGGCATTGCCACTTACATGAAGGGTTATTAACTACTGTTTTGTGAATTGGAAATGCTTCTGCGAAGGCCAACTCCACATCTTCGTATTGAACTGCTCAGCACAACATGGGGTGCTTGTTGCTTTAAGCGGATCAGTAGAATCAAGCTCAAGTTCAAACACTCTGCCCGTATCCAAAGCTTGAAAAGAAAGCCAAAGGAAAGTATACGCTATTGTTTAACGTCACAAAGATATTGTTATGTTCTTGTAAGGAAAGCCAGGGGAGCAAGACGTTGTCTCTCTGAGCTCCCTTCCATTGTAGGTAGCGAAGTCGAATCGGCATTTGGAATATACGGATAGTAATTAACACCAATTTATCTCCATGCTTGCTGGGCAAAACTACATGTTTCAAACGGGGTCCCTACCGGATGTTTCAGTTGGAATGTTCAAAATGCGGTCCCGGATCCCGAATCCTAATGCGGATTCCGGAGTGGGACACCATTAAGGCAAACCACGACCATCTGGCATAAGGATCTTGCGGATTGATTTTGAACAAGCCAGCATAAACCTGGAACAAACGGCACGCCAAGGGCTCGCGCGTGTTTGGTCCAGCCTAGCAAAGGGGAAGCTCGTCTTCGGCGGCGTGAAGCTCGCCGGCGTGAAGCTCGCCGCCGCGTTGAGCTTGGGCAGGTCCTTGACCAGCGCCTGGCGAAAACTTCCCTGGATCACCCCAGCACCTGGCGGATTATTTTTTTTTGGGGGGTTGCGTCCGCCAAAAGTGTTTTGTATTGCCCCGAAGAAGCAAATGCCCGAAGAAGCTGAGGCCAAGGTAAGGTCTCCCAAACAAGCCAGCGTTCCGTTTGCATCATCTTGTATCCTTGTCAAGTTGGTGGCAATGAAATGCTCCGCAAAGCAATACAATGTTGCAATGATGTTTGATTGCATGGAATGATCAGGTGCTAATCGGCGATGTTGGCTAAATCGGCAAGCCCTGTTTGCGCTGCCTTTGTTCAAGGCATACGGCATGCCTGGAATTCAATTGTTCAGCTCAACCCCCCAACTGCCCTTGGGCGCAAGGGGTAGAGAATGCAAAAGGCATGGAGCAATGGAGCGACGGTCAACATGGAAGCCAACAGGGGAACCAAGCCACCAGCTCCTCAAAAAGGAAAGTCCTCTTCCCAAAGGGCGGCACTTCATGGAACCACAAAGAGAACATTCAGCCTATCGTTTCCCAAGGCTTTCTGACACTGCCTCCTTTCCGCTGCGCGCCTCATAGGCGGTTTGCACCTTGCGGAAGCTGTCCACTGAGCCGCCCTTGTCCTCGGGTTCCGCTCTTTGCTCTGGGAGATGGTTGCGCCACATGTAGCATTTTCCAGTGGTCCAGTGGACAGGGGTATATCAAACTGAAGAGAACAGGATGCCACTGGACTTGTACTGGGCTGATCATTTTGCCCGACATTGAGAGGCTCCCAACCAGATCGCGGTCTTTGGGTCCGGCCAGTGATACCAGTTAGAGTTGATTCACAAAGCCGTCATCAACAAATAGCAAATATGTGCCCATGCCTAGTTGCAAATTATTAAGCACATCCTATGTCCTTTCCATGGTGAGATTGGTTGGTGGCTCGAGTAAATGGCTATCCCCTTCCTCATTGAACGCATGCATCCAAATGTCAAGGCCTTGCATCCAACCAAGACTCTGGCCGTTGATTCAGCCACCACATCGCGCAGCCCGGTAGAGCTTTGCGCAAGTGAAACAGTGCACTCGAATGTATGAGAGCAAACCCCTGCACTTGGTGCTGCCCGAGGCCGCATCCCCATATCCAATTCAACACGTTTCAATTGTGCAACTGAGCATGGTTCTTCCTGGCTTCCGTCCTTTCCTTACATCTGTCCATTGCTGCACTAGAGAAGTCTTTGTTTATTGGCCCACAGGCTCGCCCAAAGGAAATATCCCAAAGTCACATGCCTCACCGAGGGCCAACCACAAATCACTCGTCAAGTCGGATGTTCAACATGGCCAAAAAGTATCCTGCTAAGCCACAACACCTGGTAAATGTGAGACTCTGACCATGACAAAACCGCATCCCTTTCAGCATCTCAGGCCCTTGGGCAACCTTTCTTCCAAGGCGCCGGGTGCGTCTCGAGCACCTTCCGCTTGTACGCCGCCCGCAGCTGCTCCTCGCTGCACCCAGGCGCCAGACCCAGCACGCCTCCGGTTGGGCAACCGAAAGCGGGAGGACTCGATCTGGACAAAAGTATTAAACGTGGGGCTCGTCCATGCAAGGGGCAGGGTCCGCCCAATACCAACTGTTGTTTTGTCTATCGTATATTTTGAGTTTAGCATTTTTTACATGGCAATATATCCTTTTTTAATCAAGGGTTGACACCATAAAAGGGGTATTTGGAGCAGAGGGTACCCACCACCTCGCTTCCTACTGGGACACTCTGGGAACACACACACAAACAAACAAACAAACAAACAACCAAACACTGGGCGCTAAACAGGGTGTCTGCAACAATTCAACAGTTACCCAACCCATTTTGCTTTCTTTGGGAAAACTTGAACATAAGTTCCACTTTAGTCGATGGGAGGTTCAAACTCTCCCCTGTTGCCCAGTGGCCCTGTCTGACAAAGGAAACCCTTCTTTGGGGTTGACCCCCACCAAATACAAAGGGAGAAATGGTGCCATTGAACAACCGAGCAGCCCGTACAGGGGCGTCAGAATTGTGTGCTTCATTTGTTTACCTATTGACTATCTTTCAGGCAGGTTATCTTTGCACAGTACTGTGCCACTCTGGCTGCGGGAAGGAAGCATTTTCGAGGAGAATCCAATTACTCCAGAGTTTCCTCAACCTGGTTGACTGAAAACGGGGCCCGACACCAAACGTGGTGAGACTGCCCCAGGGCCGTTGGGTGTAGAAATGCCGAAATGCCTTGTACTTACAAAATTATCCGGCGAGGGACACCCCAAGACCCGACGAAATGTCTCTGCATGCAGCAGGCATGCTTCTGCGTCTCAATCTTTATCCTGTCCCATCCACTTTGTCTCACGTTGCAGGGTTCACGACCATCTCTGTTAGCCAAACAAACCAGGTGTTTCGACGGTGGTCAACGTGCAAGCGGGCGTGGCTAGAAAGATGCGCTGCGCACATGAATGGCAGGCCCTCTACCTAAGGGTCCAAGTAGCTTCTGAGGTGCTTTAACCCCCTTCAACCCCTCAAAAGCCATCCTCCTCAAAGGGTCGTGTGTAAGGAATCCGGAGTCAAAGCCTTAACCTTTTGGAGGCATGACTCGACACAGACCGAATCTGTGAAGTCAGAACATGACACCGTCGGCGTCAGGAAGCTCAGCATTGGAAAACAAAGGCCCAAGGCTTCATACTCTTCAGATCTTCTTGCAACAGCCAAAAACACACGCTGTGTAGAGCAATATCTTTTTGGGAGCAAGTTGTTTTTTGGGTTGCAGGTGACCGTCGAGATCCACATTCCAGGGGCAGCATGTGTGCGAGACAGCTGAAACCTGATTGTCTGTGCTCAGAATCGAATCCCACAACGTGGCTTTCTCGTGATCAGCAGGTCAACAAGCAGACATGCTGCAAGCAGATTTGCTCAGTCTCCAGCTAAAGGCTCGTAAGACAGCTGAATTTTGCTGGGGATGTGACTTTGGTCTTTGACTGTTACGCAAGTCGTTGAAGAAAGTCTCGGTTTTGTGCCCAAACAAAGCCATTCATGTAATTGGCTCATCCTCCGGCAGGGCAAACCTTCGAAGCTGGGCTCATGGGAAATTCATATACCCGGGCCACATTGAAATACAGCACTTGTCTTGTGACTACCTTTGGCGGCTGTATAGACAAAACTGAAAGATGATTCGTGTATCCGCCCAAAACCAAACAGGAGGTGTCGAAAATTCAGTACCGAACGGTGTGAGCCAACCTTCTGAACGCTGAACGCCTTCACAGGGTTCCCTTAATTTCCGTTTCACCAAGAAATCTCACAAATGTTCTTGGCAACCAACGGATGCCTCTTCACGCCCAGGAATCCCTTGCAACAAGCCTGGACCATGGAGAAAAACGACTAGCATATTGTAAGATTTGCGCAACCCCTGTTTGTTGCAAATTGGGATGGCAAGGCCAGAGCAAACAAACGGATCATCGCAGAGCTGAGCCGAAGAGAGAGGCAAGAACCCCAGCATCACCACACAATCACCAGTAGAAAAAGGCTCACATCACCAGCTTCATGACCGTCCGCATCGCAAGAATCACCAGCCTGCATCACGAGCACATCGCCAGCAAGGCCAGCATCACTAGCACGGCCAGCATCACCACCAAAATAAGCCCAAACACTGCAAATACTTCGCAGCATTAAAATGTGAGACCCCAAAAAACATGTTCATCCAAGGTTCATTCTTCGAATGCATTTACAAACGAAAGCTCGAATCTCTCGCCTGATCCAGTTGCCACCCCTTAGCCATATCTCTTCAGCTAAGCTGCCGTAAGGTGAGAGCATTCTTCATCGACCATGGTGTCACGGAGACAAATCCACCATCCCTAGTTGCCAGGGATGGATTGCAGGATCTGCTGAGGGCTTGAAGTCTGAGGGCAATGAGTGCTTGGGCAGTGCTGTGAGAGTGGAATGGCCTGAGAATCTGGTTAATGACGGCTGCACATGGTTGCCAAAGTTGGTTGAAACCAAAAAGGCTCGCTGTGAACCACTAAGAGAACGGTACAGAGACACCATCAAAGGCTCGTTTTGACTTTTCTGGCACACCACTTCACCCAATGGGTAAACGAATCCTTAACGCGCGTTGCAACTACACCTGTATCTTCCTCCTGAATAAAACTATCGCCGGCTGTTGAGCAGATTGCAAGGTTCAAAGCATCAAATCAAGGTTACGCATTATGAGCAGCTCAACTCTCCGCTGAATGTCTGAATCTTGGTTGTGCAACTCAGCTCATTCAAGCCAATCAGCTGGATGTCAGCCATATTTGGCCATAAAGTCCTTGAATAATGCACCAACAAGCATGCATGTTCTAACATATTACAGATCTCCAGCGACAAACAACACATTCTAAGGTTTCTGATCCTGGAGAATCCTGCTGTGTTTTGTGTCCTTTTGACCATGCCCTGTAAAATAAGAAGCCACAACGCAATCCTAGAGCACGAGTACATGAAACAGAGCTAAAGTAGTTGTTTCCTTTCAGCTCTCCATTGCTCTGGAAAGCATCCGGACGGTGGACAAACATGCAACATCATGCAACTGAAGCCCTGGACGATTCGTGGAATGCGCCTCCCGCTTTTGACCACAGAGAAAAGTGTCTTCCTGAAGGCACCGTTCCCTGAAGTTGGGTCACTTGGCCATGCCTTCGGCAAAGAACCTGACCCCGCTTAAAAACCGCCGCGGTGTCAATGGCTCAACGAATGATGGAACTTCGAGGCGTCAACCTGCTGGAGCATCTCCACAACCCGCCGCATCTCGCGCATCCTGAAAGAGCTTCGCCGGAGAGTTCTCAGCAAAGCCGGCCCTGACCCTTTCCAGCTGCTGAACAACGATGGTGCCTACCTGGGCATAGCCCATCGTGCCAAATGCTTTCTGCAAGGACGCGTGAAAGCTAGAAGCCTTGGGGCCCAGCTCTCCTTGAGTCGGCGAGCTCCAAACTTGGAAGCGGTGCGAGAAGAACTTGTAGCGCGCACCTCCCGGGTGACGGCTTCAACGTACCGAAATAACAATGTGCTCTGTGCAGCTTAGAGTTTTCTTGCAAGTTGTTCCGGCAAATTCCAACCAACATACTGGTTGGAGACGAAGAACAGTCATTTTCAAGGAACCACAAAAACAGAAGGTTGTTCTTCTTCAAATGACCTGTGAGAGTTTTCATGGTCAAACTTCAGTTTACAAGCAGTGCGATTTGAATCACCTGAGCAGACCTACAGAGCTGTACGACAAATGTAAGAAGAACTTACTTTCTTCCTCCTGAGGTATAGCATGTATAGCCCCATCACCGGGCCCTCTGCACATCTCTAGTAGAACTGACACTGACAACAGCAACATGCAGAATGCAATCACTGTCAAAAGTGCTGGAGTATTGCTTGCTGAGCTCAACATAGACCCTGGCACACCCCAAAGAAAAACTGAACAGTAGATCCAAAGCAAGGCACCCATCCACATACTGTGAGACCCTCGATACAGAGCATCAGAGAAGCCCATCAGTACTTCCACCAGAAAGCGGGTCTTAAGCTCACCTCCGCGCAGGGCGATCAAGAAGCCCTCGCCGTCATACTCCTGCAAGATGCCAAAGCTGATGTTGTCATATTTCACCACGCCCAGCACACGAAACCAAGCATCCCCCTTGGCCGAGTTCACAGATGCCTGGCAACACAAACTTGATACCAGCGGCTTCAGCTCCTCAGACTCTGTCCTGGTGGCTGTCGCTAAGGCATCGAAGTATTCGACACTTTGCTCGGGGTCAGGGGCAATGGTGCAGTCCTCATACCGAAAAATTCGGCACCAGGCACGCTCTGCGACGACTTCATTCACCTCTGTCGTGTAGTCGTCTGGTGAATCTCTTAAGCGCATGAGGTCTTCATCTTCCTGGAGTGTCTTCAGCAAAGCAGCATAGTCAGCAGCCGAGACCGTGGTTGCAGAGAGCGCCCCAGTTCCAGTACTTTCCATCCAAACGCTTCCCTTGCGCTCATTGGCATCAGCAGGAACCTGCATGGTGTTCTCACCCGTCCATTGAATTCCGGGTGATGGCGCGTCAGGAGCTTGTCGGAGATCTAAATTAACTTTCCCTCGCGTGGCAAAGTTTTGAAGGGGATCCTCACCAGAGAGGTTTTGTCCATCGCAAACGAACTGCATGAACTCAGGCGGCCCTCCAAAAGCGTGTGCTACCATATCCTTGATGTCATCGATGCACAGTCCCTTCTCAATCTCCATGGACATATTGACTTCCGGATAGCCCCCGCCGCGGCTGTCTTGTACCGACAGTGTGAGCACCGAGGCGGAACCCGGGCGTTTCAATGCCGCAGCGGGCCGCTTCACGGCCGCAGCGGGCCGCTTCATGGCCGCAGCTGGGAGCTTCATGGCCGCAGCTGGCCGCTTCATGGCCGCAGCGGGCCGCTTCATGGCCGCAGCGGGCCGCTTCATGGCCGCAGCGGGCCGCTTCACAGCTGCAGCTGGCTGCTTCATGGCCGCAAGGGCAGGACAAGTCTACACCTAGCGGTGCCCAAGTGACAAAACCCGGGTCAAAGCATTCCAAATTGGGAAATTAGGAGGGGACTGTAATATTGCCCGCAATTATCCCTACAGCTGGTGTTGCGAGAGATCCTCATTTGGCTCCTGGGGGCGTGGTGCGTTCTCGCTGTTATTTCTTGAGTGAGGAACCAACTGACCAAAAATAATACCACTGCCAGTGCCACCGAAACACCTTCACATTCACCTGACATGACCAATCCGAGCACGGTAACGCACTCAGCTAAACTCCAGCTTAAGAAGATTGTACCGCACAACTTATTCATCGTGCTCAGGCCACTCAGTGTGGGAGCTCTGGCTTGCTTGCCATCGAAGAATCCCCTCTCAGGCTGATGACGGCAGGACGAGCGGCGAGCGATTCAATTCTCTAGATGAGTAAAGCACAGGAAAGGGCACCATCGTCCGGAGCTCTCTGCTCGCTTCAACTGGGCGCATCGTCCCGTTAAAATTGGCGAATACTGTATATCCGGACGAATTCAACTCTTCACCTGGATCACAACAGGCCTCCGTTTTCTAGTTCAAGGAAGTACAGACGTCTCAAAAGTCCAAAGTTCAAAAACCTAAAGGCGTGAGGCTCAGTCATGTATCTGTCATGCAACTCCCAAGGAACAAGGTGTTGTTCATTTATCAGATTGTTTTACCCCATTCCCGTTATTGTGGTTTGGGGCCTTGACAAATCCAGTGGAAGCTCGAAGCTCGAAGTTATCGGGCTGCGCAAAGGCTGGGCCATTTTTTGCTAAGACAATTTCCCTCTAATGGTGGCTTAACGAGAACCACCGGGTTCCAGTAATTAGTTCTGGAACCCTCTGGAAATGTTCATGTCGAGGGACCCAAATAAATATTGTGGCTCTTTCCGAAGAGCGATGAATTCAAGCTGCACTAAGACTCCAAACGCTTGGCGCTCGTCTTTGACAGGCCAGAGGCGCAACGACCAGGTCTGCGCACAAAGACCGGTCCAATCCGTTCCATTCAAAGTATGCAAAGGTGAAGAAGGCACTGCCCTGGCAAACAAGCAGCGACTTGTGCGATATGAACTCGTACTAGTGCAGAGAATGTGTCCAAACCGTTTCGCCTCATCATGCCAGCCTCTGCAAACGGTGCATTGATGCTTAACTCTTGAATTCACGAATTCAAATTGCTGCTAAGACGAAGCTCACAATGTCGTTGAGAACCTGGTGATCAAATCATCCAGGGCAAGTGGGAATATTCGCCACTGAATGCCTCACTCAAGGATTAGAGGCGAGCTTCAAGTTTCCGTCCCAAGCGCTGAGACAGCTGTGCCCTGCGATGGCAACACACAGGGAAATATTCACCAGAAAATGTGAACATATGGGACAATGATTAGGCTGACAATACACCCTTACGGTTGTCTGGCAGCTTTTGCCAAAGAAAATAAAATAGGATTGATGCCGAAGCCAAAGGCCACTTTTGTCGTATTGTCATTCATCTTTGTCGAAGTTTGAACCTGAGGCTGCCACTCTCACTGGGGTGCTAAATGCAGGCCATGAGCACTCTTAAGCTGGACTTACATACCTTTGCCAGGCTTGCATGCAAGTTCAAGTTGTTGCCGCACCCCACTAACTGAACAAACGTAACCTAATAACAAAGAGCCAAACCGCACATGCCAACACTAGTGAAGTCGGGCAATGGCGCCGCTCGATTCCGCTGCGCACCCTCGGGTCAGGATGAAGTGAGGGTGACTTTTCGTCTACATAACTGGGAAATAATCATTGACACAAACTCTTCGACACAGCACAACCTCAAAATAACAGGGTCTAGTCAAATACTAAGTTGAACGGCGCTTTCTTTTTTTAATTATACATGTATATGTGCATGTACCATACATACAATCGCGTCCCTCTTCAAATGCTGGCGGTCTATGCGCTGGAACATGTGTCAGGGAGCCGGGGTGGTGCTTGAATCCCTCTCCTGCAACAACATGAGACGCTAGTGCATCCAAGGCCCGGACAACTATTTCTCACAAGCTCCACTGTCCTAACCTTCAGTTTACTCTGATTGACTACTGATCACCGAAGGGCGTGCAGCGCCGCTTCGCCTCGTCCTTGTTCGGCTCGTTGAGAAGCTGGTGGTATGCGCCGTCGTAGATCTTCAGGCGAGGGTACATCCCCGACTCCTGGCTGAGTGTCACCGCGAGCTCTGCTCAGAATTGCTTGTCTTACGATCCTTACCCGTTTACTTCCAGCAAGGAGGAGGCCCCCAGCACCGCACAGCGAACCCCTCAGACACGATTCGCCTTGGCCAGGCTTGTCGAGCTGTGGCAAGGCCGAGGCTTCAAATTTTGATTTTGACACCATCGTGTCGGAGTCATGGTCCTTATGAGTACCTGTTAGAAAGGACTTGTCAGACACACACACACACAAACCTAATGCATATTATATACATGCTGGTTGAATAGCCCTTGGTTGATATTTGCAGTATACTGGTTTTTGGGCAATCACATAATAATATATGGCAACACAGTCACCAACCCAGGATTGATTCACACGTGTTACCCAGGATTGATTCACACGTGTTCCAACCTGACGGCTCACGATTCGGCCCAAACGCAAGTGTTCCAACCTGAGGGCTCACGATTCGCCCCAAACGCAAGTTGTTCAGGAACCTCATTGAGCTTGCATATCCTTTGCAGGGGCACGTTCCGTGCTGAAGTCATTCGACAGCCACCTGAAAGCATCGAGCAAGAGGCACTCAAGACCCGCAGAAGTGTAAGCAGATTTGGACTTTCAACACGTCCAGTGCTCGGACATCTTTGTGTTTGACTGTTTGCGCATTCATTGATCCAAATGTGCGTCAGCATAAGCAACAAGGTGAGCTCCTCATGTCGACAGTGCAGGTAACTATCCTCAGCAGGCTGCGTGTGTGTGTGTGTGTGTCCTGAAATTGCGGCACAGCTTGACACAGATTCGCAGCAGCGACAAACGTCGAACCAGGTGGGCCAACGAAGGCTGTTCGAACGAGCTTCTGGCGTAGTGCCGAGGCAATCGGAAAGCTGCAAACAAGACATGCGGAACAGGCGGCACGATGTCAAGCACAAGCACGCACAGGAGATGTGACGACAATGAAACACTGACTTGTTGCACACGGCGACGGGCGAAGATAATGTGTATGTGTGTGTATCCGTCGATATCACAATCTACCCACGGCTCCTGCAAAGTCAAGAACAAGCATGGATGACAGCATCATACCAATCGCCATGTAGAGGCAAAGGTAGAGGCAAAGAGCAGGAAAGGAGGGAGTTCCACACAACTCATGAGACTAATCACAGATTGAGATTCAGCCAAGTGCACAAGGAACCTGCCAAGCACCAACCAGCCCGCCGAAGCAACAAGCCGTTCGTTCAGCCACAGCAGGCGGGCAAGAGAGCGGACAAGTAGCCATGACACGAGGAAAACACGTCAGAAGCTCAGGACAAATAGTCCAACACGCTAAACATATCCGAAGGAAAAACTCATTCGCCAACAGAAGCAAAGAAGGCCCGCCTGAGCAGCGCCGCACCAAAGGCTGTGAACCTTCTGAGTGCCTGCGAGAGAGGGTCATCAAACGTGCCGAGCAAGGTATCCATGGCTGGGGTAGTATGCTTAGTCATCGTCGAGATGTCCAGCTTGGCCTAAATTCAGTAAATTATGTGTTAGCACGTTTGTTTTAAAAACTGCAACATATTATGATGTATCTGTCCTGCTATGCCTGTTCTCTGCAATACTTAACATTCCCGCCCAGAGAGTAGCCACAACCCGTTTGGAACCCTGCAATCTATCTTCTCAAATCCCATCCAGCTCGTCCCAAACGCGGGCAGCCTCCTTCCCTCAAATCTTGACATCCCCCCGTACTTGTCACTGTGACTGCATCCCTGAGTTACTGCCGTTCCGGTAATGGACCTGGGAACAAAAAGTGAGTGCCCCGTGGATTTGCGGGACACTGAGTGAATCCCCCCCTTCTGGGCCCATTTGACTACCGGGTACTTTAAGCGAACCACATCGAACCACCTATGATGTGTCCGGCCAAAGTCAGCCTTCCCCACTCCCAGGGCTGTGAAGGCGAAAGGTTGCCCTGACAGGGTTCTTGGCTTAGAGGCAATGGGAAACCCCATTTGAAGAATCAACTGGACGAACAGGAAGCGGGTGCCATTGGAACAACTGAGTGTGTTGGTCGGTCTTGAAGCCTCCAATCCTGGCCAACGCATATGCCCTGCTGCTCTTGCATTGCCAGGCCTCGCACTGAGTAGAGCTTGTCGCCGCCTCAGGAAAAAAAACGCAAACATTAAACTGCAAGGCAAAGACATAGCCTGGGAAACAAACATCTGGAAGTTTGCACTCGCAAGGTACTCCTGGCTTCTTGTAAGAAGCTTCATACACCCTTTGCTATATCAACCAGAGGAGAGAACAACACAGTAAATTATGTAGTAACATCCTAAAAACGATTATGTGGGCATAAACAACGCCTTATATCTGAGCCGTTGCACGCCCTATTAGCGACTCCCCAGAAGTCAAGGTAAGTCAGCCCGCACTGCACTGTGCACAAAATTCAGATCAGGATGGAGTACGGACCTGCAAGAGCATGGCTGGGAGCTGGGATGCAAGCTTCAAGCGCCCAAGCCGACCAATAAAAACCTAGAAACTCTGATGCTCTAGAGCCAACCTACAGTTGGCGCATTCTGGATTCAACATTCAAGATTCATCAGACCATGCATATACACATATATTATATATATAGAATATACACATGCCCCTACACAGTTATGTGATGCACATCATACGAGGATACTTGCAAACGCAAAAGTTTTTGTGTAGTAATATTCGTATACTTGGCCCCAAGGATGAACGCCTTACGTAGAATCTCGACACCACTTTGGTCATCATTCCTGAGTGCCAAAAGTGCATACGAACCCTACGAACCCCTTCTCAACACTTGGCCTGTTGACTGCGCTACAGCACATTGAACCAATTTCTGAAGAATAGCCTTCCATTCGCTGCTGGAACCAAATTGGCCAGAATCATCGAATTACCCAACAAACGGAAAGTAAACATGTGGCGTCCAGAGCGCATCTCACGGGTTTGACTTCTCCGAGGATGCAACCTATGATCTCCGGATTGGCCGCATCGCAAACACCAAGCCGAGCAATGACTTAGTCACACGTGCGGCCAAGTAAATCTGTACCGGCAAACTTCCGAAACGACTTGAACAGCCCAGTTGTACCTTCCAAGAAAAGCAAAGTGGATGGAAGCAGCCAGCTTGGATGTTCAACTCTTTAAGAAAGTGGCTTGCAGCCATGATAGTGTGAGTACTACACTTTTGCTGACTCACCCTGATCTACTTACCATCGGGGCAGCGGCTACCGTGCAGAAGCAGCGCCGGGCAGTGGAGCACCTGGCGTGGCTGCAAGGCATGCTGACGAGACGTGGACATACCTGTTGATACCAAGACGAATGTCTAAGACATGAAGGGTTCCAACAGCATCTTACCCTTACCGCATCACTCCTACCAGAGAAAACTCACATCAAGTTGGCCTAAAAGGTAATGCTTAAAGTCACCAAAAAGAGTTTCAAAGGGAAAATACGGATGCCTGAAACAAGAGGGTCTTCAGGGTAGCAAACCTGAAATGGGTCTTGGGATGGTAGTGGTAGAAGTCATGCCAGTCAGGGGTGTAAACGAAACATGATGAAACTATGAGCCGAGGGAATGTGTAACGAGCCAGGCGGTCTGTTTCAATGGTATGCAAGGCAACGAATGTCTGCCGGTGAATATTACCCTTGCACAAACACAGCACCTGGAGGGTACAGTAACTGGAAGATCAATAGCCCTTCAACAGACCCCTGTCAGGTACCATGTGGGTAAAAGGGTAACCCTGAACAAAAGCACTCCCAAATACAGTGGACACGTGTCAAAAGGTCAGTCTGGGCGGTGCTGAATCGAACTAGCAAGCAAGACCCAGCCAGCGTCAAACACCCCCCCTACTTAGACACATTCCAATATGTTACATGCTCATGTTGATCAACAACGAACAATATCACGATTACATTCTCTAGCAGAAAGGGCAGGTACGGACAAGGTGAGTCTGTCAGGATTGGCCAAGTAAATCCTTCTAGCATTCACCATCTAATGGCTAGCTCCAAGCTACTCACGGTCACAAGAGTCTTCCTGTACATTCCACCCAGAAGTACTGCTTTCACAATTAAATCCTAAATGATTCGTTTGAACAGGGCATAGCCTTAACCAATATAATTACTATCTAAGACATGTGGAGACTGGGAAACCAAGCGTTCACATGATCCCCCAGAAAAACGGAAAAAGGGGCCTTGGCACTGGGTGCGTCCCAAGATGCGTTGACGGAGGACTTACCACAAAGCGACTTTACCCGGAGACAAATTCTGGTTTTAGACACGCGCAGGCAGCATCAGCCCCCCCGGAAACAAAGAGCGACCCATTCTATCTTCATGTTCACCGAGGATTTCAACTGAGCAAACAATGTGAAAATAGATAAAGCTCCATATACAGGAGCGACGAAACGGCGCGCCCCCAACCGCGTTCGCGGGATGCCCTCGCGCTCGACAGCTTCTCGCCTCTGGATTGGAGAGGAAGAACTCCTCAAGCCTCCCAAGATCTCCCAAGTCAAAGGCAGACATGGCAAACAGCTCGAAGGAGTAAATGCGTCAACTCGCTGTGGAACCCAATGAGGGTCAAACCGCCAAAACCAGAGAGAGGAGAGCGCCTCCCGTTGGAGTGAAACTGTCCTTGTGCTTTAAAGGCTAACGCTGGGATCCCGTTTGCTCAGTGTCCTCCTTCGAGTCTGCCTGCTGCTTCCTATGTTCCCGAAATATGGCCGGGCCGGGCGGCCGAGTCCACTGTTTCAAGCCCAGCTCAAGAAATACCTGCTCTCTGCTTGTAAGCAAAGTGCCAAACAAACACCTTTTGCTAGCTTCTATTGGCAGCACGTTGTCTAGCAAAGTTGCCACTTGCCAGTCCAGACTGCGAGCCTGCCTTCCCCGATACCGAGCGGCTTTGCCGGCTCCTTGCATCCCAACGCGCCTCACTTGCTCCTGCAGGATCTCTGCAAGCACGCGGGCCCGATAGCCCTGCACGCCAGCGAGGTGGGAAGAAGGTCGCAAGGTCTCCCTAAGGGGGGCTTGCCCATTCTGAAAGATGTAAAAGGCCGAGGTTACGAAGGGCAAGATCAAGGAGCAACAATAGCATTGGGTCACTGTCTGCAGAATGCGTTTGCAACCCCCAACCAGCCCGCATCGCAAAGCAGTCCACGGATCACCCCACCTCCTTATTTTCTGAAGGCATTCTGACTCCACACCACAGAAGCCTTGGAACAAGAGGAGCAAAATCATAAGCCCAGGTGGCTTGTTTCCCAGAATCCTTCCACACCCCCAGCCCGCTCCGAACCACTCCGGAACCTATCCGGGCAGAGGCCCAACACTTTCAGATGTTGAAAAAAAAGAGCCAAAGGTCATGGACCCTTTTCACTTTCTTGTGCCGCAGAAAAGGCAAGTGCTCCCAGGTTCCAGGTGCCACACTGGTCAATTTGCAGCTTCCAATGACATAACTCGCAAATCATACATGAAACGGAGGCTTAGCGATGCTTGAGCAGCCCTTAAAACATTTGGGACTTGCCATCTGTGCGGCTTTCAAGGGGCAAACTGTGGCAAACTGGAGGGCCAGGCATGACAGTACCAATTTGCACGCGGCACAACATGTTAGGCTGATTGGCCAATCATGACAGTACCAATTTGCACAACGTGTGGGCTGATTGCCATGTACCCTGTTTGCAAAGAAAAGCAAACCAATTGTGAAGAAACGACCGGAAGGGATGGTCACCTTGCCCTTAGGCAGAGAAAGAAGAACCTTGTCACAGCCGTCCACATAGTGGGGTCGGGCCAAGTTTGGGCCAGGAGCCCACACTTGACGTCAGGGCAGGGCGGCAAGAGCCCTGCAGAAGTCATAGTAGTGGGGTTCGAATGAACCAGCTGACATTTGTCCTTGGACCCTGATTGAAGAGCAGCAAGCAAAACATTATGGCCATCACGCTGTTCAACTGTCCAAGGCGGCATGCAGAAAGAATTCCAGGTGCTTTCCAACTAGTTTGATGACAAGTGTCGGGAATGTTCGACGCGTTGTGCACAAGCTGTAAGGGAGGTCTGTACCCAACAAAGGTCGCTATGTTGTTGAAGCTTCAATCACCATGCACTGCCTCATGCAGGAAAAAAACAAGAATGCTCAATTGGATAAACTGCCTTGTCCGAGCCAACAAAATAACTAGCTGCAACACTGCCCGACACACAGGTCTGCTCTGCTTACGCAAATGCAAAAGGAGCGACACATTGTTCACCCTATGTGGGGCTTGTCAGCATGCTGCAAGCTTACGCCTGCACCCAAATACTGAAATTCGAGAGAGGACTGCAGTCATCTTTGAACAAGTGAAATACATTCTTTCAGGCACATCCAGTTCGCTCTGCTGGTTGCTCCTTGCCACACTGGCAAGCTGCTATAATCGTTTCTGAGCCCATTCGTGCTTATCCCCAAATGAACAATAATGGCGCAAGGGTTCCTAAGAGAAACCAGCCACAGGAAAGTCTCCACGAAATTGGTCAAAAACCCACCAAAACATGCGGGTCCTGCAGATCTCCTTTAGCTGGATTCTTAAAATTCCACAGGTCAACAGGAACTCGGAAAACCAGCGATCCTGGCCTGTCGCCAAATGAGAGCATCTCTGCTCATTCGTTCCATGGACTGCGGATCTCGACAGACCTCAGCTCGCTGAGGTTCCTACTCACTAGGCATCCATTGAAGCTGCCAAAATGTGTGTTTCTCAGAATCCGTAGTTTTGCGAAACACTTCAACGTGACCCGATTCCCCTCCAAGGTGGCCTTGTTCAAATAGCCAGTAACCATAAAATGCATAAGGACTGATTCAACAATGAGAGCACCAGCATCTTTCATTTTGTGAACGGGCCAACTTTGAATGAAAGTGCCCGCAGGCTAACTCGAAATACAGGATGCCGATCTTGACCTGACCACCACATACAGGGCTTCGGCAAACAAGGCTGAGTGCGCTATTTCCGGTCAAACGTATCTTCTCAAAAGCGCTGTGTTAACATCGGAATCGGAAAGCGAGCCACGTGATAAGGGAGCCGTGTTGGGTGACCCTAACTTCGCGAATCTTCGCAGCAAGGCTGTGGCTTCGCGGAGTGGCTTCGCCGGGCTTCGCGGATGCTTGTTCCACAAACATCTCTAACGTTTGCGCTCTCATGAAAGGCGGTAGGAGAGAAATTGGGCTTCAGGACTAGGGGACATGGCTGGGCCTCAAAGAGGTGGAGCATGGAAGTTGAAAAAACCGGGCTTGAAACGCACAGTGCTCTTCCGGTCGTCTTCCTGTCGCTTCCCATACTCTTCCGGCGGTCTGACTATGCTCTCCCTGTAGTCTTGTCATAGCCTTTGACTCTAAACATCTCTAGACATCAACCTTTTGCATGCTACTGTTGCCATGAAAGCAGACAACACACATGCCATGAAAGCACATAACACACTCCAACGAAGTGGCTTCGCAAAGTGGCTTCGCCGGTGTCAATGTTACCGGGCGACGCGAATCGAATTGGCTTCGCGGGGCTTCGCGGCGCACAATGTATCACACAAGCGCCTTTGCGGACCTTCACGAAGCTAAATTCCATTATTTGAGAAAAAACGTTGCTCAAATGACACGTGACTGTCCTTTGGTGCAAGCTGGAACCTGTTAAACTGACAGCTGTTTGTTAGACCCGCTTGCCTCGCTCAAGCCAGGCGCGCAATTCTTTGTGGAAACTGCAGACTGTTTGTTCCCTCTGAAGCGGTTTTGCGAGCAGGGGGTGCAAAAAACAAGAAGTAGGCCAGAGGACGACATGCCATTTCTGCGCAAGTGGTCGAAACCAACTTGAACTTGCATTGGCATATGGAAGCGGCTGAGGCAACATAACATGAACGAGGCCGCCTCTTTGGAACTAAGACTTCGCAGGGATTTCAAGGGCCTTGACCGCATGTCTCAAGGGGCGGTTGACACAGGCTGAAGAAAGCCAGAGAAGCAACTGGTATCGCACATGCAAACACGTATTGCAGAAACCTGCTGGGAAGGGTCCAAGCCCTTGCAAGCACTAGATCCCCCTACCTTTTATATGGAACTCCCCAATTTCAAAATCTACAGATTAGGGCGGGGTTCCGTAGCTCTGTTGAGTGTTCGTCTTGAGGCCTCAGCCAGCTCTGGGTCTAAGGAATCCGTCACGATCATTTTGGGAAACCTGAGCAAGCGCCGCCGGTGTGAGGCGATGGATGCACTGGCGTTCTGGTTGGTAACGTATGGGTTTGTCTCCCAATCGGGGGAGAACGCAGGAAATCCCGAAAATGGGCGGCCTCTTTGCCAAAGAGGGCCCCCTCAAAGAAGACGCGCCCATTGGCAGGCCCATTGGAACACCATGCCTTGCCACAAACAAGCACTATGTATCTGGGCAACTTTGGAATAGATTCAGATTCCACCTCGCTGAACTGCGCGCTTCATTGCAAAGTTCTCATGGCAAATGACTGCCTAAATAACGGAAAGAAAACACAACAATAAATCCACCAAACCAAAAACAGGAAAACCAAGCAACTTTCCAGGGGTTGTCGATTGCTGATCAGTGCCAAACTGGCTGCCTTAATAAGTCATGTCGTTAGTGTAAGTGGAATAGGGGTTGACTGTGCTTTGCAGAAACCGTCCATTTTCCCGGCGAAGGGTCATAAAAAAATGAAGTGGCCCCTGGTTTCTGGAACTTGGCTCTTGTCTCCATTTTTCCTCGCAAGCCTCACGCAAATCGGGCTCCGAGCGTCCATGTTTAAAGCACTCACGCCCAAAGCGTAAACAAACCTCCGTTGAGGGGACCGGGGGCCTGGTGCCTTATACCAACCCAGTAGACCAGCTAAGGCTCAGACCACCGTGACAAGTAATCAAGTTGCCCGTCGCCCGTGGCCCTTGGAGCAGACAGATTGGAGACCCATTCGAGACCCCCGTTCAGGCAACACGGAAGTCACAACGCATAAAGCACGCAGGACATAAACGCAAATGCGTGCAAACATGATTCTTAAAGATACAAGCATGACGGAATCGGCAGACCACACGCCGAAAGCTTACCATAACCCTAGTCGGATGACTACCTTATACGGTGCAAGGGACTCCCATTTGTGTCGCAGACCCCCCCCCCCCCCGTCGGCCCCATGTCCTCCCCAAACTACCAATGCGCAAACTACCAATCGCCTTGTCAATTGTTTAGTTGACGCCACAATATTCGTTGCAAATGGCGTTGTGGGATTCTTCCACACATGCGCACTACATACGGAACAACTTGTTTCTCGCATATGTAATACATATATGTAAAAACCTAATGCCAAATTCCGTGAGGTAGGGAAGTTCGTCGGAAGGTCGTCGGGATTCCGGACTAACTATTGACACTCCTTCCAAAACATGTGTCTTTCATAGGTTCGCATCGACGCGTTTCAAAACCACTCCACAGAGGCTGCAAGCACTTTTTTGCCCCACCCTCAGTGATCACCACTGATGCGCGCCGCCCCTGCGCCGCCTGCTTTTAGCAGGCTGGAGATCACCACCACCCCCCCCGTCGTGTTGATCTTTGCGTTGTCCACAGCCAATACTGAGCCTAATGCGCAATCTGGCAAGATCCGCCTTCCTTCTAGGTGTCATCTTAGCGTTCATGGAGGCGTCCTTTGGCATCTTGGCAAGTTTGGCTTTCAGTGCCACCACTGCCAAGGGCTATGCGGCACCTCCAAAACCATGAGACCCTGTGAGTCAAGGGTTTGCAATGCAACACAAGCCATCATACGCCCCTTTTCAAGTGAGCTTGTCTTGTGCCACTTATGTTGGTGGATTTCCTCATTCAATCTTACCTCCTATACTGGCCCTTGATGAAAAATATACGTGTAAATTCATGTGATCTGATGAGTGTGCAGCCTTGAAGGTGACCTACCCAGCTGTGCTTCAAACGCCCGCGATTCAACACTCTCGGATCCAACTTCAGTTCAGGTTTCTCATTAGCAGGACTCTTGAACAAGCTTGTCCAACAACTGCCCGGGAGTGACTATCTCGCGGAATTCGACAAGATATACAATATATGATATGTATATATATAAACATACATACGTATACATAAACAAGCTGTCGAAAAAAAAAAAAAAAAAAAAAAAAAAAGAAAAAAAAGAAAAAAAAAACATGTTGGGACAAAAAAAACAAGCTCGTATCTTGGCTGTCCATTCGCACTGGGGAATCAACTGCCACGACATGAGCAAACAGGCGCCAATCAATAAATGGAAGAAAAATGATGGAGGCAAGTTCGGGCTGAAAGACAGAGTAGAAGCCTCAGTGCAGGCTTCTGCTCAT
>CAUJNA010000291.1:670430-722930 GCA_963377175.1 Effrenium voratum
AACAAGCACTCATGCAAGCAGGCAGGCAAGAAAGCATGCAAGCAAGCAAACAAACCAGCAATCAAGCAACACCAAGAAACAATGATCTTGATAAATCTGATCGAACGTCGCAGGCAGGGCGCACAATTCATTCGAGCTTGGCCAGACGGGAATACAATACGAGCTTTCGCACAGCATGACATTAAACAGTTCAGCGGAAAACAACAACAAAAACAAGATGAATGATACTCGCAAAGGGTTACTGCATGATACACCAAGCTGATCTACAAGAAAACACTGCACCCCTTGTACATCATTGCCCTTCCAGCTACGAAGGACAAATGTATGGTAAAGGGCCCCTTTATTGGAGAACTCTGCCCTCCATACATTTCATCGGGGGCACAAATCCTGATCCATACTGTCCTGCATCAAAAAGTTTCGCCTTTGATTCATCGATCCCAGGAAATCGAAGGCAACCAAGGCAAATGTGCTGAACATGGGGCGGGACTTCCTCGATCTTGAAGCCTTAAGTACGGCGTGAGTACGGGGCCTTCATCGTGGGTAAAAACACTCATTTCGCCCGCCACCCCCCAGCGCTCCAAACAACCAACCAACCAACCAACCAACCAACCAACCAACCAACCAACCAACCAACCAAGCAACCAAGCAACCAAGCAAGCAAGCAAGCAAGCAACAAACAAACGAACAAGCAAACAAACAAACAAACAGACAAACAAAACAACAAATGAACAAACAAGCAGCGCAAACCACACGCGCCTCTCGCCGAACCAATTGCGACAAAGGGGCATTGCTCTCCACGAAGCCTCCAAACCTGCGGCTTGGGCCGTGCGGGTTTGAACTTGTTTGGACCATTGGCCCCTTTGGTTTGCAAACCTCGTGGATGGCTTCCTTGAAGATAATGTCTACACCTCATCTTAAGTTTCGCATCACAGGGGTTCAGCTTGGACAAATTGTTGGGCGCCATCGGCATGGCAGTTTTGGCGTACGCCCCTGAAAAAGGGATACCTTATAGGACACCTGCAGGAGCGTGGCCATGGTTCAGCCACACTCGCGTGGATGTGCAACAAAGGAGAACCCTCAGAAAGGGTGGTTTGATTTTTGCGTCCCCTTAACACCATCCCAAACTGGTACCCTCAAAAATGACACACCCACATGTCATTGGTTCATTGATTGCAAGAGTCTTATCATGCAAACAAACCCTTGAGCAAGCTGCCGTCAAGATCCTCCGTGGCTGTCACTGTCCAAACATTCAGGCATGAGGTCATATGAGGTGACTACCTGCGATCACAACACAAAGATCGCCAAGTTGAAAGGAGTCACGCAGCAATTATTGGTGCCTAAATACATGGTGTTGTAGGGAACTTTAATACCACACCCAAACTCAGTCATGCTTATAAACCATGTGGAATCGCTTAGGCCCCATGTGGCAGGTAAGCAGCCAGCATCCCGCCTGCTAAAGGGCATGATGAAATGTGACTCGTGATGACCTTGACAACTCCCAAGGTCAAGCTGCTTGGCCTAACACAATTCAGACTAGTCTACCACCGACTCAGTTCGCATGATCTACAACGCGAGTCCATAACGAAAGGACAAAGACTCAAGCCGACCAAACCGGTCGACCACTGATTGTTGTTCCCCAGCGCAAAACATGAAAACCCCGTCAAGAAAATCGTGCCATTTGCTCGTTCGTTGGCCCAATAATCCAAAGAACGCTCTCTTTGCCGACCCGCTCCTTGCTGTTGAGTGAGGATCTCGCGGCTTTACGGCGATTCCATTTACTCAAAAGCTTCTTAGGATAATATATTATCATGCTTCCTTTGCTCTCAGCCCTATTCCATCTCTCGCTCTCTCCCTCTTCCGTTCTCTCCCTGGGGCGGCGCACTCAAAGCCAGGAGATAGCAAAATGACGACGGGCCTTAGAGTCCCAGTCACTGCAGAGCGCCCAGTCACTATTGTTGGTGGTGGCTACCTAGTTATGGGTCGTCGTCCAACTTGCCAAACACCTCAACATTCCAACGCCATCTACGGCGTTTACCCAGTTGGATGCAACGAGTTGTAATTGATTCACATCATGAAATGACACAATTGCATTTCAAAAACAACACAAATCCCAGGACTGATGGACAAAAGCGCCCTGCAAGCCATCTGTTGAAAGCGAGTTCTTCAAGACAGCTAGCCGCCGCCTTGCAAGGTCACACGAAGGCTTGTAGCATGTGCTGGCAACAAAAACTTTCTTCTGCTCCATTAACAAGCTAGCACGACGCACAAGGATGAATGCTGGCAGAGTTCAAGTTTGGGTTGTTTCAAAAAGGGAAACCCCAAACAATGAATGTTTTCCTCTTTGATTCCCCATTCAGGGAGCATCCTCAAAAGGAAGACACACCTTTGTGTGAGCAAAGCCTCCTTCCGCTCGAGTCCTCCAAAAACATCATCCCCGAGGCGCGTAAGGCTCGCAGTGCACCTCTGTCCAAATTGCACCAGGAGAACTCAGCCCGACTGCCTGTCTGCTTTGGCTTTGCTATGGGTCCTGGCTCTATTGCGGATGGACAAAATCCTTTATTAGTTGGTAGGTGGGTTATCCCTCTATTCATAGGGTTTCATCCATCCCAACTGGGGCAGGATTCTGTTCATCCCCAGTATGGCCTTCAAGGGCAGATCCAGGAGAAGGGAGGCCCGCAGGCCTCCAAGCGAGAATTGTCCACATCTGGACCTGCGTCTCAGCAGCTCAGCTTGCGCCTTTGACGTGAGGTGCGCATGATTGGTCGCGCGGAACTCACTCTAGATGCAGCTGCGCCCATACAAATGTATGCGGCATTCAGAGCTGTGTCCTGGAACAGTCTAAAGCCAGCATGGCTTAGAAGGATGTGTCCATGGTCATCTCACACAGCCTGGATACCCGTCTCCACAAATCCTCTACTTGGTCATCTGGCAGGGCTCGTAAAGCCACCCGCTGTAACCAAGGCACAACTGGGTTGCCACAATTGAGCGCAATTGGTGCCACCGAACACAGAATGCATTCGATTGGTATGGGTTCCTTTCGGATGTGTCCTTGCAAGCGATCGGAACCCGTTTATTAGAACCCGTTTGCACCGGCCCATGAACTAGGTCGCTCCAGCCCCCCAAAGCAAAGGATTCATCACCTTTTGCACGAATGGAAGGGCCACATTTGTTTTCAAAGGTCCTTGGGGGCCTTTGAGGTCGCACCAAACACCGTCGTGAATCGCACGGTCCCCAAGACGCGGCCGCAGCTAAGCCGCCGGGCGGTCTGTCGAAGAGCGGCCTCAGCAAAGCCAGCGCCCGCAGCACCAGCAGCGCGCCGAAGCCCTCGACAAACAAGGAACTGGGAAAAAGCCCCTCGTTCTCCGGGGCCAAGTAGCTAAGGTACTTTGACCCATGTCATGTCTAAACATCAAAAGGTACTCGGGCCCTCAGGGTCTGCGATACCGCTTGCTTTTAGGTAACCCTTGAGGTGACTTGAAAGGAGAGGCCAGGTCGCTAGTCGAGAAGACAATGTCAAGGCGAGTTGAGGGTGGCACCTGCCAACTCAGCTTGCGTACCTCTAGGTCACCAAGTCCAAGTATCCCCCGGGCAGTGGTGACTGAACAAGCTGGTTCCGTGAGGGTTTAGCAAATTCACGGGCGACACATGCAACTGCAGACTGGTGCAGCTGTTCAGGTTGCATCTCATGCTGCGCAAGCCTGCGATACGACCTTCGGGCCAGTTTGAGTTGTTGGCGAACAACCTGGAACTCGCTGTCTGGCGGGTTGAAGGGCAATGCTAGGATCCAGTTGGGGGCTTGCCAAATAATTTTGGGACGCAGTGTGACTTTCCAACCCAACTCCCATGCAGATTGACAGAGGAATCTCCTTTTGGTGGAAAACTATTTTTTTGGGTTCCATGTGAATCAGATCCCTCCGAGTCTTTCCTGTGGCCAGAGTCCGAGGTTCACGAAACGAGATCAGTGAAACCATGCAAATCCCGGCGGTTGGTGTTAAAAACTAAAAGCAACGGAAACTAACACTAGCCCAAACCTGAAGCCGTTGGATTGATAGCTTGGCGAAATCTTGCCGCGTGAGTGGCACATTGACTGTATCACTCAAATTGTGTATTATATAATGATAGATATAGACATACGCATATCATATTCGTGCTTCTAGTTGCACCTGCTGGGAGCTTCAAGGTCTTTGCTAGCATTGGTCAGGCCCTTAGCAATATCCAGAATCAAACAGCTCGAAGGGATAGAAGCCGTTTTTACAAGTGGTCAGGGACTTATGACCACAATTACCTCCAAAACACTACGAGTTCTAGCAAAGCAACTTGTCTAGAAAAGTAAGCTGCCCTAAAAAGCGGGGCCTGTATAATTATGCGAATCAGCAAATAAAAGTCCAGGAATCTGACCAAAACGAGAACTGCCATGGTCAGCATTGCTCTGTGTTCTTGAAAGGGTGGAGGGACAGCCTCCTGATCAGCTAGCCGGAAGGAAGGGTGCAAAAAGGTCCTGAGTCCTGACATGTCACAAATGAAACAAACGCAAAAACAACAGGGCTCGCATCATGACATTGACATTTAGTGACTACGAATACGACTTTGGTAAGACAATGATGGACCACTAACTCCTGCACCTCTGCCACCTATCTCGAATTGTAGTTGGCTCATCTGGACCGAGCTCCAGTACTAACCCGAACGCTAGAACAAAAAGCTGGCCATCTTAATTGGCCGGGGAACCCGCGAAACCATGGCGAACGAACGGGTGGAATCCACTGGGTTGACCTCTCGGCCCTCAAAGAGGCACCGGAAGGAGGCTCTCCCCACAAAAGAATTGGGTGGTGACCAGCAGCAGCTCGAGCCATTTTGCCCCCTAACCATCGTGGTCACACGAAGCTAAGCCAGCTGCACAGGCCAACAAACAGAGAGCTCAAAAGAGCTCCCGATCGACGTTGTCTGCTGATACAAACACGCGTCAGCATGTTTCAAACGGTGAAATGCAACACCTGCAACCATGGGATAGTACATAGTGAATATCAACAAGGAGTCCAAATGGGTATACGGTCTATCTCCATTGCTGTCAACCTAGCGCATGCTCATAGGAACAGGTTCCTTCCACGTTGGGCGGTCAGGTTGTGCTAGAAGCGATTTATGTCGGGTGGTAAGCACTCGACCCCGAGCCGTTTCTGCGTTCCAAATCCAGTTATAGCATAATCCATTGCCCGTTTCACTTTTACAATCCTGAATTACCCGCGTGCTAAATAGCCCATAATGTCATGTTATTTTTTTTAAAGTACAACAAAGAAAAGGGGATGGATATTTGTCGATTTGTCCACTCCCGAATGAGCATCCAGTTACACCGTTGCGCAAATGCGGCAGTGCAGCTGATACACCAGTTCGGCACTAAGACACTGGCTCAATCTAAGCAGCGGCGCTCAGGAAAGGACTGTCAAACTCTTGTCAGGAACCAAGCTTCCACCCAATCACAAAGCAAAATAGTGAGACACCAGGTAAGCCACTGCGGTTGGCCTTGTCTGTAACGAACAACACCATGAGACGGACACCTGAGTATGCTCATCCACACCCCCTTTAATATGTAGATCGATCTATGGTTCAAAGTATCTCAAAGGCACACTGGGATTTACTTAAGCTCTTCTGACACAGATTCGACGCGAAAAGTGGTGCAGGCAATTGATTTCCGGCAGGTCCTTGCGCTGATATGTTCTAAGTCTGCACAAACAGCAAAAGCCGAACCTTGTAAGCACATGAGGAGGGAGCCAGTTGGCAGAGTGCAAATTATTGGCTCTGACGTTGAAATGGTCAGTCTTGATACCCTCTGGCTGCTGGGCTTGGATAGTCTGAACCACTCTGAAAGTATGGCTATTGTCAAAATAGTAGTGATGCCTGGTGGCTTGGAGTATAGGGAATCAGGGTCCCAATAGGAACATCTACCCTTGACAAAGAGTGTGTGCACTAGTCACCTTCTGTCACCTTAAAAGCCCACAGAAAGTGTCTCCCACAATCCTATACTATGTTTGAATATGTTTGAATACTATGGTGGGGAGTGTTTTTGCTGGAAACCTGGTCTTCGCCTTCAAACGGTTCTCTCCTTACAGCCGCGCATCTACGAATCTCCGCTCTCAGATTTCACACGCTAAGTTCCGTCGACATCTATGCCTGGCGAACAACGCAGGCGCCGGTGCTTTGCCATGCTTTGTTGCCGACGAAGAGTGCCATGTCTTTGGTGTCCTTTCAGGCACCTTGCAACGACCATTAAATGCGGCTGCCAAACATTGTATTGTGTATGAACATATCTGTGTGTATATGGAGAGCCTCCAGTGTAAGGTATGACAATGCTTGATGTGCCGCGCAAATAAAGTGGACTGGCTACGGGATTGGACTTGGGCACATACCCTTGTCGGCCCTTCCACACATGGGGCTTGTCTTTCTTGAGGGAACATGAGAATGGTGGGTGTCCTGCTGTTGGTTTCGCTTTAAAATTAACAACCCCAAAACTGCACGCTCAAACAAAACACACCCAAATGCCACTGCTCATACTTGTACTAGTGTACATTTTTTCCCCTGGTTAAGATTACATATACAGGGATACCGCAAACAAACGGACCCATCAAACGCACGCCAAACATGTGCAAGTACAAAAAACAAAACTGCACGTTCACCCGCACGCAAAATCACACAAACAAACACAACGCAGCAACACAGAAAACCAGAAACGCTCAAAAAAACACAATCACATTTAAAAACAAATAAAAACAAAGAAAAACAAAGAAAAACAAAGAAACAAAACACATAATAAACATACAGACACCGACACAGACACAAACAAAAGACACAGACACAGACACAGGCACAGGCACAGACACACACACACAGACACAGGCACAGACACACACACACACAGACGCACACAGAAGCGCACAAGCACACCAACACACACACAGAACCACGCAACCACCCAACCACAATATCACAAATACCCAAACACGCAAGCACACTAACACGCGCAAACAAACACTAACAAACACACAACCACTAACACACACACACAAACAATAAATAAATATTCAACAAGACACAAAACAAATAATGCGCACAAACACATTCACAATGGCGATCGCACATAGGCAACCGCCGTTGCACCCTCGTCTTCGTTCGAACACAACTCTCGCAGGCTCACGCATGTACGCAAACAAACACACATACACACATACACGTCCACACACACACACACGCAAACGACCACACCCACACACACACACACCACTAAGTGACTACGCGCGAAGACACCAGCTACCAAACGCAAAAACAAACAAACACAACTCTGGAGAGCACAAATTCACTGCCTCCAGCAAAGCTACTTAGCAAATTCATAGCTAAAGCACATAATATGGTCAGCGCAAGGCGCAAACACCATCTGCATTCAACGACAATGACTCACTCCGTATCAACAAGCAAGACCCAAAACACAGGCCTGCAAAGTTTACTTCCATGTTGCATGTTGGAGAATTAACTACCTGAGTAGCGTGAACAGCTCCCAAATGCGGTGCGAGCGCCCTCAAACCGCAAATAACCCAAAATGATAATGTCAGACTTGGAACGGAAACTGCACATGCAAGCCATAGCCCCATACCCCGCCAGCCCCCCCCCCCCAGTAGCCACGGGGAGAAAAGGGCAGCTGAATTAAAGGGACACCCGTCAAAAAAAAGGTGAACAAGGGAAATGGCCTCAAAGGAGGTCCGGGTGTTTTTCTCAACATTTTGGAACCTCCCAAATGGGTAGCTTCTTTTTTGTTTCCCTGTAAGCCCAAGAAAAGGCTCACCCTTCTCGAATCTAACGCTTCCCAAAGATCCGTGATCTCTACGTGCCCCTGCCTGGCCCGAGAGAAGTTCCACCAGCTCCTGGAACGGCAAGCGCCAAGACAGACTCAATATTGCCTCCAAGCCTCTCTTATTCGATGGCTGGGCATTCTCTCTATGAAATCCCACCCCGTTGCTATTCCATTGCCAAAGTACACCAGTGTACAAAAACAAATGCAGTCGTTGGATAAGCAAGGCATATAACATAACATTTTCCCTGAATAGACGCTGGGCAATCAGCAAAAAAAAGGTGGATGACGCTGGCTTCCTCTCAAGACGTCCAACTGGGCTAAAACGTGGCACTTCGAAATGGACGGTTTCACTTGGTGCCCATATGACATATGCAAGAGTCCAGGACAGGGAGGTTCCAAACCTGCTGACATATTGCCCTACTTAAATCTAAACCAAGCCAGGCGTCCAAGCGCAAGGGGGAGATGTCACATACTCTCCAGGAGCAAGTAGCAATGTGGGCGGTGATATTCAATATTGGCAGTTGATCAATATTCCTGTTTCCGGAAAACGCCATCTTCGCGAGAAAAAAGTTTCTTTCGCGAATCTTTCGCGACTCCATCGCCATGCCCTTTTGTTTGCAGCGTGCGCTCTGGAGCCATTGTGGCTGCCGCAGTTGTGCTTGCAAGCACGGTAGTCGCAGTTCACTTGCGTGCAGTACGTAGTGTCAAGTGCAAGCAGTCACCGTCATTCGCCCTTGCCACTTGCGCTTGCCGGCGATGTGCGGAACCATGCAACAACCTCCCTGGCCTTTCGCCGGTCTTTCGCGGATCTTTCGCGAAACTTGCACCAAAATAGCTCAGCCAACGGTATTGATTTGCACCATTCCCAACACAGGCAGGGAATCAATAACGCAAGCCTAGGTGCTGCGTATCTCCCTATCTACAAGGGAGCGGGGTCTGCAAATATGTAAGTGCACAGGCATGCCTCCAAGAATCCAACGCGGAATCTTTCGCGAAAAATAATTTGCTTTCGCGAACTCCATCGCCGATCTTTCGCGGAGGGATTTAACTAAGCCAAGACGAATGGTCACCGAATACATAACTCCTTGCAAGGACCTTTTGATCAACCCCCAATAATGTTAAGGCCGCACGCAAGAGGTGGCACCTCTGGGGGGAAAACCCGTCATCCATGGTGCCAACACTTCTGCTTCATCAAGATGGACGAATCAAATATCGTCGAGTCCAAGTACCAAGTAGCAAGGACCCAACGTGGAACTTATTGCGGCAGCAAATAAGCCAACACCATTCTAGAGAGTGTTTTCCAGAAACAGCGGTATGGTGACCACCTTGCTTTGCGGCCATATCCTGCATAGTACGTTCCAAGGAATTGAGTAGCAAGCTGCAAATGTTCACCGTCCAAGAATACAACGTGTCCTGAAACCTTACTTAAAGAGACGGGATGGTCATGTGTTTCTACTATATAATGGGAATCCATCACGCAGAAGGCACTAGTAGATTGAGGCTATCAATCATGCAAAGGGTAGTACAAAGGCCTAGATAGTTATAGTGGGGTTGTGGATACGGTACTTTGAAACCAAGTTTAGTCACTTGGTATTGGACACAACTATCGGTAAACATCGTCCCAAGCTCTTTGCGAGCGCCGGGCCAGTGATCCTACATGATCACGCGAAAAAGACACACACACACACACACACAACAGCTCAACAAGTCAGGTGATCTGACTATGACTCGCCCAAGCCGAATGTGCCCCGCCTGGACGGAAAAGGAGCTGATGTCTGTGGCACTTGTGGGAACCACCTGAAAGTCAAAGACTCGCTGGAAGAAATCGGAAGGAATTGGAATACCCGGTGCCTTGCTGAAAACTTCTGGTTCTTGGTGGCACGTCGGGGCCGTCACAAGGGTACAACCTAAAACAAGATATGGATGCCAGGCCCGCTACGCGGCCGCTTGGGATTTGAGGGGATCCAGCCCGTCCCTTAGGGCTACTCCATCGCCGCCTGAGCATTTCTGGAGGATGCGCCGTCACGGGTCAAAGTGGCTTGAAGGTCATGCAGCTCGTGTCAAATACGCAGCTCATGGCAGCAACAAAAATGGTGTTTGCTGTGCTGGGGGGCCCTCTATGTTTGAGATGGAGCCATAGGAGAAGGCATGGCACAAGCTCCTAGGTCAGCGCACACTTGCAATGGCGGGGCTTGCAAACCAATGAGACGCACCCTCTTTGGACCCCGAGCCCAATGTCGATCCCTCGGATAAGACTCCCTCGATTCTCCTTCTCCGGAGATCTTTTCTCATGAATCCCGAAGCGCTGCCACGATGTGGAGGAAGCAAGCTACTTGCAGCGGAACACAGAGACTGCTGGTGACCATTGATGGATTGCGGGCAAAGACAGGCTACTGTGAATGGCAAAATCAGCCTTGCAAAGGTTGGGATGGATGAATTTGTCAGGCCCTATGAAAACTGGTTGGGAAACCACCAACCGGTCATTGCAACCTGTTCAACACCTCAGAGTACCAAAAAACCAAACACCGGAACCCACGGTTCAGCTGTACCTCTCCTTGCAAACCAGCTGAGCCAAGTGGAGCAGACCCAGCAGGGTGCATTCCCTCTTAAAACATCACCCCACCCAAGAAAGCTCACTTTAAAGGGGCCCACGAGATTGTGCCTAAAATCAGCAAAAGGACAAGTATATACAAGGATTCCTGCCCAGTTGGGTGAACTTGAAACGAAACACAAATCATCATAACTCGCCAAGCCGCCATAGGGATGCACAAAGAAGAGCAGCTGCACGGGTCAACCTAAATCCTTGAGAAAGTGCCGACTCTGTTTGAGCCCACCAAGCAAAAAGCAGGGCCCAGTGACATCCTGGAACTTTGCCGCCCCCGACCCCGTCCCGTGCCTCCCCGGCAAGGCGGCTCTTCCGCGTGAGCTCCGCGGCTAGGCGCTCCTATTCGATGGGTGGTCCAGTCGTTAAGAACGTGAGCGGTCAATGTTCATTGTGTCCCATGGCATGGGAATCTGGGGATTGCCCCATATTTCTGATGGTATCGTTGCCAGTGTACTGAATGTCGCCAATTTCATCTCCTATTGACTATTGCTCACATAAACTGCACATGCTGAGTTGGATACTAAGCGGTTGACCCAGCAAACTCATTCGACACTTCCAGCGAGTAGGAGAAGGTCTGGTTCACCCGTCGCTACTTTGAAAACCCAGAAAAGAGTGTAGATGTCAACTGGGCCACATGATGTCGCGAAAACACGGGGTCCTTTATGGGAAAACTGCGAATTACTCAACCAGTTGAAAGGCCTCTAGTTTTAGCGCATTTCCGCAACTCGTTTGCAGGCACCCTTTCAAGGAATGAGGCAAGAGGTCAGCTAGTGACCGCGTTGGCAGGCAGAGGCCTTCAATAAACCTCACTTAGTGCACTGGCCCAAACCTCCAGTAGCCATCGGAAAGAAAGGTCACCATGTTTGCTCCTTGAGTTGGAACGCAAATCCGCGGAAACAAAAAACACTATTGGAGGTCTCGGGCAATTCGACCATTGGGCCACCAGTCTTCGCTACCCAAAGTGTTTGACCTGATTTTTTGATTGGACAGTGGTGCAATGCTTCTGTTCTGGAAAGAAGACATGTCTATCCTTGATGGCGAAAGGCTAATGTTTCGACAGATACCCCGCGTGGTCATGATGACACATGCTGCGCCGGAAATTGTTATCATGTATGGACGGGCTGCATTTCTGTTCACACTCCGTCGTTGCTGAACTTGTGGCCTAGTGATAAGCTAAAACCAACTCCCAGAACAATCGCTGAGGAAGCCCGCGACTCAGGTGAAGTCTTGTCCCGATTCCGACATGCTTTGTTCAAAGAGGCTTACAGTTACAGTTGTTTGATGTCCTGCAAAATGACGAACCTCCAGTTCCTGAATGCCTTAGGTCGGCTGCAAACTTGCTAAATGCGGACTAATTGTCTCCCAATCAACAGTGAGATCTTGAAAGTATGGCACACAACCGCTATGCCACTTCCCACACAATGTACATTGTTGCCCAGTGGCAATAGGGGAGACATTATGCACTTTGCTGTTGTTCATGTTGGTGAGGTGTGCGGTCTCGGGAAAACCGTTTCTGCCATAGACAAAAAAGGCACCTTTGATGCCACTTGAGTCTGAAGCGAGCCCCTCAAAACCAAAGAGGACAAAAAGGAAGCCACCCACTGAAGGTTAGTTCTTCCAGTTTGCAGACGGAAGGCCAACCACAGCTTCCCCCTCTCAGGGCTCCTCAACGGTGTCGCTGGTAACCAGTCGATGCACCATCACGGTTCGACATTGGCCGATGCCTTGCGTGCGAGTCTCGCCCTCCGTTGCTAGCTCAACTCGGCATCTGACAGGTCGAAAGGGGGCCTCCTGTCAATCAGTGGGAGATCCCTAACTTCGTGGGGCAAAAGAATCTGATCTCTTTGTCATCTAAAAATGGACATTGTCTGAAGCTGTGAACCTCAGTGGTCTGAATGAAATCAAGTAATACATGCGCCATCACTCAAGAAAACACCCCATGGAGCAAATCCTTTGGCATGTTCTCATCAACACTAGTTTTGCAGCACCAAGTTGTGCGAGTCCAACAAGCCGATCAGACTGCGCGCGGGACGAATTGCCTAGTCATTGCATGTCAAACAAGGAAATTGCCTGCAATCATTTGAACCTCTTTGTTGGCTTGTGATAACTTCAGCTCGTCAATCGTGACGCAGTACTCAGCGCCCCTATTCCAGGGTAATTACCACATGGAATGCCCGCGCGCTGCCATCTTGATGAGGTGATCGTTTTGTTCAGGCTCGACTTAACATACACTACCGTGAAATGCAAGCAAACCGGCGCCCCTTCACATGCGATCACCTCTACACGTGGGCGTGTTAACAAGCATCAATCCTTGTACCACATCAACCTGACTTGCTACAAGCTCCAAAACAGCATGCCATCATGAGCAGTGCAACGACTGGGTTTCTCACAGTGCATTCCCCCCTCGTCGCATCGCGCTGCACTCACTGAAGCTTTCTCAACAGTGGCCCAAGAAGTGCGCTTGGAACTCACCAACGCAAGACAACCTTGGACCTAGCGATTCATCTGTGGCAACACGGCTTGAAGGCATCTTAGATCCGGACGGTGGGCTCGGTCGGTGGCCTGCGCGAGTGAAACATGAAAACCATGTTTTTCCAAGCCACACTGTTTGACCTCCGTTTGGTCTTTTGATTTTTTGGGCCAAAAATAGGTGGGAGATTATCAAACAGGGTGCCCGGTGAAACATTCCAGGATCCGTCCAACTGCTCTGATAAGAGATGCTGAAGCCCCAGCCAGCTTCCAATATTCCAACAAGGGAAAGAAGTGGTTCCCCACCAGACTGTTCTGATTTTGCATGTTTCCCTCGGGTACAATGTGTTCACAAGGTAGAAGCCATCTCATGGTTTTGGAAAATCATCCTTTTCTGTGATACCAACATGGATCATTCCCTTGATTACTTTATCACTTTACAAGACATTCTTCCTCGTATCACACACGTGGCCTCCAACCCTACTTTTCGCAAAAATGAGCTACGTTACCAGCTCTCAACACGGCCTCTTTGCCGCCCGCTTCTGAGCTGATTCACAGCCAGACGCCTTGAACCTCGGGGAAAAACCACTTCCCCCTGTTGGGGTCCCTTTGAAACAAATATCGCTCCCTTATTCTGGTTTCCCTTTGGACAAAACAATAAACGCGGGTTATTAGCACCCAGTAGTTGAGAATTCGGAAAAAAAAAAGAAAAAAGAAAAAAGACGCCTTCAGGCCACGCAGCACATGTCGGAAAGTAGTCCTCGTAAACTGCGGGTTTGGACGGGTCCAACTGTGTGATGCCTACGACCTGAAATCTGACACACTTAATGTCGAAGTACTAGCTGACAATTTCCTTTGCCAAGAGGACTGGGCAAGGCAGGGAGCTAGCCAGCACTGGATACAACTCTCCATATTTGGTAAGCCAAACAAAGGTTTCCCTGTGATGCAGGGCCTCCAGGGTGGAAACACAGAATTGTTTACTGAGGTTGAAACTATTTGGGTAACTCCCCCAGATTTGCAAGAATCCTTCATTGGGAAAATGGCAATACACGGAGACCTTTCCACAGGCATGGGAGGTCAACCAAGAAGAAGGGAATCGCCCAGTCACAACTTGGTTTCTAGAAGGGCCATATCTCGGGCCCTCTTAATCTGCGTTGAACAGGCTGAACATGCTACCTGGGTCATGAGTCAAAAGGTATCAAGGCAGGCGGCTCAATATTGTACCATAGGTAACAAGGCACGTGGGTCAATCATGACTGGCCTGGACGGACACGTCACTCGCTTCTCATCAACAGGCCAACAACTTATATATGTGCTGCAAAACAACATGAAGAGTGACACTTCCCAGCTTCCTGTTCGCACACACTAATCACGACATCTGGTAGAGTCTCTGCACCTCACCTGCAAAAAAAGGGCCCGAAGGATGAATCATTCAAAGGTGAGGTTGCTCAAATTGGTTCAATCTTAGCAGCAAATACGGCCTCTGACCTAGCATTGCTGGTGGATTTGATCGTCTGTTTGACCTGCTGTCGCGACTTCTCGAAAGGCAAGGAACGTTGCTTCAATGCTCCGATTCACATAGACCCCAAATACTCTGCATTCATATTGGAATTGTCTTTTGGACCCTTGTTTTGGGGCTCTGATATCGCCGGAGTACATCCTGCAGCCAACAGGGCATTGAGTGAAAGTTCTGATCCGAGAGACATGGTGGTTAGAATTCGCCAATAGAACTGTGGATGCAACTTGGACCCCCCCCTCCTTTTTCGGGGCCTGGGCGGCTTTGAGGTGATCTATCATTGTTGTCTACTACCCAATCCAAGGCATGCTTCCAAACATGGAAGTAAAACCCCTCCAAAGGGACATGGACTGCCGCAGGGCTCTGTCTGCTGTACAGTCTTCAAAAACCCTGGATGTAAGAGATTCTGGTAAGCATCTCAGAGCCAGTTTATTGGGGATCTCGAAAGCGGGCGAGTCCCGCGCCTGAGCCTCTCTGGCAGGATTCCAGCACCGGTCATAGTGAACAACCTCAAGGCTCACGGATCCGAAAACACCCAAAATACAAGTTTGTGCCACGAAGTCTGTATTTCAAAACACAGTGGTAGCGCGCCGAATGGATAAGGGTTTTAACGCTGGATATGGGGGTTCATGTTAATCATTGTTCATCTGCAGGAGGGTAATCAACCAGAATTTTACCAACCAACTGCGCTTCCTGGGGCGGAGAGTTTCACCCCTTTCCAACCTGCGCTATATTAGAATCTTCGTTTGTGCTTTGCAGCCCCCGCCCCCCACCCCACCCCCCATGGCATGATTCTCTCGGGTGTCCGGCATGAGACGCCTCCACAAGGTTCAAGCCAACTCCACCAGTGCCGAGGGTCATGATCATGACAGCGCACCTATGCCGGACTGTTTCCGATTTTCCATGGCAAAACGGACAACCCTTGTGAAAGCTGTTGTTAAGCCTCGCAAAGGGAAAAAATACAAAAGGCCCCACTGGAGGTCTGGGGCTTTGCACTGTCTCAAAAGGGCAATCACTTCCAAACCCTGCCGCATCTAGGCCCTCACCTGGCTTTAAAACCTTTGCTTTGGGTTTTTCTCTCTACCAAAAGGGTTGCTACCCACCTGGGCTCCGTCTTGAAGCGCCGCAGCAACTCCTCCCGCTCTGGCAGCCCTACGGACCCGAAGATCGCCAAGGCCTGCGAACCATTGCTCTTTTCTCTGGGGCCGGGGCACCCAAAATGGAAAAGGGCATTATTCTTGGTGTTCATGTAATGCCACAAAAAAGGCAGGGCTTCTCAAAATAGTCGTCCGTTAAAACGGATGGTTTCATTTTCGCTTGCTTTACATGGCCAATCAAAAGGGGTTTCATCCTTTTGAGATACACTCCGGTGCAAAAATAGTTTGGACAAAAAAATGAAATACTCGCAGCGTGCTTCACAGGCAACATGGGCCAGTTGTCTGGTCTTGGCTGAGAGGCAGTAGCGTGAGGAAAGCATTGGACGTGAGCAAAGCAAATATAGACCAAAACAAGTGGGGCCAAAATCAATTAGTCATGCAAGTTTAATCCTGGGACTCCCGATTTCATTGCGGATCTCTAGGTGGATTGTCGGGGAACTCGCTCATTAGTTGACGTCCACGCTGAACCCCTAAGCCTGCGCAACCACAGGAATTCACAACAGGAATTTCTGGGGAAATGCCTATAACATACTATGACTCACAAAACTTGCGATCCGTATGCGCGGCGGGCACGTGCGTCAACCAGTGAGACTTCACCAATCGGCCTTGATGGCCACACATAGAACTTGTCCATGGACGAGCAACTGTGCCAATGCACTCTACAGGTGGTGTCCTTCTGAAAGGACGCGACTTCTTGCTACAGAAACGCGTCTGCGCATCCTACCACATATCCGTGCGCCTAAGAAGGGTGGAACGTCAACCCGCCCCTCCCGAATTCTTTCGCGCTGAGGTGCGCGGCAATCCAGACTTATGCGACCACATGGTCAGACGTGTGTGAAATCCCCAGGAGAGATCAAAACCTCCCCGTACTGCTACCAAGCCTGCTGTGAAGGGATACCAGCAAAATAGACATTTGGCTCGAATTAGCGGACAGCAAGCCAAGCGCAACAAAAACACTATCCCCTCCATGTGCCAGGCACGGCGACCTGCGCTGCACGCCTGACCGAGACCAGGACCAGACCTCCCAGTCCCGACAAGCACAGATGTGCAAAGGCCAGATCAGCGTCTGCAAAATCAGTCTCGTTTGCTCTCGCTTGCTGGACCCTGTGGTCAGCCTGGTGCCACAGTTAAACAGTTATGTCATGCACGGGGCTGCGCTGCGCTCCAACACCAAAATCACCGCCGCGTATGGATTGAGCAACCCTACCAAGCACAAACAGCCCCACTCAAGCAGCAAGTGACAAACCTTGTTCTCCTCGCGCCCGGGCATGCGCCACCACCTTGACCAAGGTCTCCTGAGCAAGGACCTCAAGCGCTGTGGAACCCTCCGCGCACGCGCGAAGTCACATCAGCGCGCGTGAAGTCACAGTGCGCCGAGCTCTTCCTTCTGGTCATCAAGTTTTGAGTTCGATCGCCAGCTGCGGAAGTGCAATCACATTGGCCACGCGCCTCAGCAGTTTGCGCCGCGCAGCAAGCATAAAGCATGCTTCGACGGGACTCCACTCCAACGCATACAGTTGGGCCGGTTGCATGCGGGGATGCTTTCCCTACCGGCCACGTGCGAGCGATGCGACTTTAGACAAGCCAATGCGACTTAACTCCAACCCTATAGTACATGGGTGAATGGTCGTGTGTTTTCACCTGGTTCTCCAACCCTGCATCCGTTTACGTGTTGCACCAAATTCAGCCCTTTGCTGTACTTCTGTAAATACAGGCAGTCGCTCACGCAAGGAACCTTCATCATGGGTGAGCTCGGTTTTACACCCACATGAGCTCGTGACAACTCGTGCAGAAGCAATCACTTGGCCTTGGCCAACTTCTTTACCAGAGCCACGGATCGCTGGCGGGCACTATTTAGCTAATGCTTGGTTCGGCCAAAGAGCCGCGACACAAAAACAAAGGGTGGAACGGGGAAGGTCGTTGGAAAAAGGGGTCTAGCTGATGCCTGACAGAACTGTCTTGATGGTTGAATGGCTTCGACCCGTTGCTGCCATGACTGTTTGCGGTCGTGTAAGTTACCCACGCAGGACACCAGGCCAAGAATTCCGCTGGTTCGATGGACTCTCTGGCCACCCCAGTGCTTGGGAGTCTGGACAAGGCTGTTCAAGAGGCTGACGTCAACAGCACAAAGTGGTCCTTGAACACAATTGTCCACAACCATGGACAGGGGCCAGTGACCAAACAACTTGGCCGGCCGCACGCGAGCCTTGATCTGGGGGTAGTTGGCTTCAATGGTGGACTGCAGCAGAAGCGCCGTGTTCACCTTACTTGGAACCAAGAATAGAAAGGCACCCCCCAAAGGATACTCCTCTACAAATGATGGTATGTTGCATGAAACTTGTGAATCTGCAAGGAAGTACTCATACTGAACAAGCCAGTTCATCTGCGACATTGTGGCATTGCTCCTCTACCCTTTAACATCAAAGATGTTCCATGTCAAGGCAAGTATTGGAAATTGTGAATATGCACATAACTAGCCGCAAAGTCTTGCAGTGTTTGCACCCTTTCACAGAAACAATGAGAGGGCTCATGACATCCTTGGTCATATGATAAGATGACACGCTGGTCGTTTGCCAATCTTCAAGCTGCTCAAACACCCGTGAAACATCACGGGATGAGCAATTTCCAACTATTTAGTTGATCAAACATGAAAAGCAGGTCTATCAAGTCACGAAGGCACCAAGAAGGACTGGTTGTCGGAATCAACTACTGAATGATTGACCATCTGCGTCATACTGTAAGCCCCAAACCTTCAAGCACCTTGAACAAGTTCAATCCCCACCTGGGGCATCCTTCGACTTGGACGCAAATTTGGCTGTGTGCTCATGCCCCGCATTCAAAACCAAGCAAGCAATGATCCATTGTTCCCCAATCGTCAATAAATTGGGCCCAAAACAAATATTTGGGAGGAGAACTAGGTGTTGCATGGTTCGTCTCTGGTCAAAAAGCCAGCTTTCTCCAGCCTAGATTCTCCTGAATCCAAGCGCTTAAGCGGATATCAGCATCGCTTTCCTCAAAAGCGAGCACGGAGTATGTTAAAGCGAATTATGCATAGCGCTCTTGTCGCAAAACTCTGCTCTTGAAATAACTGTTTCGGCAGCATCATCTTAAAATATAAAATCCCTATCGCCCTGTCCATGCCAAAGAAGGCACTGCTGTAAGTCATTACGCGCAGCGTCTACAACAAATGCTACACTCAAAGACACGTGCTGCGAAACAAAGCACAGCAAGGTGCTGAGACAGCCTCCCACGTGGGGGGGTGCTTGGACCTGCAGCTGTCCATGTGTCGGTCACCGCTTGCTTCCATGCGGGATGTGTCAATAGTCGAACCGTTTTCTCCAAGGAGCTCCCAAAGAAGACCGCTGCCCTTTTGGAGGGGTGTCAACTCTTGACACGCTCCACATACCAATGCGAAATTAGGAACGGAGTGAATAGCGGCTGTCAAGAAACAAGCCAATATGTTCCCCTTGTCAAAACGCCAATTTGAGAAAGGGCTTTCAAAGAAAGCCTTCGTTCATTCATCGTTCATGGACATCCAAGCTGTTTTCCCCCGCCTTCTGCTCTGTGGTCCCATTTGCCCATCTAAGGATGCGGCATATTGGGTGAAGATCAGCACCTTCTCGCCTGCTCAGCCCAGTTCATGTGCTGGTTGTTTTCGTGAAGACTCCAGGTACTTCCACTCAAAAAGGAAAACAAGCAAACTGGATACAAGGACCCAGCAAGAGTGCTTGCATCCTGAAGCAAATCACAACGGTGAGACGGTATTCCCAATATCACAGCCTTAAGTTGTGTGGTAGTATAAGCATACCAACCCCAAAACAAACCGCATTTATAATAGCAAACACATGATAAACACATGTGTGCCAATGCCCACTTTGAAGGACATGCCCAAAATATCAGGCCAGTTGGGGAGGGATTCAAATGAAACCAGAAGAACAACAGCTATTTGCAAGGCCTATCAAACAAAGCAATTGCAACTTTGCTGGTTGTCAACTAAGAAGTTATGGACAAAACAGCCCCTTTTGGTCGTCTGTTGGCAAAATAAACACATTCTCCTTTGCTGCCCATGCTTTGAGCGTTTCCTTCTCAGAGACAGGCCTTGCAGCATGGTAGCTGATCTTAGCAGGACCAGCTGCCAACACTGATCAAATCACATGGCTCGACCCGTAGATCAATGGGACACGTGTCAGCAGGAGTTGGGGGGGGTTTTCTTGATGCTAAGCTTGAATGCAAACTACTTTGGTGAGAGTCTGGCTTGGAGCACTCCCAAACCAAAGGAGCTCTAAGACGCGGGAGAGGCTTTGGGCCCCCTCTCGGGGAAATCCAGGGAGTCCCTAGAAGTGGACCTAGACTTGTAGAATAACTGTTCCAGCGGGTCCCTTTGCCTCCCTCCAAATCCTCTCTAAGGGGAAGGCAAACGGCAAACCTTGCTAAGATGCACCTATATCAGTTAAATGAAGTCGGAATCCATCGATCGCATCCACCTCCTTCCGAGCCTTGGCCATCGCTGGGAGCGAGCACCTCGCGAATCGCAGGGGAAGCTGCGGGGTTAAACGAGCACTTGGGAAGTCGAATGTCCAATGGCTCGCATTTCTGGGGTCAAACGTGTAGGGTAACCTTGAAGCTCGAAACAGCCTAAATAGTGAGTCTTCAAAACAAGAAGTTCGCAGAAGGGTGCAGTCTGCTTCGGAATGGTTGCGGCATTCAGTAGTAGTTGGTTGCTCGGGCCGCCATAAAATAGAAACTGTCGAGTGGCAAAAGTGTTTTGAAGCTGACCACTGCTGGTAAGTAGGGCGGGCCTCAGGTTTCCGTTCGCGAGAAGTCACAAGGGACATTTCCAATGGGCCCAAACAATTGGCACTTAAAAAAAAGCAAGCCCCCCGCATGCAAATCTGCTTTCTTCCCCAAACAGCGAAGCATTGGGGTTCTAACTTGAGGTATAGAGAATAGGAAAGTGTGACGCCGATTCCGGGGTCCTGTTTTCCGCTTGTCTTCCTGTCTCCCAGTCTCTCCGGTCAGATGCCAGATGCTGGCTCCAGGGTCGTGTCTCTTGTCTCCCTGTGTCTCCCAGTCTCTGCGGTCAGATGCCAGACGCTGTGACGCGGGCTCCGGGGTCCTGTCTCCCGCTTGTCTGGCTCCGGGGTTGTTTCTCCCGCTTGTCTCCCTGCGTGCCCCATCTCCTGTTTTTTGTGACGCGGGCTCCGGGGTCGTGTGTCTCCCGCTTGTCTCCCAGTCTCTGCGGTCGGGTGCCAGTCTCTGCGGTCGGGTGCCAGATGCTGTGACGCTGGCTCCGGGGTCGTGTCTCCTGCTTGTCTCCCTGTATCTGGATGCCAGTTGCTGTGACGCTGGCTCTGCGGTGACGCCAGCTGCGTGTCTCCCGGGACGTGTTTCCCGCTGGTCTCCCTGTGTCTCCCAGTCTCTGCGGTCAAATGCCAGATGCTGTGACGCTGGCTCCGGGGTCGTGTCTTGTAGTTGTCTTTCTGTGTCTCCCGCTTGTCCCCCAGTCTCTGCGGTCAGATGCCAGACGCTGTGAGTTGTCTCCCTGCGTCTCCCAGTCTCTGCGCTCGTTGCTGCCAGCCGGCTGTTTTCCTGCTTACATCTCAACAGGAAAAATGAAGTTCGCGGGCAAAACCAGCTGAACCTGTTTCTTGCTTGGCCTCCAGTAACCGGCGTTCGGCTCCCTTCGGCTCCCTTCGGCTCACGTGGCAGCAGCTCGCAAGCGCAATTGAGAAGCATCAAGCTAGAAAATTAGATTCGACAAGTCAGCAGGAACCACTTGCAACAATGTTTCGCAACGGGGAAAGGGCATGTCGCAGATTTGCAAAGGATTCTCTTGGCCAAGCGCAGGTTTGCATCCTTGTGGAGCATCGTTGGAGCTAGGAACAAGCAATGCCGCGCCTTGATTTGTTGTCGTTAAACAAACAAATCGTGACATCTGGCTGATTGCTTTGCTCAGGAAACTGAGCTGCTTTTTAGAAGCCAGCGCCGCACTTCTTGGTCAAGTGCAGGTTTGCATCCTTGTGGCGCACCAGCAGGATCCTGTCGAGCCTATGTTTCTCTCGATTAAAAAAAGTAACATCCGGCTGATTGCTTTGTGGAAGCCAGCGCCGCACTTCTTGGTCAAGCGCAGGTTTGCATCCTTGTGGCGCATCAGCAGGGCCCTGTCGAGCCTTAAAAGTGTCTGTATTCTCGACAAACAAATATTCTGGGACATCCGGCTGATTGCTTTGCTCAGGACACTGAGCTGCTTTTTGGAAGCCAGTGCCGCGCTTCTTGGCCAAGTGCAGGTTTGCATCCTTCTGGCGCATCAGCAGAGCCCAGCCAAGTGGCCTTAACTGACTGGTTTGCATCCTTGTGGCGCATCAGCAGAGCCCTTGTGCTGCAGGAAAGACCTCCAGCGGATGACACCAGCAAGTTGCCAAGCAAGTTGCGTTAGAAAGTAGCACTAGCGATAGACCTAGCGAGTTGCACTAGCAAAATGCCACTAGCAAAATGGCGCAAGCCAGTGCTTAGCACGAGCAAGATAACGCTAGCGAGATGCACGAGCCAGTAGCGCTAGCCAGTGGCACTAGCAAGTAGCACCAGCAAGTGGCGCTAGCAAGTTGCAGCGACAAGCGCTGCGCGCAGAGAGCTTGCTCAGACAACTTGCTCGTTGAAACTTGTTCAGAGAAACTTGCTGAGAGAACTTGCTCAAATAATTTGTACCAAGAACTTGCTTGGAGAACTTGCTCAAAGGAACTCGCGCCAACAACTTGCTCAGAGGAACTTGCGCAGAGAACTCGCTAGGCACATGCTACAGACATGGTGGACCAACACTTGAGCGTGCAAGGCCCGGCGAAGGAGGCAGTGTGCCGGGTGACTCGATTGTCTCCGTTGCAGGTCACAGGGCCTTGAAAAATAAAATGACCCCCCTACGTCCCTTGCACTAAGGCAGGGGGGGGTGGTCCATCCATTTCTTCTTTGACGACACAGCTTCGCCTCCACTACGTCGATACCGACCCATTCAAGCAAAAGCTGCTGGACACTCTGCGTGCGTGGCAAACTCCCCAGCAACATTACGGAATGGCGGCTCTGGTGCTCAATGTGGTGATTGCAACAAGGACACACGGTCATGGCCATGTTTCGACACATGTTCGGTGGCTGTAAAATCTAATAAGAGTTGCAAAGGCCGCCGCCGTGTTTGATGGTTTCTTTGTGGGGCCATCAACAAGAGCCGTTTCGCCAATCGCAGAGTGGCTTGGTGGTTTCCTGGTTACTTGCTCTTGGAGATCTGGTGCTATCACAGAGAGGGACGAGCGAACACACAGTCAAGCAGGCGTGCTTATCATCTTGTTGCATCGTAAGGGGGGTTTCCAGAAAGAATGGTCCTGGAAGTAAAGCCTGGGTGAGTCGGGCCCCCAACCAAACCATTAGCTTGTAAGACTTGTTCGCATCGTCCCTGCACTTGTCAAGTTCTCCTCGAAAAATTGGTTGATGCGTAGGAGCCTTTTCCTGGCAACCTACTTCGCTGACCTTGACAACTTGGAATGAGTTCATGAACCCGGCCAGTTGGTTACTGTGCTGCTGGGGCTGAGTGAACGCAAGGCCCAGAAGTTGTTGCCAGCGGCGTGCACTGGAATGACGGCCGCCGGTCGTTCACCACACATGTGAACACCAATCTGCAAACCATAAGCGCCAACTCCAAGATGAACCCGGCCAAGCTGGTGGTGTCCACTGTGCAGCCAGCATTCGTAAGTTGGGGCAAAGTGCTCACACGTTTCCGCGATGGAGCAGGGCTGGAGCTGACATTCAAAGCCAAGCTTGTTCCGGAATGGAGCGGCGTTTGGCGTGTGGAGCAAAGCCATGCGTTGGCCATCTTGGGAGCATGCGGCGCGCTGGACACCACAGAGATGAAGACCCTGGATGACCAAGCTACTGCCGGCTCAAACCCTGAGGATTTTCTGGAGCTGCGCCGGGTGACAGAGGTGCGCGCCAAACGGGCACCTTTGCTGACGCTTGCCTATTTGGCGCGGCGTGTGTCTGCGTTGCTAGGCGAGGATGTCCCGGCCGTAACGCTACAAGGCGCAGTCTGCAAGTTTATGCAAGTGCTCTCTTGCTTTGCTTGTGGCAAGACCTTTAGCCGAGCTCGAGAAGAAGATAGCAACCAGAAGTGACATGTGTCCAGTCTCGGCCGCAGGCTGCTGAGACTGGTGCGCAAGTTTCAGCAGAGTAGCGAGACGGCCACCAAATGCTGCGGTGATGGAAAAGTGCATTGAGTGTCCGTACTACGAAAGTTCCTTCGAAACTTCCTTTGGCTAATGCCAGGTGTTAGGTTGATTCACCCCGAATCCCCGGGGCCTTCATTCTCGAACATGGCATTGACATGGCATTTTCTCCTCGAAGTCGATGAACAACATAGATGCTTTTACCCGGCGTCAAGGAGATGGATGGACCCGATGTGTCCTCTTCCCAAAAAAGGGGACTTCCTGCAGGGACATACATGGACTGATTGTAACTATGTGTTGCTCACATAAGCTACACAAGTTCGCACCTTACATGAAGGAGACAAGCCTTGTTTTTGGCTATACAGACCGGTCATGCTTTTTTGCTGTTTGGGGTCGAGGCTGGTGTAATTTCTTTTTCCGCAGCCATGACCAAGACGTCGTTTTTGGGTGATCTACCGGCTCAAACCGCGACGATTCTTCGACGCCACATGCCTCCTCGAGCAGCGCCATGAGCCGAGACATCTTGCCGCTGGTCCTCACAAACCACTCGCGACTCGCGAGTAACACAGAGAGTGCAGGCGAGACTTGGAATGATGTAAAATCCACTTGCTCACATGAACATGGACCCCCACAAACATGGTGCAATCGGAAGAATCGCCATTTAAGAAAACCCCCTGTCCCCTGTTGGGGTTCCATGCAAAATTAACGGGCAATGAGCAAAAGGACAGCTTTCTCGACCCTCTCCATCATCCTCCATCCGCCCCCTCCCACCCTTTCCCACATTCCCCTTCCACCCCCTCACCTGTCTCTGCCCTCTTCTCCTGTTGCCCTTTGGCGGCACCCAAGTACAGACTTCCATTGTTCCCAACCAGCTGCCAGCCAATGCTATTTGAAAAACAACTAAGATGGACACAGAAACACCGTAGTGGCACCCTCCATACCATATGGCTGCTCGTACTCACTCCTGTCATGGTCTGTGGTGTTGCTATGACAAACAACTGCAAATGTATGACTGCAGCTTGTTGAAACAAGGCTTGGCAAGCGGAAAACAAAGTCCCCCCACCCAAGACCAATTCCTCACCAATATGATATCAAAGCCCCTGAATGTCCTGCCATTTTTCAGCTCTGCACAAATAAAAGCATACAGTATCGTCCCTTTACTTGTCTATTGCTTTCGGCCCCTTGACAGGCCAAAAAAAAAGAGAGCGCAAAGGGCTGGCAAGGTTTGGATTAGAAGCCGGCGGGGGCGCTCCAAAAAACCAAGGGGGTGTTCAAACCTTATTGAGGTTGGTTACGTGGAACAATTACTCATCTGACTCCACTCCACCACCCTGCGTGGCATCCCAAAGACAGGATTTGTCCACTTACCAAAGCTACGTACCCAGGGATTGGTACCTGATATCCCGCTGGTAAGTACAATTACTTAATATGTACAAACACACATCCGGCTGTGGTGTGGGGGTGTCTTCTTTGAGGGTACCCTTTGGGGCTACCCGCTTTCGGGTAGGGTTACATCTCAACAAGTTCCAAGTCCAACTCAGGGAGTCTTCCACGTGGTGGGCCCCAAGTCCCCGAGAGCTGAGGTTCCACGCTCCGCTGCGTCCGTGAAGCGCTCGTCCTGCACCACTCCGGGAGGCCTTGCAAGGCGCGTGCGAGTCACACTCCCATACCGGCCAGCATCGCGTGATGCACATCTGAATCACCATTAAATTTAAGTTGGCACCATGTTCCCCCCTTTGCGTCTTGTGTTTCACGGCCAAGTCAATGCCAATCCAGCGGTTGGTTCTACCAGTTATGATTATATCACAAGCTGATTCTGCGCCATTGATCCTGGACTACGTAGCGGTAGGCCGCACAAATGGGTTCAACCAAACTAAGCTTGACAACATTCGGAGGCATGTCAAATAAAGTGCCCCGCCCACCAAAGGGGTCCCACCGTTTGCAGCAACTTCTGGCTACAGACCGCCTGTTCACTTACATGCGTATGGTAGTGGAACACAACCCGTTCTGTGATACCAAAGTGGTATTCCCATCCCCATTGCTACTTTGTCACTTTAACTGAGGTTCTTTTGGTACCACAGGAAGTGGCCGTTAAACCCAAGTATCCACAACTATGAATATGCAGGCCCCCCAATTGTCCCACCAGCAACTTGCAGCCAAAGCAGCCAGTGCTTGCCCCCGAGCGCTCGTGGATGGTTGCAAATCTGCTGCAGGGCATGCAGGACACTCAGTACCTGACTCGCAGGCGCACTGGCCTTTCCCTATTTGCCCGAAATAGGGCTTCAAGGCTTTAGTTGAAGGAAACCAGGTGTTGAACTCGGCTTGGTGGCTCTCCCTAAAAACACCAGAGTCAGCAGCCCATCAGAACGGATCATACAATGCTTGCATCCGACATTGGTTGAAGCTCCTGCTATGCAAATTTTGTTTCCACCTCTTGTCAACTCCTACCAATTCTTCGATCAAGTCGGCATTTGATTTTTGTCTGCTATGTCTGCGTGTGCATGTGTATGTGTGTGTGGTTGCCTTGTGCACAGTCTGACACTGCACGACTGGAACGGCTAAGGCTAAAACAACATGATGACAAGGGTGGCAGGATGCATGCGGTAAACGAAGAACTAATCAATGTCTCAACCAAGCCATCATTGTACACCCTGTGATTTCAGAAACCGGGAAGTGAGCTTTGTGACTTTCCCGTGATATTGTTTGTCCGGAGAAATGCTCAAGCGGCCAAACCGAAAGGGACCAGCTACCTCATGCGCAGCTCTGAGTCGCTGGCCAAAATGTGTTTTGACGTGCTGCAATCCTTGCTAAGCCACATGCATAAACCTAAATCTGACACCAGATTTCATCATCGGCAGGGGACGAAGGGGAGCCATTAGCAAAGTCGCTGGGAGCGAGGTTTTCGGAATGAGATCAGTGGCTGGCAATATGCCAGTGCAAACAAAAACATGCTCCAACAAATGGGGCGGGAGGTGTCAAACAAATTGGCCCCTTTTGGACCCCGGCGCCGCCTTGTGCTGCCTTTCAAAGGGGACAAACCAGCTGACAAAATTGCCATCAGGACAAACCCTTGCGCCTCGCGCGCCCGCACAGTGATGGGTGCTGCCTCCTGACGATGCGCAGTTCTGTTGGGGTGCGAGCACCTCACGCTCTGAGTCAGTAAGCTCAAATTGATATCAGCCGACAGCGGGTCAGATTAGAACAAATCAGATTTGTGCCTGGCTTTCGAATTCAAGATGTCTCCAGTCATATGTCCTGTACATACTTACCATACAAAAAAAACTCCACAAACAAAAATCGTGGAAGGAAATGTTCAACAGGCAACGCAGCGTCGGCTGATGCGATTCCAATTCCAAAAGGGGCTCGTGTTTGTCCGCGTATCACGTTTGTCTGTGTATTACGATCGGATCCTAGGTTGGGCAGTCTTTTCCTGAACAAGGCAAACAAATCCCATGGCTCGGGAAAATAAGGTCAAATTGCAAGGCCCCAGCATGCGGAACGTTTTGTATCGAGCTCATCCTTCGATGATGAACAATTCTCGCTCATCTCCTGTCAACCGCCAAATAATATGTTGTAGATGTTGTAGCTGTTGCAATGGTTCTAGATTATGTTCCCATTTTTGCCTGCCTTTTCATTGAAATGAGGAACCCCGCCCAACGACCTTCTCAAGACGAATTGGTCTCCGACCCCACTTACCCAAGGTTCCTATGCCTGCAAGGTGGTGAAGTGCTTGATATCAACTTTTGGGATCTTAGTCTGCCGCCATTGAAGTGACCTTGCACTTGGTCATTGTTCTACCCCAACCTAGGACCTCATCTGACGCGTTTCAACAATGATCTTGGCAGTTCATGGACACGTGCTCATTACCTGGAGGGCTCTTGGCAATTGTTCCAGGCAAACTCATAAGCTGCAGGCCCCACTACCTCCTGCAACGGGAGCACACATCTGCCAAGTATACTTGGCAGGGTGCCACAGGTGCCCCCGGTGCCCCCTCCAAACTAACACCTCAGCGCCAGAATTTGCTTAGTCTTGCGCCGTGACACGGATGCAAACAAAAACAACATGCCTTGACGTGCAGCGGGGGGGGGGGGTCATAGACATTCCACGCTCCTTGGACTCCTCGAGGCCAAGCTCCAGCCGCTCCTCCTATCCGTGCGGCGTTTGCAGCGACACCTTTGGAGCAAGCCACGAAACGACCGCCATGTCAAATGGCAACCAACATGGCCCAAAGAATTCCACTTCACCAAACATGTGATAGGCGTTGGGGGGTGGGGGAAAAACAGAACGATTGGTCAACTCGAGAACCAAGTGTTCCAGCTCAAGTCTCATTGACTTGTTTGTACGAGTGTCTTTGCCAAGAAACACCTTCTGCTTGGACAGAATCCATCTCACGCCCAACACCGAAAACTCACAGTGACCCAAATGAGACTTATGGGAATTAACTCCAATGTGAAGGGTCACAACGCCTCCGTGCAACCACGACCCCGTTTGCAAGTTGACCAGCGGCCCCGCTTGCCGTTGTGAGGCTACCTGCCGTTGCTAGGCTACCTGCTACAGTTCCTCGAGTGCATCGATTAGGAGTAACACTCTGTGCAACGCAGCAACTTGGAATTTCCGAAGGCAACATGGCATAGTGCTCCCTTCGTGCCAAAGCACAACCCTTCCCTCTTCAGATGTTGCAAACACATAACCAAAAGAGACTTGTTGCCAGTGAGAAGTGTCACACAGCAACGTCATACATAGGCTCCCTTGATACGACTGCAGCATGAACAAAACCAAATGGTCATCCGACTCACACCCGAACTTAATGACTGTAGCGGCCATGCACAAACAAAATCTATGGGCGTACCTATGGCAGGCTTGAAACGCGTCAGCAAGAGCAAATACGACCCAATGGATAGTGTCATACGCCCATCGATGCCCCCAAGAATCCAACGCAACACACATGCCTGCATGCCGATGTCCAGGGCACCGGCTAAACAGCCCCGATCTCATTCACACCTCCACTTTGTCCACCTGCTACCATGTTACGCATGACAAACAAAGTAGTGAATCGAGTTGCTTGGACAGCTCTGAGCGTGTGGCTGCGGAAACTCAATGACATTCAACGTCATGCAACTCAATCGCCCCCCAACTTATGTACAGTATGATCAGTGCGTGGGCATATACATGTATGGCAATTATACTACGTCATATATATATATATGTATGTGTATATATTATAATATATATATATATATATACATGACATATGACAGTCATCTGTAGCGTCTCAGCGGGTACGTGGTGCGCGCCGATGCTCCTGCCCCTCAGCAACCTTTGCTTCCAGGACCTTCTCCAGCTCATGCTTCTTCACGGCCTGACGCACCCACACGCACGGAAACACACGCTTTGGAATGACTCAACCACCTTGCAACAACCACAATTGCACGACACCCTCTCGCACGCTTCCGCACAAGCAAGAATCTGACCAAGTTTGTCGTAGCAGCTCAGCAGCGCAAGCCCGGCTTTGCTAAAGCCTAAGGAACAGGCATCACTGGAGGGTCACCAAACAAAGTCATGCCACACAACCACAATCAGCCATGGAGCCAGGCCTGCCGCCCAACTCGCATGGTTCCCCAATTGGGTTGCCCGTTTTCTGGAGTCCCAGGGAGACCACTGTCCCAATGCAAGAAACAAGCACTTTCAAATGGTCAAATTCATAACTATCTATCAACGCTTTGTACCAGGCCAAGGAAGCCAAACCGAATACTGGCCCATTGCGACTTCTAGGGACCATTTGAGTCACCAGTTTCCAATGACACCCTCGCTACGTCTCTGAATTGGCGTTTCTCTATACAAACACATAACACATACTAACACTCTCTCTCTCTCTCTCTCTCTCTCTCTCTTTCTTTTGTTTTCTTTCTCTCTCTCTCTCTCTATCTCTCTCCGATGCACTTTCGTGCCTCATAGAGGGTGCGCTGAGCGCTCGTCAGCATGACCGCATGGGTCTCAGAAGAGCAATGCAACTTTATGCACTCTCGCTCTTGCTCTCTCTCTCTCTCTCTCTCTCCCTCTGCATCCGGAATGATGTGGGCGGATGTGCTTTTTGGCGGCGTTCCAAATTATTGACTGCGTGTTGGTTCCCCGCGCGACTGGCTTACATTGCTGCAAATAAACATAAACATGTAATCCAACGCCATCAGTTCAAAAGGAATCTCTAAAATCAGACCCCCTATGGTTTCAATGTTCTTTCGGGTTTGGATCCGGTCCGGGTGCGCAAGGCGCTCTTTCCGAGCGGCCAGCTCGATCTTGGGCGGCAGGTCTGGTGCCACCGCCTCGTCGCTTTTGCAGCGCCGCAGCACGAAGGGGCGGATGGCGTGCAGCAGCCGGGCACGCAGCGTGCAGTGCCTCGCTAAGCCGGCCAAGTGAAGGGAGAAATCGAGAGGCAACAAATTCGTGTGCCTCTAATGGAGCAACCCACAACATGGCGGGCTTGAATTTGTTTGTCTCAGCACGGTATTCCTTTCACAAATAAGGAGCAAAACAAACGGCAAAGGTGTTGTAATAAAGTCACTTCCTGGGTGGATTGCCGAACAGTCCAAACTCGTGTAAAATGGTCTTCCGAGCAATTATCAAGCACGGAAACTCGCGGAGTGAGTCAGAATGCAAAATCATTTGACCTGGAGACTCACCCTTGAAAACAAATGTCATGACCCCTTATTTTGGGTGACGCCAATTTCTAAGGGTCATGGAGACTCCCCGTCCGAGTTCCGGGCCCATCCGCTGTAACCTTTTCCAGCGGCCGGGTGAACTCCTGTGCGGACAAAGCGGTCCCAAAAGGGATATCTTTTAACTACAGGGTGTCTCTTTGGTTGGTATCAAGTGAAGTGAGCGCACTTAAAGCCTTGAGATTGGCCCTGCCCCTTTTGTTGGAGTGCGCTGAACAGCAGGAACCCTCTCTTCAGAATCAAAGCAGTCAGGGCTTCCCACACCCTGAAGGCCAGCTTGTCCAAGTTCTGTCTGTGGCCTGCAATCCCAAAGTGGATCCAAATCAGCTGGCCACTTGTGCATTTCCAAGAGGCCTGTCTGGTTATTCAAAAGGAAATCTGCGCTGAGTAGATACCACTATCTATAAGCACAGTGCCCAAGGACAACCCTGGGAGCTCTTGGAAGACCTGCGCCCAACCCCCCCGCACTCGGCCGTGCCCTCACAAAGCTACTCCGCAGGCTAGACTTGCAATGCAATAACTACCCTGCACCCATGGGCGCTTACTTTGCCTTCGTTTCACATTTCCTGCGTGGTATACTGTCTTAATTCGTGCGTACATGGGCGCGCTCCATGATAGGGAAATGCGACTATTCGCCAGTCTAAGATGAGGGCCCGCTCGAAGAATCTGTAACATTTGCCAAACGTTCCCCATACCCTATGGGAATTCCACACTGATGTCAGTAGAGGCCTCCAAATGACAACCTACTCCGCAAGTTAACATGGAATCAGAAAAGGGGACCCTCCCCCAACAATGACTGCAAAATGAGTTTCTGGGGGTGCATGACAATCTGGGCAGCCTTTATTCATTCATATTCATTCCCACAATCCTCGCCTTCTCGAAGTCTCGGGCCGAGCCCAGGTACCCTGGGAGGATGAAGCCTCACGTCCCAACTCCCGGATCGGCCGGACCGCGAGGGTCTAACATATCTTCTAAGAGTGAACGGCCAAACTCACCATCACTTCCGCCTTTCGTTTGCGTTGCTTATTGCATGTGTCAGTGGGTTGGTGGGTCGGTGTCTCTGTCTGCATTTGTGTGATGCTTCGTGGGAACAAGAGAAAACCACTCCTAAAAGATCAGGCGATTCGCCCGCTGAGCGGGCTGTAATGCGATGCATAAGGACAATCATCAAATGGGTTCGCAAGCTGCAACGCCCCTACCTCCCCTGCCTGATCCGACACGGTTTGGTCATGCTAATGTCAGTAACAAAGACTATTTGACTCCACGGGCAGGACATCGGCAAAAGAGCTGGCAAAAGCACAAAAAATCTCGAACACTATGAGGGCATTGTGTTTTAGAGGTTCAGGCTTATGCGCTGCTGAGGAGGCTACGCAAAAAGCTTCGCGGGGCCAGAGTTCGTGGAAGTTGGCTTCGCGAGGCTTCGCGGCAAGAATGTGGCTTCGCGGAGTGGCTTCGCCGGGCTTCGCGGATGCTTGTTCCACAAACATCTCTGACGTTTGCCCTCATGTAGTTGAATCAAGATCCATGTCAAAGGGGGCGATGAAAGGCGGTAAGAGAGACATTGAGCTTCAGGACTAGGGGACATGGCTGGGCCTCAAAGGGGCGGAGCATGGAAGTTGGACCGCGGTGGCTTCGCGGAGGCTTCGCGGGGGCTTCGCAGAGGCTTTTCGAAAACGTTCCATCGTTTCTAGCAAAACCGGGCCTGAAACGCACAGTGCGCTTCCGAATGTCTTCCTGTCGTCTTCCAACCACGAAGTGGCTTCGCAAAGTGTCAATGTTACCGGGCTATGCGAATTGGCTTCGCGGGGCTTCGCGGCACACAATGTATCACACAAGTGGCTTCGCGGACTTTTTGGGAGTTCCCCACGAAGCTAAAATCCATCATCTGAAAAAAGGAGAAAAAAAGCTGCTCGCGTGAGTTTGAGCAGTTCAAATCTAGGGATGCCTGACACCAAAGACACGGCCCAAGATTGCGTTTCTTTGTGTTTCCGGATCGGCGCATCAAGAATCCGCTTCTCCATCTGTGTGTCAGGATATCCCAAATCACAGGAAGGGGCGAACCGCAAACTTCACATTCTCAAAACATCGGGCAGGTTGCGCTCAGGCACATAAGCATTTGCTTGTTGCTTGTTAATATAGCCCTCTGTTTGGCCATCGACCTTGCTCCTCACATGGCCCAGAAGAAGGCGGCCGTTCCCAAAGGGGGTTGGCATGAACCAACGTTGGCGGCTAAAACAAAGCAACCTAGGTTAAATTTCAGCCCCCCATCGGCTCATCAAGCTTGCAGGAACCCTTAGGCAACAACCCTAGTACAGAAACCAGAATGGGATAGCTACATCACGGCTCGTCTGGCTGCTCTAACGGCGCCCGAGCCAAGGCGCTGAAAATGGAGTGCAGCTCAGCCAAGGTGTTTTCCTCAAACGGGTCATGGGAGATTTTCAGGGAAAACCCCGGAAATCCCCTCCCTCCCAAAAAGGAAAACCATGCGGCCAACCCTTTTTGTTAATGGGGTTTGGGAAAAAAACAACAACAAAAAACCCGCTTTGTCGTTGGTTATTTTACTAGTTTCCCAAAACCCAAAATAAACGAACTTGTGAAATCCACTGGCAACTGGGCTTCCACTGGCGTTCCGGTGAGCGCGATGCGGGTAGAGCCCACGGTCTGTTCCGCCAGCTCAATAGCGGCACGGGTGATCTGACTGGACCGGTTCTTGATCGCCTGCACCGACACCGGACTCTGAAGTCATGTCTTTTGAAGGCATCTTCGTTTGTTTTGCGGTTCAAAGGGAAACCCAAAAAAAAAAACGAAATCCATTTCGGGGGCCGGGGGGAGGTGCTGACAAACGCTAAAAGACTCACCCATATGGGTCTTTCTCTTTCTTTCCTTTTACAATGGGGGAACCCCCAAACTGCTGGAGTCCCGTTGGTTTTCTCTTTAAAACACACCCACAAATAGGGTGCCCTCAAAATAATACGTGTTCATGACTAATTCGTGCATAGGGGCATTCAGGACTCAATCGCTCGGGCTGAAAAACCCTTCCGAATTCCCAGGGCACGGGATAGGATCCAGTCGGCCATTGTCTATAAGCAAGTGCCCAGTGCATCTTTGAGTCCACCTTTTTGTTGCGCGTTTTACAGGCCATTAGAGCGCTACCGCCTACCACGGAGTCAAAGTCACACATGTCTCGATGGTAATCTGTGATGTGGCTTCATTTGACTTCCAGCTTGCAGGTTGGATGGCCATCAAACGCTTGGCCACTTTCGCGACGGGGTCTACTCCTGGGCATGGGGATAGTGTGCCTTTATCATCGTGGACGAACCACAAGTCAGTGGGTTTGTTAAAACTGATTGTGGCCCTTATAAACGGGCTTCGTGGATCTTAGTTGTCAAGCTTCTCTGTATATTTACCTGAAGTTGGGGTGCTGAAGCCCACATGCAACCAAAACAAACCTTGGCCCGCATCTGAGGTGCACAAAAAAACAACTACAATGCTCTGACTCTGTTCCGTATTTAGTCTACCCTAAAACACGAGGACACCCCAGAAAGCTCATTCCGACCCCAAACCCCACCCCCCCAAACCCCAGCTCCACCCTTCAACCCCCAGCCCTGAACCCCTGGCCCCGGAAGTCACACACAACACCCTTTCGGCCTGGCTCTCATCCAGCACCATAGCGCTGAACTGACATCGCTCCAAGAGTAGCTGCAAATCCTCGAGCTCAAATGCGCACGCACACGTGCACGTGGGTGTGAGTGTGGGTGTGTGTGTGTGTGGTTGCGTGTGTGCCTGTGTGTGTGTGTGGGTCCGTGTGTCCGTGTGTCTACCATTTGCACCTCTTTTGGTACCCTCACAACAACTCCAGGTTTCCCACAATGAAGGCCAAATCACGGTTTCTGACTGTCTTAGGTTCAGTGGAAACATGAAACCAGTGAAAGGACATGGCTTTTGCAGAGGGATTCGACGTTATCTTGCCCACGCCACTACGTCAATGTGATGTGTTGGTAGCACCTCACAAACAGAAATGCATATTGATGCATATCTGGCTCTAGGCGGATCTAGGAGCCGAGCATGGCATCAAAAGCAAAGCAAATCGGTAGGTGTTTTGGCATTTGGGCCCCATCCCGTTCTGGCTCAAGACCATACAGAAATTTAACGTGCCACCCATGCATGCCATAAACAAGCATGGAACACCGTTTGAAAGGCAATGCGTTCACACACACAGTATGGCTGAAGCCGAGTGTTGCAAATATCATCACCTCAAGGAGTAACGGTACAATCTGATGTTGACCCTCAGCCAAACAGTTGGTTCAACGTCTTGTGCGCCCCTGGTTCTTTGCTAGACCCTCATCCATATCACCAACATTGGAAATCAAGTGACACTGGTGGAGTGGCAAGACCCGCTGCTATTTGGGGGACCCGCCACAAGCAAGTCGCCTTGGAAAAATGTAACCGATGGTTCAACGGGTTCCCGAACCTCTCTGCTCCCCGCATTCGACAAAAGGGGCGTGTCATCCTTAGTCCTTCCCAGTGCGCGTGGAAAAAGAAAAAAAACGAGGACACCCTTCTTCTTTGGAGGTGACCACAGATCCGAGGCTCGTCCCTTAGCAGATGGTACGTTGTGAGCACCACATCCGCCTCAGCTGTCGCCGCGCCTTTGGCGGGGCCCTCGCGGAGGCAGTTCTTCGGCAGGGCGCGGTTGGAACCTGCCAAAAGGTCGAACCAACCAGTCGCATTGTGGTTGAATGCCGCTGAATGCGGCTGGCCTGAGCTATTTGATGGAATTCAGCAAAATATTGGTGGGGAGGGTCTGAGATAGATCGCGGGCCTTCCCTTGGCCTTGCAGAAGGCAATGTCCACAACCCCATGTATCCCTTGGATCGCTCATGCTATTTGATGGGAGGGCAAGGCAAAGCACAAAGGGAGGAGCAACAGCCTTCCTCCCACAAACATAGCACCTGTTGGAAGGGACCTGGAACTTAAACTTCCTCTTGAAGAAACCCCTGTCATGTGTCTTGCTTGTTGCGACCCTGTGAAGCGTTTTCAGCAGTTGGGGGAGTCTTTGGGCCACCTCTCCGGGAACGGACCAAAGTCCATGAAAGCCACATGCGAATTGAAAGCCGCATCCCCAAGTATATACATGGGCAAAAAATGGCTCCCCAATACAACATGAAGACTGGCGTTTATGGCCTCCCTTGTTAGCTATCCACAGCGCGATGGTGTGGCTGGCTCCCACATTGAAGCTACTCTGCTGTAGAATAGCATGGAACCCACAAAGCAGTATTTCTATTGGAATCTCCTTTGGTGGCCCTTCTGCTTTGGACTCCATGTTGATTTGCAGAAGCAATCAACATGAGATCATTGCAAGGATCAGCCTTCCGAGGCCCTTCTGTCGTTTGGTCAGGCACATACCTATGCAAAAGGGGGTCAGCTGGGTCAAACCAAGCCCGCCTTCCAGGCTGATTGAAAAGGGGACATGAAGGAACATGAAAAGATGAAAGGTAGGAAGCTAAGGTAAGTCTGGCAATGTCATTTCATCAGCCCTTGTGCTAATTACTTGTCGCTGGCGACGATGCGACGTGCTGGCTGCTCACTGGTGAGACTTACAGTAACGTGTGCCTGGTGCAAACTGGCCCGTTTCCGCTTGGCCCTGACTGCCCAGTCCCTTCGGGTCGAGTCTGTCCATACAAGTTGGGAGAGCCATGATGGAAGCGGGCGGCTATCGCCATTTGATGGCAACAGGTGCCAAAAGACAGCAAACCTTAGTGTACACACATTGGATCCCAGTACGGGTCCGTATAATATATATATATGTATACACATGGTTTCAACTTACGCACTTTCTACCCTTTGATTGATCTACATTGTTATTGATCTTCATTGTTGCCAACATTGCTGGAAACTCTCGAAAGCTATCAAGCTCACAAGACAATCAGCATTGGTCCAAAAGGCGATGTTCAATTTAAGTCTCGTAAATTTAAAAGGCCGACCAAAAGGACGGCAAGCACAAGGAGAGTGTTGCCCCCCCCCAATTCAGTGGGACACACAACATTTAGGCGCCCAAATAAACACATATGGGCATGTGTTGTTTCGAGGGAACCCTTCTTAAGTTGGCTTGAGGGTCGTTCTATCTTGACACAACCCCAGGTCATGGCCCCTAATATTGTCCTTGACGGCTTCCAATGGTCAGCTGCCACGGACGCAGGTGGTTTACCCCGTGCTCCCCGCCGTGATAGGTGACGCATCGCAGGCTCGGCGCCCAGGTGGCCAACTCAGAGGACCAGTTCCCCAGGATGCTCCTCGGGAGGAGCCCACCCGGGACCTCCTCACCCGGGAGCTAAATAGGGGGTCTGAAAAACTTTAAAACATGACCCTTCCCTGTTGTTGCTTTTTTCTTAATTGAAAAGTATGGGCTACTTGGCACCCAGTTTCCCAAGGAAAGTTCGGAAGGAACCTTCTTAGGGGTTCTGATCGAAGGGCTCTGGGTAAAAAAGCCCCAATCATTCGCAGTTGGGACTAGAACTGGCGAAACGGTAGCTCGAACGGGATGCTCATAATACCTGCTACATGCATCTATGAAGCCATACATATATTTATATGTGTACGTATATAGCCGTATTACAAACAATAGGTCTGTTTGCATACACACAAATTTGTGCGGGCAACGTTGGAACCTGGCTAGTAAACAGTAGTTCATACAGTTGCCCTGATCTGGAGGATGATTTGGAGATTCGATGTGCAATCCGGGGAACTTTGACACAAGAGTAGTATTGGAAGAGGCATTCACAAGTTGTAATTTTGGATTGCATGGTTCATTTTTCATTTCTGGGGGCGGGGAAAGGAAATGGACAACTAGTCTTGGTGAGGGGATTCATGGGGGAGCATATTAGAATTACAGGTTTGACAAGCTCACAAAGGAGCCAGTCCCCCCCTTGACACAACAACCCCGCCAGAATTTGTCATGGCCCTCTCCAGCACCGGAACAGCAAAAGCATGTATACATTCCTTTTACTTTCTTATTGCAGTCCTATTCCCGAAGACACGGAGAGGACCGGAGAGGACCAAGAAGGACCGGAATTTGAGCTGGTCCGGGGCAACCCTGTGAAAACTGTCTGTTTTCCCCGAACAAACCATCACTATTTTTGTTGCTCCGTCAAACAACCGCTGGTCACTGTTCCAATCATCCTGGAAACCTTGGGGAACAAACAATATTGGCTCCCTGCCCTTAGTAACAAAAAAACACACTGGGAGAAACCCGCACTGAACCATGTCAGCTTTTTAACATGCATCAAGGTATGTTGTTTTGCAGGTGCTCGTGGGGTAGATTCAAAGGGGACCAAAAAGGAAACTATTTGGAGGCTAAATCATACTTTGACGCATGCCAAGAATCAAAGGCATCACCACCAAGGCTGGAAAGGGCTGAGAGCGCGCCGCCTCCGAGTAATGCGACACACGTCACACTGCCGGGCAGTTGAACAGGGAAACACGCCATCACAAAGTGCTCCACAATGGCCAACTTCTCTAAAACTAAAACGCGAGGAATCAACAACTCTTTGGGCTCCTAGATCTTGAGATCTAGGGTATTGCTCTCTCGAAAGCAATTCTGAAGGGATGGTCCCGCAAAAGGGAAATTTGTCTTCTACCGGTCTGTGTTCAGTTTTCATGTCTGTTTTGGGCGTATTTTCTCTGTCTAGGTATGCTCCTGTGATCTAACTTGAGCACCATATTCATTGAATGTGCTTGGTTTGCTACAATGTGCCTTGACAAAGTGCAGGCTCACTCGCCCATGATACCCAAACGTCTGGACATCGTGGACGTGTGTACATTCTGATGTGACGAAGCTGGGTAACACAAGGTCTGTCTGCTTGGCCTTGCTGGAGCTTGAGATTGAGACACGTTGGCTACGGTGCCAATTGACCAATACAGGTTTAACACATCGTTCAGGAGAAACCCAGGACTTCCAACTGTGCAATCCCCAAAGCAGAAGGTGCAAGCAGGGATCTACGCAAGATGGAATGCAAATATAACGTCTTTGTACACGCAGTCTGCAACACATTGGCAGCACAACTCCTTCCAGGCACCGTTTGCAAGAAGGCGTTGCTGCGTCTCATTTAGACCCTGTTCAGAACCCCGTATGCATGATCGGACAAAGAGGACTGCACAGCAAAGGATTGCATCTACCCTGTAGAGATTGGGAACTGCAAAGGAATGTCCCATCCTTGAGAACGAGCCGATCTCAAAATTGTGCACCTCTCTTGATTTGTTTTCCAGGGAAACCAAAAGGACACCAGCTGCTTGCGGGGGTCCCTATTTTAAAAACCCCCCCACCCCCCACAACTAAAACCTGCCTTCAGGTGCAACAAAAGAGCGATGGTCTGCAAGGTCTTGCCCAGGCCCATATCGTCTGCCAGCAGGCACCCAACGCCATTCCGTACATTCGAGGCCATCCAAGAGAAGCCTGACGCGGTTAAAAAGGTGATGTTAAACTTCACGTGTATAAGTCAAAATAGGAGAGATCAACTGAGGGATTGGAAGTCTCTGGTCGCAGAACCCGTCCAACTAGCACTCCTTTGCCGTGGAATCTGATTACACAGTTGCCCCGACAGAAGCGGCCCCAGTTTGTGACTTGGGGGGGGAACCGGTTCGGGCTTGACTCCTTGGGGTCAAGAGTCTAAGAGGTCACACTTGCTGTCACCTGACCTGTATTAAGAATTATAACTCATGAATCAATTCGTACTATATATGCTCCATCTTTGCTTGAACAATGCCGAAGGTGTACATTGCCCAGTCATGTGACGCTGGCCGTTTGACCTGTATGACTGTGTTTTCTGTATGCTACTATAATCATATGTTGTGTGTGTGTGTGTGAGCAAGAACAACCTCACCTACCTAAGATATCTGCCCATACTATAGCTACACGCAGAAGTGAACGCTGTGTCAGTTTTGCGCACAAGTCCACAAGCGACAAAACGTGCGCCCAGGCTCACTGCAGGCCTGCTGAACGAACATTGCATGCGTTTGTTGGGTCGCTGCTAGGCAGTGGCAAGCGTGTAGGTACTATTCCCAACACAAGGCGTTTGCCTGTTTGAGTTCGGGCGGGGCACGTAATGTGTTCGCCAACAAGAACATGGGATTGTTTCGCCACTCTTCTTCAATCCGTGAATGGGCCCAACTAAAGTATGCAAGCGTCAAAACAAACGCCCATTCCAGGACTGCTCGGACAAAGGTAAGGAACGAGCATGCTGCAACAAGATGCAACCAGTAACAAGGCACGTTACTGATTTTTGTGTAACTCCAGCCGATGAAGAAAGACAAAGACACTTGCTAAACAAGACACTGAACCACTTGCTCTCCCTTGCTTGAATCCGTGGGTGTGGCCAAAGCGGCCAACAAATGCACAAGTGGGGGCCTAATTTTGACAACTGCATCTGTGTCGCCAACAAGACATTCTAAACAAAGAACAGGTCGCTTGTTAAAGTAGTAGTTGGGTTCCGTTTTCTCCAGGAATGTGGCGAACAAAGGTGCGGAAGCAGCATGCACCATTGCGTGCGGATGCGTGGGTGCTATAGCAAGTGATATGACATGTCGAGCAAGAAAAAAGGCCCTTGTCAAACCAGTCTCTGGATTTAATGGTCATCCAAGGGGCCCTTTTTGGCAAGTGCCTGGTTTGGTTTGTACGTCGAGTCAAATAGTCAAACGAACAACGCACTTGTCAAAGTAGGGGGAACATGGTTGAAGACCCAAACATTTAGAACCTGTGGAAATAGTTTAACCCTTACATGGGTTTCTCCTTTTTAAGGGATCCCTTTGTGACGTAAGGTTAAAGGGAAACAAAAGGAAAACACCATACACGCTTACTTCGCTTTCTGCGGACAAGTCCGCGGCAGTTCATCTCCTCTAAGGTATGGCCGGCTTTTATGCCCAGGTAAAGGAATCACACCAGAAGCCTGTGTTAAGGACATGCCACCCACTTGGACACTGACAGGCAAGACCTGCTCAAAGCAGACGATAGAGCTGGCCATGGCTGTGCTGGCAGTGGTGGCCCCAAGAGCAGCGACCTGCCCAATGGCTCCACGGAGTACACGGCGTGGTGGCTGACCCAAATTGCGTGGCTGACACATGTTGGGCTAGAGCACGTTGGCATGCCTCGCCAAAGGCGGTTGACGCGCCAGTCGAAATGGAGTTGACGCGCCAGTCGTCCCCGGAGGAAATGGAGTTGACGCGCCAGTCGTCCCCGGAGGAAATGCAGTAGCTTTGGGCTGGCAACAATGGAGAGGCGCATCCCCTGCTCCACAACACAGTTCACGCTCCGTGTGACGTTGCGTTCTGTTGCCATGGACCATGGGCTGCTAGACCTTCAGGAGACGGCTTCCACGGCCTCTGCATACACCGAACCCCAGTACGAGTTGCGTGACGTGACCCCTCCACATGCCTGGGATCTGCACACAGATCTTTGATCCCGAAGATGGGCAGCCTCTCGATTGGGACATCAAAGCAGACCCATCTCTGACTTCAGCATGAAACACTCCCCATGACACTCGTCCAAAACTTCACCCGAACGCAGTGAGAGTCAGTTACCTTGCTACTTTTGAGGACATGACATGGCTTGGTTCGCACAGAAGAGACAAGTGCGCCCTGTGACAGCCTGAGCCAATCGCCGAAAAGACGAGCCCACACTTTGGAGTACTCAAAGGGATGCAACCAGAACGCCGTGGGCTTGGTAGCTCCGCAGTGTGCCCTGCAGCGCTGCCGGCGGCTGGAGGTTTTTGTCCGGCTCCCGGCGCGAGAGCAGCCGCTCCAGTTGTGCCGTGACCTGGATTGCTTCTTGTGGCTTGGTGATTGGAAAAGATCAAAGGAAAAGGGAAAGTGGAAAAACAAAAAACAAAAACAGAGACCTTGTCTAAAATGGTGACCCTGGATACCATTCAAGCAATGTAAATCATGTTGCTTGCAAATCCGACCAGCTAGACATGGTGCTTCATCATGATGAACCAACTGGAAGTAGGAGTCAAACGTGACACTTTCCAGGTCAAAGGTGGGGCATGATACAAACAATGACAAACACACACACACAAAAAAAAGAGGCTTTAACCACTAGTCAAGCAATTCAAGGTTTGACATCAAAACATTCTAGAGTCGGGGCGTGCGAAACAGCTCGCAGCATGAAAGGCTCAGTTTGATGAACCATGGCGAGTCTTGTGGCCCTCCAGCCATGACCCCCGCTTAGTCCTTCCGCGGGTGAGCCAAATGGCTCGTAAACCGACTGGACAGAGGTGACTGGCAGTTACGAACCACTGAGCTAAGTCCCAAACCATCTAAAAGGAGTGAAATAGCTCTTAATGTACAGTGTGCTCGTCATAGTGCCTTGGTTTTCAACTAACCCACGACCCCATTCCAATTACTCAGACTGTACTAGTCAAAAGCCCAGTGACTACTGGGGAAAAAAGGCACAATTCATGCTGTCGCTTGATTATTAAAGGGAAAACCCTCTCCAAAGACGGAATTGCGGCTTTCACTGGGAAACTGGGTATAGTAAGTCATCCTCCTGGCCTCTTTGTGAAGGCGCATCGGCTCCAGCCCAAGCCAGCCCCTCAGCAGCGACACACCCTGCGCCCGGCACTTCCCTTTCGGCAGGTCCTGACACAAGTTGACAGTTGACGCGCGTGTCACGTGTGGCATTTGGGAATGTGTCAAAATTGGGGGACTCCAAAATGCGGCGCTCCTCTAGGCTGCCCTTTAAACCAATTGAACAAAGGGCGCCCGCCAAAAAAGCACAAACACACATAACAAACACACACATTTTGCTGGAAGACCAGGGGGAGGGGTGCCAAGTTGCCCTCTTTTGAGGGCCCCTAGATAGACCCCCGAATAGGTCATCCCAATCTGACTCTTGACAGCTAGACAGACCAGTTCCCAGCAGAATCGGGAGGGGCTTTCCCAGCGGCTCTTACGATATCCACTCCACCTGGCAGTCGGAGTTGTCACATGCACTCAATTGCCAACCGGGCCAGCCCCAAATTCTTCTATTCGTGGTTTGGCAGTGGCTGTTCAGGGTTGCCCATGCAGCATGCACCACACCCCCCCAAGATCTGCAGGCCAGGGTTGTCCTTGTTGTCCCCTGAGAATCATTCCAGCTCCGAAACGGGAAATCAGAGCCGGAGATCAGCCTTGAAGATCAGCCCCCCAGGACCAGCCCGTTTCCTGTCTGGTTGATACCATTTATGCTTGCTTCCCCGACTTGCATAATTAACCAGCAGAAGGCAAAGTTTGCCCCAAGAATTGTTGCCTTTCCCAAAGGGTCAGCGAAAGGGAATGGCTGATGTGCGGTTTTTCAAAACCCAAATCAAGCCTGGAGCAAACTTGGAGCTGCTTTTTGAGTTGTCTTCCTCACCGGCGCAGCACATTCAATATCATATCGTTGATGCTCAAGGACCAAGACCTTTCTTGGATCATCCGAGGTTCATTGTTTGCTTGGTTGGACGGTCTTGGACTCCAGGTTTGCTCCCCTTCGGAAGTAGCTGATTGGGGGGGTGGTTTTGACCTTCGGATTTTATGTCCTTCAGCAATGCTCGATGCCCATATCCCCAGACGTCTCCTCTCTTTGGTCCCGGGCAGTGATTGCCGACAGTCATATATAGTTGAGAACAAGTTGGTCAGTGAACATTCCAAACGTGGGTGTGTCTGAGATAGGGAAACCAACGAATTGTGGTGTTCCCTGTTGGTTTGCGATCACGTAAGAAAGGCAGACCCATGCGGGCTATTTACCGCCCACAGTGTCTCAAAGATGGTCCTGGCCTTGAGCTGCGCGATGCACTCCTGCGGCCCGGGGGGGGGGGGGGAAATCCAAAGAAATGGCGTCTGGTTTACTCGGCAAATTAACACAGAAGCCAGCAAGCCAACAAAAACACACATTTAAGCAGAAAAAGCAACTTTCAACGGACGACTCCTCTTTTGATTCAATGTGAACTAGCAGGAGTGTTGCCCCAGCATCATGCAACAATATAGTATTGATATATCTGCGAAACATGTACCCATATGCTGCCTGAAGTAGGGGATCTCAAAATCCCTCGACGGAATACAACTTCCCGGGTCAAGTCGACTACACTCTTTGTCCTGATATTATAGCATCTTAACAAGTTAACTCTGTAAACATGGCTTAGGTTTATGGCTGATAACACTACCAATCATAGATCCCTAGCACCGGTATACGGTGGACGCTGGCAGCATACGTTACACGTCTATGAACAAGACCCAACCGCCAAAATCATAGAAACTAGGTTGAGAGTTCCAGCCACACAATAAAGGGAGTCACCTACCTTCCTGGCGAAACGCAAATGCGAAGCTTACACATCAGCCACACAGGTACCAGTGCCTACCACGGTGCCATGATGCTGCGGTGCGGGAGCTTGCCCATAGAGCTGTCAGAACGCACAACAGCTTTAAAGGATGGAGGACTCCAAGAAGTCAAGCTGGCCACAAGCATCTCACTGGTTTTGTTCAACCGTACGCCCGCAGTCAACATAACTAACAACAATCCCCTGTGAACATGTTCAATAACCAAGAGATCTCACATGCACAAGCAGAATTGCAATATCCCGCTTTCCATGCTTGAAGAATGTTTGGTTGTAAACAAATGGGGATACCATCTCCGAAACGGGGTTTGCTGGTTATACAATTTTCAATTCTAATCAGAACCAAACCAAGGCGGCCAAGCATAGACTTGATCTACTGAACCGCAAGGCACGGCAACTTACTCCATGTTAACTATAGGGGAGCAGAATTCCAAACGGGCCACTCTGAGAACCTTGATGAGTCGAGTTGCTTGCAAGGAAGCTGCTTGTGCGCTAGGGCTCCCACAATACTACGACAACGACACTCTATCAGAACCTTTTACGCGTACGGTTGGAGTCAGACCCGCCATGCCTTGAGGAACGGATGCGCAAGCTCGGAAATGTGATAAACGCATAAAACCCTGACATCATCCTGACATCTATTTAGGTGTTGCTTGTTGCTTTTCAAACTTGGACCTAAAAGTTCGGATATATTGGTGCTCCCTCGACACCTTAGTACTTAGGGGTCACCCAAGGCACACCCATCCTGATCTAGCATGGGGGCTCGGTACCTTCTGCCATCCCGCCAGTGGCCATTGAGAAAAAAAGGGGGCATTTCGTGCCTGCTCTGGTCGTTGAGTTTCGAGGGACACCCTCCCAAAAAAGAAGAACAACTGCAATACTGGAGGCTCGGAGTTCAGGTCTGCGACGCCTCCAGTCAAGACTCCCCCAAGAAGCAAGAAACAACTCCCCGGCTGTCCGAAGGTTCGGAAAACCGCCCGCCCGTGCCTCGGTGAGCCGCGCGTGCGCGGTGTGGCCTTTTGGCAGCTCCAGTTGCAACAAATCTGCAGGCGACAGCTCCGACTGTAGCAGCCGCACGGGCACGCAGACCTGGCCAGGGCCCTACAAGGAGCAAGGAATGGCTTCTGGTACTCAGACTGAAATGGAAACCGCATTGAAACCAATGAGCAATAAACCATGTATGTCGCGAGGTGCAGGTGGAGATAGAGGTACCAAACAAACAATAATTATGTCATGGATGCTTGGAAGTTTATCAAGGGGAAAGGCACGCCATGAACCATGAACCCCCCTAAACTTACAAATGTAGAGTTACAAAGTTAACAAACACTGCAAATATTATTCAGCGACTCCATGTTGGTCATATTTACTAACATCTATTTATAGGCTTCTCAACTCAACATTCAAATGTAGGTATATTATTATATATTGCAACTGCAACATTCAGTTTGTCGGATTCCGACTTGTTGGAAGCCATCACCATGGCGCATTTCAGTGACTGAGCGTGATTTGGCGTGATTTGGGATGATTGTCGAACTGACTGTATGCCATGCTTGACGGACATGTGGGTCCGATGTAATGTATGTCGCTTTTGAGATACATCCATCTACGACCATAATTTGACTGCAGCCTCTCGGGGCATTATCGGGCGCATAAACCCCAATGCTGCTTCTCAGGCCCACGTGGGTAAATATCTTCCATTTGGAGTGCCTCTTTGCGAACAAAAAGCAACACAAATGTTGTATGTGAAGGTAGAGATGCCAATAAACCCAAGGATGGAAAAGCGTTCTGTAGATTGAATCCAACGAGGGAATCTCCTTTAAACACAACCCTCAGCTTCCAACAGTCACTCCCTTGGGAAGCATCACCAATTTCCCTCAGCGCAAGCGAAATCACAGGGGCAGCAGGTCGCTAGAAGATATGAACAGCGCCGCTCTCGACCGGTCCAGCCTCATCCACGCTAACGCACCATTCCGCCCGGAGGAGTTCCTGCAAAGCGCCTCGAGCCGCACAAGTGCGCGCGCTCAAGCGCGCGGTTTGCACCCTTGGAGGGCTGTTGGTACTTAAATCAACGAGAAGCCAAGAGACCTGCTTCAAGGGGCGGTTTTCCTTAAAGGGTCAAACTGATTAGACGGCACCCACAAAAGAAGTTGCCACAATGGACCTTTTGACTTGTGTTTTTCAGATGCACGCTTTGGTAAGAACCAACCCCGAACCCTGGGCAGGGTCGATGGTGACGCCGAAACAAGACGCCGACTGACGGCCAAATGTCTTGGGGGCTTGACCATTAAGCGAGGAGGGGAAAGCTGGAAAACGCGGAAGCACTTCCCAAGAAAGGAACCAAACAGCAAGGGGCTCGGGGTGAAAGGGAGGTCCATCATCAACCCCCAAGTCAGCCCATGAAAGTGCTATGTATGCAGCAGCAATGAACGTCCTGGCCTTCGTGTTGGCCTTTTATCTTGAGTCATATCTTCCATATCCGTGGACATGCACATCAATTAACTCGAAAACAAAGACTAAACTCTGAACTCCAGCAATAAACTCTACACAGTAACATCAGTTTACGCGAAGATGTAAGTCTGGTATGCCTGATAGGTTTGCTAAATGACTTCTGTGGTGTGATAAGCAAAATCCCGAAATATGGACATGACTCTTCATGGACAGGTCATGACACCTGAATTGTAATGTTGAATACCCAATTGGGATAACGGAACACCGGCGGCTTGAAACCATATCAAGCTGTGGAGCATACACACACACACACACCTGCAACATTATGAGACTGCTTGCAAGAACTGAGTCGTGTTTCCAAAATGGTGAACTCGCTTTTGGCTGGTGTTTAGAGTGATGAGAAACTCCCGAATAATGATCCAAATAACCCACTACCGTGACACCCGCCAGAGTCATTTAGAGGCTCTCCTGTTTTGAGGCAAATCCATGACGTCTTGTGAAACATTCCAACTGAGGGTACCAACCTATTTTTCGGGCGAACCTCTCGCGCCAAATTTGTGGAACTTGTTTTCGAATCTAAAACGTGAAAGCAGGAAAAGCGCAGGTGTTTTTGGGCCCATCCCCGGGCCAAAGCCAAAACAGGGTTCCTTCTTTGTCCCCAAATTAGCATCCAACCAGAAGGACCCCCAACTTGGCCCGTGAATTTCCCCAAAACCCGCGATGCGAAGGGGCGCCCAGGTCTACCTCGAGGCCGCTCGTTGTCGGGGTCACCGCCAGAAAGGGAGGGCCCAGGTCAGAGGCCGTCACCGCGTGCGCGGAGTTCAGCACCTCTTCGATGCGAATTGGCTTGGGGTTGTCTTAAACGGGAAACCGAGATCCATCTTGGAGGGGTTCCGAAATGTTCCTATTCTCAGACAAACTTCAGCTTTTTGGCTGTTGCCTTCATGTGGTCACGTGTCGAATTTGTAGATACGGGAGCCCAATTTCTACACATGACCAAATGAAGGCAACAGAAACAAACTGGACAAAATCCACACCGGACTTTGTCCATCCGCAGTATCACCAAACAAGTCTAGAAATGATATATAAGTTGCTAAGCCCCCCTGTTGCGCGAGAGCCAGCTGCTGTAATAACGAAGCCGAAAAGGCATAATCCGCACGGTGAACACTCCACTATGGCCTTGCCGCACAGCGATTCTCCCGAAGATTGGTTTCCTGTCAACTATCAAAGCGACAGCGACGGGCGTTCGAAGGGAGATTCTTCCAGGAGTAACTTCCCCGTTCTCCTTCTGAGAAATCTGCCATTTCAGGGAAACAATTGGCTTCTTGGAAAGATTAATAGTTCAAAATGACATCAACCCTTTCAATTCCGCGCGCCTTGACCTTGGCCAAAGCGTCCTTCAAGTGAGCCTCCTGCCAGGCTGCTGATTGAGGATTGCGCGTGCGCAGGTCATCGAAATAAACTGCCATTATGTTATTATCCTCGGGGTCAACGTCAACGAACCCAACAAGAGTTGCCTACTTCAGCTGGTACTGGTTTGCTCTCCCATGTGTTGAACATGGATTATCCCTCTGAAGATTGCGGCAGCTTGTCGATTCAGGCCGAAAGGGAAACCAACGCTTGAAGATTGAACTGGATCATCTCCTGCCGTCCGCAATTACTCCAAGCGGTTGCCCTCAAAATAGGACACACCGGACACACCCATATCGAGAAAAATCATCGAATACCCGCTCATACCCCCGGGTCAGGTGCTTGCTCTTTGGAAAGCCAACCTGGAACTCCGAACAGGTGCACTGGAAAGGGAGTGTCTGGACATGGATCTTCTTGGGGGTTCCACGCTGATGCCAATCTGGGCAACTGACACAGTGCTCTCACCTGTGTGGAGCACCCGCCTTCACCTAAGTCCAGTCTTACTTTGCAAAGTGTTGGCGCTTCTAACAAGAGTGGCACCTTCCATTTCAATATAGTGCCAAAGTGGTGCGCAGACTTGCAACATGTCCCTGCAAATAGGCGTGTTTGTCTCCTGGGCGAGAAAAACAAAAAATAACGTGCTGCTATTTTGTCGTCGGGTTCGGTGTTCTGTTCTGCTCCTCATCTGTTTCCAGTTTTTAGCCCTTGTATGTCTACCTAACTTTGATCGTCTTGCCTTACTCTTGCCGTACTTTCCCCGCCATATTTTCGCAGCTTTCTTGCAGTATTTGAGCATCTTCCCATAGTCTTGCCGCCTCCCGCAATCTTCGCACGGTCTTGCTGTGTTGCAGTAGTCTCCGTGAAGTGCTTTCCGTTAACGTCTCTTGAGACCTTGTCTCCACACACAGCATTCAGTAGGCCGCAGGCTTATCCTGGCAGGATTATGGGGTGCATTCACAACATGCGAAGAGAAACGCGTATTTGGCTCCTCACACCTGCGCAGAGTAGAACGTATTGGGAAAGGTTCCGGAGATGCGAGATCCACGTTTGGATGTGTTTTCAAGGGACACCGAAAAGGAACGCAACAATTGTGGGGGAAGGGTCATAAACGAAAAAACACATTCTGGGGTTCCATCAAATTGAGCCAGGCTCTTGCTTCCAAATTATATTTATTTGGCCGTGCCCTATCGTGGAAATGAATCAACATTCACCCGCTCAAAGTGTGGGATCTTCAAGTCAGTTTTTCTTCGGAAGCTTTCTAGTCAGTGAAGTAATCTATCCCTGTATTCGGTGAATTATCCATCAAAGCGAAGACCAGTGCTTCCAGCCCACCCTACAAGTTGGAGCACACCAATTGACAAAAATCAGCTCGACACCGGGTTGGCGCATGAAAATACATGCCTTGTTCCACCCCTTTACTCTTGGTATGATAGCAAAAAACTTTGTTTTTTGCAGACCCCCAGTAAAAATGAACAGAACCAAAAAAACAAAAAAAAACAAAAAAAAACATGCCAAGAACAGTGAAGTCCAATAGTTACAACGCCGAACTGGCAGAACCCGCATCCACACGGCCAACAACCGTTCCACCGAGCCCGGCTTAGGGGTAACTTGCCTGCTGAGGTTAGGATGACTGGTCGACAAAGTTCAAACTCTTTCTTCGCTCCATCACCAAATTACAAAGAACCTGCGAACAAACCTGCTGCTCCGACAGATACGGCTTAAGCAACCCCGGTAGTCCAACGGCCACGCCCTGCGCTCCTGCTTCTCCCTGTCTTCTTGGATGGCCTTCCGCTGCTTGTCCTTGGGCTCGAAAAACATCGCTTGGGCCCCAGGCTGCATCTCGAGGTTACGCAAGTTACTTGTAGGGGTGGTTTCCGTTCAAAGAACAGGGGTAGGGACGCAGCGTTGGGACTAAACCCCGTTTCAATGATGGACTGAATATATGCCTCCAACGGCCTGAAAGCTATTTTTCTCGGGCCTGTTTAAACCAGTTGACTCCAAAGAGCGTGTGAGTACCTTACAACATGCTCAAAGAGGCGCAGAACAAACCCAGGCAACTTTGCCTGTCCTGCAGCTAGGCTTTCCCAATTCCCAATGTTGTGTGGGTTGACGCGCAGGCCTTCTTGAACGCACTCGCCCGAGTCTGCCACATGGGGTGGAAGCCAAAACAAATGTGGCTCAAGCACCTCCTCTGGCTGGCAAGCACATAGTTTCGTCACAGGTCTGATTTCGCGCACAGGCGACTCGAACAACCGTGTTGCCCAGAACGTGTTGTGTTAGTGGCGGGATGAGGATGAACAAACCCCTGGCTGATAAAGGAGGTGTCCCCTTCAAGAGGCAACCTGCACTTTTGGAGAAGCAACCCTCGATTTGATGTGGCAAATCACTGTTATGCACAACCGCAAAAATAGATTATCTCCAAGTAAGCTCGCTTCCGCTCGGTGAGCTGGTTATTCTAAAAACTGAGACAATATTCGTTGAGCCGTAGGAATCCGCTCCGGATTCTGGACACCCTCCCACAAATGCAGGGCTAGTGGTGATGTGCAATGCAAACTCCGGCTTTACAACTGCCTGGTTGATTCGTCTAGGAGCGTGTCCACCCCCTAGCAACACTCCATAAACTCACCCCCACCCAACTTCAAGTCCCAACCCCCAACCCCCCTATCCCCACAGCCAACCTGGCCAGAACCTTCCTTAAGTCGCTTCCCGATGGCCCACCCCGCCCCTTTTGCCTTTCTGGTTGAATCTGTCGACCTTTCGCGCCCAGCGTCGAGGATCTGCAGCTCGCGGGCCTTGTCCGCAGCACACCGGTCTTGGAGCACCTGCCATGTGCGGCTTCGCGGCGCGCGGCTTTGGGCCCACTGGCGCCGTTGAGCTGAACCGTAAAGGTTTCGACCTATGGCCATGAGCCCAATAAAGCGGTATAAACCTGCTCTAAACTGTATGCTTGGGTATGAACCTCGTGGTTTAAACCGAACCCATGGCCGTTCAACAGGGGGCTAGGGGTTCACTTCCTATTTTAGGACATGTTCGCATTGAGCAAACCGATGCATGTTACTATCTTGCATATTTGGTTCACATGCAAATCAATATTAGAAGTAGCAGGGCGCCCATTTGACAATTTTGAACCACTTTGGTTTTCTGACGTCAAGGCAGAACTCAGGCCGAATGAACCAGGCAGCATCACCAAACTAGGTGTTCATATCAGTGGTTGAATGTGTTCATAGACTCAGCTTTCACACAATGAGTCAACTATAGTCCTACACAAATCAAACAATCATCGATAAGCCGACCACTTACGGCAATCCCCCCTGAATGGGGAGCTGGAGTCGTGGAAGACCATGTCCCAGACCAAACCTCTAATGTCCATGCTTTCGACATTCTTCAACCCCCATTTGGGTGTTGCTCCAAATAGTCTTCCCGAATTGGGGGCTTCCTTTCGGCATTGTCAAACAACACCAAAACGGGCCCCGTCAGTGAATGGGCCCGCGGGCCTTCCTCTCAGCCTGCTGCACGGCCCGTGCAGTTGAAGCGGCGGACTCTGCCTCCTCATTGCCTCATCTGAGCATTGTTTTTTTTAGAGGTTCAGGGCTTATACACTGCTGGGGAGGCTACGCGGGGGGCTTCGCGGGGCCAGAGTTTGTGGAAGGGTTGGCTTCGCGAGGCTTCGCGGCAAGACTGTGGCTTCGCGGAGTGGCTTCGCCGGGCTTCGCGGATGTTTGTTCCACAAACATCTCTCACATTTGCGCCCCATGTTGTGGAATCAAGTTGTCCGTGCGAAAGGGGGGGATGAAAGGCGGCAAGAAAGGCATTGAGCTTCAGGACTAGGGGACGTGGCTGGGCCTCAAAGGGGCGGAGCATGGAAGTTGGACCGCGGTGGCTTCGCGGTGGCTTCGCGGAGGCTTCGCGGGGGCTTCGCGGGGGCTTCGCAGAGGCTTCGCGAAAACGTTCCATCGTTTCTAGCAAAACCGGGCCTGAAATGCACAGTGCTCTTCCGGTCGTCTTCCCGCAGTCTTCCTGTAATCTTGTCGTAGCCTGCTGACTCTAAACATCAACCTTTGGAATACTATTGCCATGAAAGCGCACAACGCACTTGCCATGAAAGCACGCAACACACTCAAACCACGAAGTGGCTTCGCGAAGTGGCTTCGCCTGTGTCAATGTTACCGGGCTACGCGAAGTGGCTTCGCGGGGCTTCGCGGTACACAATGTATCGCACAAGTGCCTTCGCGGAGCTTTTGGGAGTTCCCCGCGAAGCTAAAATCCATCATCTGAGAAAAAAACGCTGCTCATCTGACCGAAGGGCGGACCGAAGGGCAACACAAGCCTTTGTCATACTATACTGATTCAGAGTCCTGAAGGGGAGGCATGGTATCAACCAAATGCTGATTGGCGGTGACTTTTAGGGGCCAATGATGACTATCAAGGGTCCTGCAGCCCTGTGGCTCTGAATCAGTGTTGGATCTAGTTTTGGTTCTTGCCATGAACTGATCTGTTCAGGCTGGCCAGAATAAGCTTGAACTTATTTGGACCCTAGAAAAATGAAGAGATCTACCTACAAACAACTTGAAGTTTGGATAGTTAGTGTCAACAGCCGCCGAAACGGCGCGCCTGCTTCTGCGAGCTCCCGCGCTTTCGCAAGCTCTGCTTCCGAGCGCAAAAGGGCAGCTTCTTTGGCTGCCACCTGGGCCGTGCTTTATGATGCATATCATATGGGTGTGCCTTAAACAATGCACACCAAAACAGCAAACGTCCATTTCAAGTCTTAAGGATCTTTCTAAACGACACATCCAAAAAG
>CAUJNA010000291.1:727930-760430 GCA_963377175.1 Effrenium voratum
GCGACAAGTTCCGCAGCGACAGGCACCGCAGCTGTGGCAGCGGCAGCGGCAGTGAAGCGCTCGCCGCCTTCGCCGTCTCCGCGCGGTGCTTCTTCGCCGCGCTGGAAGCAGGCGGCAAGTGAGCGCCCGCTTCACCCATTGAGTGGGATTGGTTGGTTGGTTGGTTGGTTGGTGGGTAGGTGGGCGGGTGGGTGGGCGGGCGGGCGGGTGGGTTGGGTAAGTGGGTTGGTGGGTTGGTTGGTTGGCTGGCTTGTGGCTAGGTGGCTGGCCGGCTGGTTGGCTGCTGAAATGACATGATTCCCCCCCCCACATCCCCCTCTGAAACGGACCCATAAAAGCTTCAAGTCACCCCTGCAAGCAGGTATTGTCGTGGGATGCACGTTCAGCGAACTGCAAACCCAGGCTGGGTAGAAGAAAATCATTCAAACGCTTGCACCTGTGGACTAGAAAGTCATTCAAACCGATTCCTGTCATTCAAACACCATGCCTGGGGTTGACAAACAGTGAAAGAAAAGAGTGTGGAGACTTTCACCCGCAGTCAACCTTAGCACCCTCGCTGTCCATTCTGAGGTACCTCTCGCTGTTTAAAAGCCGGGCCCCACCCAAACCCCTAACATGCCAATTCCAACATCGCTTGAAACAGCAAAACACAACTAGTATCTGCAAAAAAAAAGGAGACACATTCATGGCAACGAGGCAATTCTCATGATGCTGGGGATGCAGATCCTACCTAGGCGAAACGCATATTTTTAGCACGAAAGACCCAAAAACACTGGAAAATACAGGTTTTGGACACCTAGCACAGCATGCCCAAAAAATAGCAGTCCCAAAAGCCTTCGGCTTTGATAAGAGATTCCGAAGGAAGACCAAGTTGCGGACTGCCATCTACACGCTCGACTGGCGACGGCGGATTTTGCAAGTGGCCTTGTTACAAATATTCCAGGTATATACATACAATGTGCAAGTGTGTGTGTGACTGAATGATATATATATATATATTATACACATAGCAAATATTAATCCACTGGCATCGGCGGATCGCGTAGCGATTTCAATACTTCCAACACCAACTCGCGCTTCCAGCCTCTCATTCTCCGCTTTCGCCTGCTCCTTGCGCTTGGCATTTGCAGGCTTCGGTGCCTTCGCTTCGCGGCTGCTGCACCAAGGCCCGTGGTCCGGGCAGCGGTTGCAGCACAGGCCCTGGCCTCCAGGCCAGCGACGAGAAAAGAAGGGCGCCTTTTTTGGTGATTGATTTTAAAGGGAGCCTCTCTCAAAAAACACGCCATTGTCTGGGTTTCACTGGTTTTGCAGGCCATTTGACAGCCATGGGGGCATTTGGGGCTGCTGGTGATCTTCCTTTGGTGTTCTTTTTTGGGGAAGGTGGGCCATGAGAAAATCCTTGGTTGGTAACAACGACTTGCTTGTGGTTAGGATTCTGGTGTCCCTTCAAAGACGGTGAGGCCTTGTCCACCAAAACGGGAACATTACCCCAAATTCCAGCGCTGACCATTCTGTTCAACCATTCAAAATACAAAAGGCCTTTCCCTGTGTCTGGCGGCTTTCTGGAAGGGACCCTGGAAAGAATGAGAAGTTTCCACTAAAATGTCAAGCATCCGTGTCCAGGGGTTAGCGGGAGGGGGGTGGCTGAGAAGCTGTGTTCAGGGTCCGGTAAACAAGGCCTCGACAATCATGACCCCATGACGCGGAATCTGAGGATGGCCAAACAAACGGATCAATGGATGCACGGACGACTTAATCCTACATTGGGCGATGGATCAAACGGCTGTCGAGATCTCCTTTGCTTGTTACCATGTTTGGGTACGTGTTCAAATAGGGGAGCCATCAAGTAACCTCAAGTATACTCAGCTGAAACAAAAGAGTCTCAAATAAGCTGTATCAAGCATGGAAGTGTTGTCCTACCGCCTGGCGAGTCAGATACTGCTGCTTGCTCTGCCCAAATGAATGTCCAAAAAGAAATCTAGCCGCGCACGCCCCTCCAAACACTGTGAAGCTGGCCGATTATTTGCTGCATGCAGCTCAATGCACGGAAGTAAGACTGGACATCGGGTGGCAAGGTCGCAAGGCCTCGAGTTAGCTTTTAACACGAAGGCATCCCGCCATGTGAGGCCGCAGGGTCAACACATCAACATGAGGATACTTTGGTACCCATTTCGATTAGAACTAGAAACTTGCGCGTGCCAACAAGGCGCTCCCGACTCCTTAGATTGGGTTGATTGCGCTCTAGATTCCTTAGAATACGTGGATGTTCTTGCAGAGAAGATTGAGTTTCCCCAAACTAGGGCTACACCAATTCTCCGACGCAAAATGGCCCAATCCAAAGCGTTCACGCACGAGAACTGACTGGTGCAACTCCATTACCCTCTCGCGCCTACTCCGCGCCGGCTGCTGACTTTGAAGACCCCACATCTGCTGCAAAGCATGCGCAGAAGTAACAAAGAGAAACACTTGCTCATAGGTGCAAAGCTGGCAAGTGAGGTGACACGCCAGACATCGGCTGGGCTTCCTCAGGGCACGGGCTCCCCGCTTTGCTTGAGCATCGAACCAGCTACTTCGGGTACTGAACTGGAAACGGCTGGGGTATTTATCTCGAACTGGCCTCGTACCGGGTACCTTGTGATTATTCACGGTGCAATTGGTTCATACGCTGCAGAGTTCGAAAAAAGGTGAAACTTGCCCGTGTCAAAGCTTCACGCCCTCGGCTCGAGCTTGATGGCTGAGGCGGCTTGACGGTTTCGGCTGAACGCAAGCGCTTGCCTTGGCATCAGTAAGGCTTGTGCAGGTATCGATTGGCATGCTGAGCTAGCCCTGGAATGAGCAATCAACGACATAGCCTCTATTTGTCCAATTGAGGGCATAAATCCTGGCGACTCCACATGCACGCATGGTTCCTCAAGCGACCGGTGGCAGGAATGCTGTCAGCCTGACAAACAACTGGATGTAGGTTTGCTAACGAATGTTTGAGAGAACCAACAGGTTCCCACGGTGTCAACTCAAATTCCACCTTGCTTGACACACCATAATACACATTACACATTACATATTCCAAGATACTTACACACTTGTCCAAAACATCACGAACGTTGACCAGCGATACCTTCCCGGGCGGGGAAGAAGCACGGGTCCCAAACGGCGACATCTAAAATACAGCGACTTCTGAGGCCAACCGAATTGGAATTTCCTCACCTTAGTACAGCCCCAACAGCATCGACTAATCTACACATGCTTGAGACAATATATAGATCCACAACCCCTGGACCGCCAGCATTCGCTCAATCCCTGAAGCACGCAACTTGTAATGCTGCATGTCAATAGGAGCAGCTTCAATATCGGCATCGCCCACTCTAGGCACCATCGGCAATGTCCACAAAAAAAGTCGAAGGTTCACAAAACATAGCGAACACGAATCTGCAGCTCAAATTCTGGGTTCTCTCTTCTTCTTGAGGGTTTGACGCTGAAGCCTCTTGCAGGTGGGACCTGCACTTAAGCCCTTCCAAGCCTGCCAAGCTGATACTCCAAATCAGAAGTTGCCTGATGTTGTCCAGGGCCAAAGCGGCACATTAAATAGATCCCAAAGAACGCAGGGAGCCCAGTCATTGAAAGAGTGAACCTGATCATTTCTATTGGGCACTGGGGGCATGCTACTCGATTGTTTCGGAAGACTGATTCGCACGACTTGTAGTTGTGTATTGCCAATACTGGTTTGATTAGTGCCTCCGCTAGGAATCAACTACTTTAGTGGAACGTGCTGTTGAAACAAAAACATCAATGGAAAGTGTTATTGGGAAGTAATGTCAATGGCGGGATGTAGTCTTGGGAAGAAAGATCATTAGTGAAAAGTAGTATTGGCAGCCTCTTTAAACAGATTAAAATAAGAACGACACAACATGACACCTGGACTGCACCTCCAGCTCAATGAAAGCCAACGGCAACGGATCGAAGCTGCTCCCGAAACGTGATGGATCGCTGAGCCTGAAACATGGAAGGAACCCGTGGGGATCCCAGAAAAAAAAGGAAGGGAGAGACGGGGTCTCTTACCAAACGGCGCGCCTTAGCCACAAAAACAGGGCTCGGGGCTTGGCCCAATCGGAGCACCTCAGGACGCTTCGCTTCGGTGTTGACAAGTTGGCATAACGTCGACCATTCCATAAACAGCGCTGCTTCATATTGCTGGTCTTGCAGTAATAGTTTACCAAAGTCACCCCCCACTTGTTGTTCAGAGACCCCCCCCCCCCGAACAACAAGTGACCCCCCCAAACAACAAAACAACAACCCCCCCCCCCACCTCCTATCGAAGGGGTGGTGGTTCAAAGAAAATTCAACCCCAGTTGCTAATCTTTGAACCCCCAAGAACCAGTAATTGAACTGATGAATTGCCATCGTTTTGCCGTTACAAGCTATGTGCTTCTAGACAAGCTACCTGTGGCACAACACCTGAGCGTCTGCCTCTTGATACAGGAGCGCTGCGGTTTTTGCTTGGCTCCTTGGATGTGTGTAACATACAAAACAGCTATGTCAAGGAAAATGTCGGTGTGTGTGATGCTTTCTCGCTTGCTTTCTGCTCGAGTGAGGAACACAAGAACTGACCACAAGTAGTATTACTGCCAGTGCCTCCCATCACCTTTATGTTCACCTGAAATGACTAAAATCCGAGCACAATCCGCACTCAGCCAAACTCGGGTTGAAGATGACCTTACTTGTGCATAACTTTCCCTTCATGCTCATGCCTCTCCAATCAGTGCCTGACATTGACCACCTTACAAATCACAACAACACCAGCAAGTGTCTCTCAACGTATTCCTGTCTCAACAGGCGTGCAACCTGCGGAAGAACGATCAACCGCTGAAAACAAGCAGATACCACAATGTTATGAGTTCTGACCACGCACTTAATCCAGCGCCAAGTACTAACTTCCAGCCTGTTCAAGAGCTTGTCAACTTTGGGCTGGACTTTCAGGTCATGCCTTCTACTCAGAAACATCCCAAGAAGCCTAATCCCCCCCGCGGCACACAAGTCCGTGTTCATGGATGTTTCCGGAGGGCTGGCAATGAATTGACAGAACCTACTCGCCCTGAGATAGATTTGATCGGCTGACATGGCCAAAGGGTACAAAGGTTCAGCTCTTAAAATCATGAGTTAACCCAACCCGGATCAGAGGGAAAACAAATGTCCAAGGTTGGCATTGCACAACTGAGAAGATGTGTCAAAAAAAGAAATATCTTCTGCACAAAAGCTGTTATGTCAAGGAACTTGTTCCTGACATTCAGAGTCTGGGACGAGCATGCCCTTATCTTACAAGGGGCCCTCTAGAAGAGCTCAAAAGCAATTACTGGGTCCCGTTTCAATCCCTAAGGCCCAGGACCGCTTTGAAGAACAACCAGCTGTTGCCCCAATGAATACCCCATTCCAAACAGCTCGTTAGGACCCAGCCAAGCAGGGATACAGATTCACCTGACGGCGGATATGTTCACGGCAAAGTGCCCTCCACTTCCAGAACTTGCCAGCCCATACCTTGGCCAGAACAGCAACACACCGCGAAACTGGCTCCAGTGGCCATGTGAGAACAAACACACAAGCTACTGAGCTGTTATGTTTGCAAGAAACAATGACATAGACAAACATAAGAAAGGGGGCCTCGACCGCCTCCACGGAAAATCTAGGGCTTGGGTGGCAATCATTGGCTTGGAATCTCTTCTTATTGGCATCTACCACCTGGTTTTTACCGGGGATTTCAGCAAATCTTCTCAGATCCCTCCTAAACGTACCGTAGACCGGATTCGACCGAACCTCCAATCCGATGAAACTTGGTCGCCAGTACCTCGGCCCACTTTGTCCGGACAAAGCCCACAAAGTCGTCCAAGACCTCCTGTCGCAAGGTGACAAGAGTGCCCGTTAAGAGAGCCCTTCCGTCACATGATGGAGTCATGGATTAAAAAAGTTAACCCAAGGCAAAAGGTACCGTCGACAAAAGGCACCCTTGCGACCAACCGAATCAGGAGCTCGTGGACAAAGCATCCGATTCCGGCATTGGGAGGCGCTCCATGCGGCCTTGAGAATATCTAACAGAATCCTATCGATGATCTTGCCCTAAGCTACAGAGAATTCAGTGGGGTTCCCAGGCCCCAGAAAGCTCATCCAAAGGATGTGGTTCCATGCTTCAGTCTGCGTCCTCCCCAACTAGATGAAGTTCAAAATAAAGGCGTTGTGTTTGTTAGGGTACCCTCTGTTGGGGTTGTGTTGAAGGGAAATCGGAAGATGGTACTCTCAAAAACACGCATGCCCAGATACGATCCTTGCAATGGGAAAAAGCGGTGATCCATGTTTGAGGGACGCACGGCTCAGAATTTAGGATCCATTCATGCTCTTGAGGATCCTGTTTGAACCAAACCTGAGTGATGTTTGGCAGGGGTGTCGGACTTCATCATATCACCAGTGCGTGCCAGCTTGACTTGACGCATGCTGCCAGTTTTGGGGTTCGTCTCCCAACATTAGAATCACGAACGGACGTTTGGCGTGGGCTTGCGGATTACAATATGATTGAATAAGACAATGAACCGAATCAGGCGTCACCTTCCCTCTCTTTAGGCAGATTCCCGAGAACTAATTCAACTGGACCATATCGCCTAAAACGCAGCTTCCATAAAACGCACGCAAGCCAACAAACACCTAGGTCTGCGGCGATGTTTAATTAAGGAACAGGGGCGCATACATATCCTCGACTGAAGAAGCATATGACATTCTTTATTGCTGTCAAAAACGATAAACATGTCTCAGGCACACTAACTCAAAAAACAAGCTCCTCGCAAAGACCAGGCCCCGCAAATTCATCCCGCCAATATGGGCAAGTGCTCCCCGCCCAAGAATAGCTTTGCAGCATGTGCATGTTCCAGGCTTGCCGGCCCCCCTAATGTCACGCCCTCCAATGTGATAGGCCCACCCCCCGCCTGCAGAATGTGTTTGTTGCGGTCATATTGGCCCAGTAGGGAAGCTGACGTTGCAGTAAACAGCTCATGTCCAAAACTCTGCATCCTGCCCGCCAAACAGTGCGTTGCCGAGGAGAACCCATATGACGCGATGGACAATAGAACGCCAGCGATACCTACGACGCCCCAAATCAATTGTGTCAACCTTGTTTAGTGCTTTGTTGGTGTTGTTCGGTGCGGTGGATAGTGCTTGTTGGTGCTGGTTGGTTACTTGGTTGTTGGTGGTGTTTTATTGTTCTTGGCGTTGGTTGGTGTTGTTTGGCTTTGTTGCGGTTGTCTGGCAATATGGTTGCCCCAGCCAAGTATTTTTGTGGGGGGAGAAGAGCTGAGGCAGCTGGCATCGTTGGTATCGCTGGGGTACTAATGTTGATTGCGTTATAATTGGTTCTCCTTGAAAACTCGCTGTTTGGAAAAACAGATTATGTGTTTGATTCACATAATACAGTATTTGGGTTGGGGCCTTCACGCTTGCCAACTCTGAGATGCTGCATGTTTTAGATCGACACACCACTGATAACTCAATATTCACCTGTGCCTTTTCCTGATGGATCTAAGTTTCTGTTTACTGGGGGGCCCAGATAGCTTGTGGAGATGCGTTCCACCTGGGTGTATGACATGTGCATGTACGTACACATTATAATATACTATCGTTATTAATATCTGTATATACATATAATGTACGAACAGCATACATGGGAAAACAATATGGTCTCCCCGAGAGTCTCCCCAAAAGAAAAGCCAAAGTTGACATGTGTGTGTCGAAGCTGCCAAATGGTTAGATAGATTGATAAACAGATAGATAGATAGATAGATAGATAGATAGAATAGAGTAGAATAGAATAGAATAGAACATATCAGGTTAGATTAGGTAGGATGGATAGGTAGATAGATGGAATAGAGTAGAATAGATTAGAATAGATCAGATTAGATAGGATGCATAGATAGGTAGATAGATAGACAGGTAAGTAGATAGATAGACAGATAAGGAGATAGATGAATAGATACGAAAGATAGATAGATAAATAGACAGACAGACAGATAGATACATAGATAGATAGCTTAGCTTAGCTTAGCTTAGCTTAGCTTAGATTTAGATAGATTAGATTTAGAGAGATACATAGATAGATAGATAGATAGATAGATTAGCTAGATTGGATAGATAAATAAGATAGATAAGATAGATAGATAAATAGATAGATAGATAGATAGATAGATAGATAGATACATAGATACATAGACACATAAATATATAGATAGATAGACAGGTAGATGGATAGATAGATAGCTAGATAGAGAGATAGATAGACAAACAGATAGATAGATACATCGATCGATACATAGATAGATAAATAGATAGATAGATGGATAAATAGATTAGATAGACAGATAGATATATAGATAGATGGATATATAGATAGATGGATATATAGATATATCGATAGACATATAGATAGATAGATAGGTAGGTGGATATATAGATCGATAGATAGATAGGTAGATGGATAGATAGATAGATGGAGAGATAGATGGACAGACAGATAGATAGATACATAGATAGATAGATATATATATTAGATAGATAGATAGATATATAGATAGATGGATAGATCGATAGATAGATAGATAGCTTAGCTTGGCTTAGATTAGATTAGAATAGATTTAGATAAATAAATGGATAGATGGATCGATCGATAGATAGGTAGATGATAGATAGACAGCCAGATTAGATTCGATAGATATATATATATATACATAGATAGATATATAGATGGATAGATTGATAGATTGGATATGATTCGATAGATAGGTAGATAGATAGATACATGAACAAGTAAGTGGATATAGTTGTAGACAAATATATAGCAATATGGATAGACAGATAGCTAGATAGATAGATAGGTGGATGCAGAGCTAGATAGATAGACAAATAGATAGACATATAGATAGCTAGATGGATGGACAAACAGGTACATGGGTAGATAGATGGATAGATAGATTGGTAGAATACATGCATTGAAGGACACATAGATAGACCGATAGGTGCGCTGATAGGTAGACGCATAGCCATCGACTGAATATATATATATATAATATACAATTAGATCCAAAGGTGGACAGATCGGCAGATAGACAGACAGACAGACAGACAGACAGACAGACAGACCGACAGACAGACAGACAGACAGATAGACAGGCAGGCAGGCAGACAAACACACACACACACAAACAGACACACAGACATAGAGAGATAGATAGACAGACAGAAGATAAAAGGGAAAGACAAAGACAAAAACCAGACACATGTACTCAGAGAGAGGTAGAGAAAGAGAAAGAGAAAGACAAAGAGAAAGACCAATAAAGAGAAACATAACAAAACTATAGCTCTTATCAAAATATGATTGACACTTTTGCCAACCGGCTTCGACGGCGTCTAAGGTATACAAGGAGATACTCGCATCGTCGTTTTTGCTTTGACAAAACCAACGAACACACAACTCACAAAACAACAGAAACACAATTCAAGCATGAACCAATGCGCGCGAAAAAACACCCACCCTCACGCAGCAACCAACGCCAACAACCGCCGAACAACGGCGCCTGGAAGGTCTCGAAGTAACCCCGCGCACCGTCCGACTGGCCGAAGCCCTGGGTGTCCAGTGCCATGGACCTGGGGCTTTCTGTAAAGCAACGGCTGCGGGGATTCGGAATAACCAAGAGGGGTGTTGACCGATTCAAACCAGGTTTGAGGTTGGAAAAAACAGGGTCCCTTTAAGGGGGGGGGGTCTGCGTCCATCAAAGTGTCTGCTTTCGATGCTCATACGGTGGGAGAACCTCCTTCGTCATCAGCTCCCATCGGCGCAACGGCCGTTGCTAGTGCCTCAGGCAAAAGGAGTCGTCCTCCGTCCACGCCCCGCGACTGCTGGTTGTCGAAGCTGGAGCCAGCTGCATCGTCTTGTCCTCTTAGAGGTTCTCCACCTTCAGATCCTGCATCGGCACCTCGAGGTTGTGCTCTTCCTTATCTCCTTCCAACAAACCCAAGACTCGCTAAGAGCTCAATCTCAACAAGCCTCAAAACTCACCCAAACCAGCCCCGAGCAACTCTCAACTGCCACCAAATCAAAGCTAATAGGCAGCCTAGATCCCAGGCAACCAACCCGCCAACCCACCAACCCACCCACCCAACCACCCACCCAACCAACCAACCAACCCACCCACCGACCAACCAACCAACCCAACCACCCACCAACCAACCAACCAACCAACCAACCAACCAACCTAACCCACCCACCAACCAACCAACCAACCTAACCCACCCACCCACCCACCAACCCACCCACCCACCCACCCACCCACCAACCAACCAACCGGGCAAAACCAACTACACTTGGTCCTCCAAAAGGAAATCAGTGAACAGTTGAAGTCTTGCCCAATTGACACGTGAGGAGATAGGGATCATTCTAACTAGCGCGAACACGTCGACTCTCTTGTTGGCTCGGGGCTGCTAGGGCCCCTCAAGCAGCCGCGGGCTGAGAGGTTCTTGGCAAGGTTAGGAACTCATGCGAGTGAATCTATTGACGCGTCTAGAGCTCCTCCATTCACTGATGGCCTTCCAAATCGATGTCCCTGGAACAATTAAGCATTCAACATGCTGGGAAGTTCTTTGATTTCGTCGCATCCGATAGTCTGACGCAAGGAAACAAAACCCTGGAAGACCTAACATTTGCCAAGTTTTTGGGCTAAGCTCCCCGGCACGCAGCCCGCAGCTGCAAGGCGCACAGCGAGGCCGTTGTACCTCAGAGACGGAAGGGCGAGCTGTTGACTTGATGTGGCACTTGTCGAAAATAGGTGTCCAAAGCGGAAGGTCCAAGCAGTCTGAGGATTTCTAAAGGATTTGTTTTCCCCACTGGGCCTGCAAAGTACATGGGTCCAAACTGAATTGTGTAAACGTGGGAGTTAAAGCACATAGCTCCCACACGGAGATCAACAATCGAACTCACGCAGCTTGCAATAAGTTTATCAGAATATGTTCCAAACAAAGGTCACCCACCAAACGTTTGAGGTCTAAAACTATCCAGTTCAAAACATCAACACACAGTGCGTAAGCCATGTTTGGACCAGCCACCACTCCGCAGAGGCAAAGACAATCAGTTCAAATGTGCGACAATATCATTATAACAAAAACAGGGAAGCAGTTTGTCATCCGTGGCTGAAATCGGGCTGTTTGGGCGAGATCGATCTAACATTTGTGCCGCCTGGCAAGTCAACTGCAGTGTTTCAGGCAAGGGTGTTCTGATGTTGCGGACATTGATATCGGCAAAACGTGAATTTTCCTGTGCCTGCGTCAGCGCTCGGTGATGACAAGCTAACATCATGCAACCAAACGCCGCAAATCCAAGACCATCGAAGAATGCCACTTGGCACGCACGGCAAACGCTCTGAGATCAGCAGCGAGTCAAGTTCCTTCACATTGTAAGCATGTCTCAAAATGGAGAAACTCGTTTTGTGGTAGACCATGAATTGGAGGCAAACCGTATCATCATCCTCTGGGCAGCAAACAAACACGCCAGGTCATCATATTCGCGGTTCATTGGCGCTTCTTTGTTCGGGATGACATTTCTACGTAAAGGCACTACTGGAAGTAAACACAACACTTCTCGTGAATTGCGGAGACTTTGACTTTCCGCATTTTCCCAAACATGCCCGTCTTCAATTCTCGCTCTTTTGCAGTTGAGATGCCATGAAGCATGCTCCGTCTCACCATGGTGGATGAACACCACCTGAGCACTCAGGGTGTGCCTGACTCATTTCCAAGCGCTAGGTGTACCTTTTGCCCCCTTCCTCCAACCCCTTACTTGGAGAACGCTTGAATTCGAAGGGGGGGGTGCTATTGATGAATGCAGCCTAATGCAACATTGATGAATTCAGATGACTGTGCGCTCACCACTGCTCGACTGCAGCTTTGATGATAAATGTCTTGGCGATGGTGCTGCCTGCCTTGCGTTTGGCGGCACGTCGCCATTTGGGAAGCAGACCCACTGGCATCCTGGCATCTGCCTTAAAACAGGTGATGATGAGCGGGGGCGCTTGATGATGAAGGGGGTTGATGATAGAACTCCAGCAAGGCAAGTGTCCGCTCAAACGGGAGACCCTGGACAAGCAAGAACTCCCAAAGCAATCCTCTTTTTAGGAGGGTGCATTCCCAGCAAATGAAAAACAAATGCCCACCAAAAGGGAAAAGGGAATATTCAGAGAAAGGGAAAGGGAAGCCTGGGTATCGGGATCAGATTTACGCACGCGCTGAAATTTCCATCATTGAACCGGGTTCTCCGTTTCTCCGTTTCTCGGCGCCGATGTTTGGCCTGGGAACCCCGAAGTTGAGCACGCGGCCGCGCGCACACGTTGGCGCCGGTCACTCTGCCAGCGCTGAAAGTACCTACACGGCATACCCTTTGGACAAGGCTTTCGCTCATTCAACCAGGGGCGCCAAGCTCAGCTTCTTACCCCAATGAACACAATATTCTGATGATGGTCCATCTTCAAGCTTGAAATGAAACATCAATACAAAAAGGCCCGGGTTCCTGCCAAGTGTGGCTAGGACTTGAGTTGTCCTCCAGGACAATGTCAGGGGCCCCAGCACTGAAGGTGTGCATTTCTTGCACCCGGCCATGGGAGAAAGGCCATGAAAGAGGTAGTCTAACTTTCAATAGGCGTTCATTCTGGGAAACTGTGTGTATTCAAGTACATTCAAGCGATCTCCTAAACATTTGCAACATTGGCCCTTCAACAGAACTGATGCGGCCGGTAAACTGTGTGAACCTGCAATGTCCTTGTGCACGTTTGCAAACCAACTCAATGTTTGGGTTTTGCACCAATGAACGGAAGACCACCAGAAAACAATTTCACAGTTGTATAAAAAGACGTAGTCCTAATTCGATTCCTGTGACTGTTTCAGAGGTTCGCTTTGATAGAGAGTGAAACTTGTACGGAAAAACAAGTATTGAGCAAAACACAACAACAAAGCCTTTGCCGTTTACTCCAAAAGGGTTGCCTATCTAAAACCTTCCCGCTCAAGGCCTTAGTTAGATTCACAAAATCTTGTTGCTGAAGTGGTGCCCACAGCATAATTTTAAATACATCGCTGAAATATACATATATATACACACAACTAGACCAAACAGTCACACCAAGGGCAAACCCCGCAAGAGCTCCTGATCCGCTTTAATCTGACTGTTTTGAGGGTCGCATTAATGTCAAGCTGTTTTGGGTGGGTGTGAAATTCCAAAATCAAAGCCGAAGCAACTACTTTTAAAAGCTGGTTTATCTGAGGTGTGGACATCGGAGTCATCGGAGATTAAATCTCGGCAACAACAAATGTACAATTGGCAGAACCAAATTAACTGGGAATCTGACAGTGAGTCTTGGCAATACTAACATTAAGAATTGGCAAGCCCAAGTCCAACCCTGCCCCCCTGACTGTTGGAACTGTCTGGAGACTCTTGTCCACGTCTGCGGGCACAGATCTAAGTTGCCGGAGGAGCTGACCGCCAAATTGGCCGCTGGCCGTGCTGTCACCAGCTTCTCCTGGATCAAGGCGATCTCATGGTGCATCTTGGAGGGGGGGGAATACGTTGAGGGAAACATAGCTTGGCCCCGAGAGGTGCCGGGTCCCTCAGGCGAAAGCCTCAGGAGTTGCCAAGGACGGATCGAATTCTGAGCGTCAGCTTGCCAGATTGGGTACCTGTCAAAGGAATACTCTACTTTACCCTGATGGATGCTGTAATGTTGTCAATAGGACAAATCCGTCAAGCAGCGGTGATGTTGACATGCTCAATACGTGTGCAATGTTCAAGCAAGCCCAGCGAATGCCAGGAAATCAGGTCCAAGACGTCAGCAAGGGCGCTCCTAGTACAAGGGCAAGCAATGAAACACCGACCTTCTTTGAGGATCCCCACACAAAGTAACTTAGCTTCCTGCAATCAGACAGTCGACGAAAAGGCACCCAGCTACCCAAGCTTCCCAGCGGAACCAGACAAAAACAGTGCAAGCAATCAATTGAATTGTTGTGTTTGGCAGCCATGGCTGCGGGTTTCCTTGCTTACCTACAGCATGTGCTAGCTGGAGTCAATATCTGCACTTGCCTTGGACGCTGCGCGTGTGCACAACTTGTGCAAGCAAATGCCTACAACTGCAGCTTCCCATCTGTTCCAGGCGGCTTTGTCAGAAAGCAGTGCACAGAATTGTTGATTGCACACAGCACTGTGCATTGCCATGAAGGCAAACAAACCTGGAAAAGGTTGATCCACTTGCAGCCTCTTAAGTTGCGCATAATTATGTTTGCAGCACATTATGTGCATTCAGATCTTCGCTCATGCTGCACATGATCTCCAAAAGCAAACAAGTCCTCAATCTGTGACCAACATAGAACCCTCAAATGCATCCTTGTCAACATCCAAATGCACAGCCCCCCCCGCCAATTCCACAGGCATAAACAACACACAACTCCCCAAACCACGGACCACGAGAAGCACGCCTTCTCCAAGAACTCGGGCTTGCCCGAGGATTCTGCGCTGCAGCACTCGAACAGGCCTACAGAAACGGAACAAAAACACAGCTGCGGTTCTGTGTGTTCCCTTTTCAGATGAGTTCAAAGGCAAACCAGAAAACACCCACCTTTTTTTGAAATTTGGGGTGTGTCCTCTATTTTGGGCGGGGGTCCTCTATTTTAAAGAGGGAAACAACGAGTTCCCGGCAAAACAAAGCAGTCAGTCAATTTGGCTATGCGCTGCGAATGTGAATGCCATTCACAGCGACTGAGTAGACAATTCTGTAGGGTTCAAGATGATGGGGCAAACTGGATGCTGATCAATAGCAAATGTATGGGCCAAAACCATTCCCTCATTGATTGGCACATGTGGGGCCAAGATCAGCAGACTGTTTGAGAGTGGGCAAGGGTCTTTACTGCCCCAAGGCTGCTGTCAGTCAATGCACGCTTTGTGCGCTTTCCACTACGACCAGGTGGCAGTGCTCCGTAGAAGGCAGTACTTAGTAGGCAGTAGTTTTGGTCCAGGCACCGAGTAGGAAACGATAAAATAGCAGGTAAGGGTTGATGTAGGGAGTTGTAGGAAGAAGGAAGAACGGAGGAGCAAAGGCTCGTAGCGAGTAGCAGGTGGTAGGCAGTTGTGAGAGGGTAGAAGGAAGCAGGCAGGAAGTTGGTAAAGCAGACAGTAGAAGTTGCTCAAGTCAAAGTAGACATACAGTAGCAGTTGCGGCAGCACTAGCATCAGCCATGCCAGTAGTACGAACAGTATACATTGTATCTGTGGGAGCAGCAGTGTATGGAATAGTAGGAGCAGCAGCAAGCGGCGACGGCGGCAGAATACGACGGGGTGTACTTCCAGGACAATGAAGAAACATGAAGAATCAACAAGAGGCAACCAGCAGATTGAAACGTCATATTGGATGGGTCGCGTCAATGTGCAACGAAATAGGGCATCCAGACCTTGAAAGGGAGTGCCCAGTGGTGTTGCATACGGGGCTTGCCGCAAGAAGTTCACATTGCATCCAGCAACATGTTAAGCAATTTGCTGGCCACATGCACCTTACATGACTTGTTTCTCTGATGCAGCTTGCTGCAGACTAGGTTGCTGGCATTGTGATCCAGGGAACCTCGTGCTCTACAACGCACAAAACAAGTGACCCAAGCCACGCCTCTCCAACCCCATCTACTGCGACAGTGGGCAGTGCACACCCCGGCTTCCATGCCTCGTGGCAGCAAAAACATCACATCACCTCCAGGTAGTCAGGTTGCTGCTTCCTGGCCTCACGTCAAATTGCCACAGGGATGTTTGGGGACGTGTTCAAAAGGCAAGCACTCATGACCTTGTAAACACATTTTGCTCATGATGGCGGAGCACACATGCATGGGCAGGCCCTAGATTTTGCCAAACTTGCTGTCCCTTGCTGGAAATGGCACCTAATTTCAGTCAGGAGCAACTGGCTGTGTATTTGTTTTGTTCAAGCTGGAATTCTGTTTACAGCCTTTCCCAAGACTCAAGATGGTTCCCAGTTTACACACAGAGCCTGATCTTTTCCTCAAGCAGCCTTGGAGCCAACTCAAGCCTATGTCAGGGGTGCAGTTGGAGGTGCCCAAGCACCCGAGGCCCGATGAAAAGAACAAGGGCATTTAATAAAACAACAAACAAAACAAAACAAATAACATGAAATAGGGCCTGCGTAGAATCATGACACATCAGAACCCGTAACGGGATGAACATTTGAACATTGGCGGCTAGCCCTCGAACAAGCGACTTGATACTGAGCTACTACTGAGACGCAGCCAGGTACAGTAAGCTGAATGGATATCGAAACGATGGTTGAAATCCATCACCTGTGTGTGTGTGAGATGGCTTGTGGGGGTGCAATGACGCACGCACTGTCAGGTACTTAGTCAATACATGCCTGCCTTTCCCTGTAAGTTCAGCTGATGCTTGACTTTGAATTGAACATTGCAGCGTCTGTGTTGCGTGCAATAGTAAATGCCTTGACTGAGCCAAGTAAGAACACCCTCAACTGGGCCTACTTCAAATTAATATTTTGGTGGCTTCTGCTTAAACACTTTCTCCGGAGCGAGTCGGAGCGAAGTCAAAGGCAAGTCACCCGAAGTGAAGCCAGGTACATGGCTGCTCTGTGCCCATGCTCTCGCTTTGAACATGCGATGCTCCCGTGTCTGCTCTTCATTGGCCTGTCTGCAAGGTCATCTCTGAGGCGCATGAACATTGCATGCTGCACACCTACCAATTGTGGGCCCCGCTCCTGCTGTTGCATGATACATTTGAATTGGAGAAGGATGAGTTCGCAAAGGGCCTCATGACAATGAGTTGGTCCCCACCTAGGGCACTGCGAAGACTATAGTTCTATCTCCGCTGAATGCCTCTCGCAATGAGCCACACATAGCCAAGGCGTTCAAGCTTTGGCATTCAAGGCGTGGCGTTCAAGGTTTCGTTTAATGCTCCTCATGTGGTGGATGCATCTGTAGTCCGAGCTGCTCAACAGAAGAATGATGGGCAACTGCAGGGACAAACAGAAACTACGCTTCATAATGATAATTTCAACATTGTGCCAACCCTCTGCGAAGCTTCCGGCATGCTTGTCACAGCTTCTGCGAGCTTCCCCGGCACGTTGGTAACTTTTGCTTCCGGTTTGCTGAGATTGGGCCCTATGTTATGTGACACACAAAGCGCAAGCGCTCGCTTCCGTCAACCCTGCGCGATTGCAGTCTTTTGTAAATGACCTGGCAAAAAGAGAACAAGAATCATACCAACAACTTGTCTTGCCGCTCCTCTCACCTACTAGTAGGTTCTCATTCCCAGGTTGCCAAAGTGCGCATGCCCGTTCACATAGCAGGAAGGGTAAAGCTCTGCAAGCTGAAACCAACTAGTAAGACAAACATGTCACAAACACTGAAAACAAGGGCTAACCGAATGACCTGCAGAGTCTGTGACTAAGAGCAAAACAACACTAAGCAAGCCAAAGGTGGCACGCTCGGGTCCTAGTGTCCACTCTGCATCTTCGATCATGTAAACACGGGGTTTATTTCTGGACACGCGCTCGAAAACCACCGTGCAAAGTGATGGCTTGCAAAAGCATCCCAGGCCTGAGGTTGGACACCAACACCCACCTTGAACATCCAAGGCTGTGTAGCGTAAAGTCAGCTGGAGGTCCTGGTCACCTTCCGGTAAGCCTTCACGCTTTTGGCACAGGGTTTCTCCTTCATGCAGGTGCCCATTCGCATTGCCACCTCCGCATCCTGCGCACAGAGGGGAGCAAAGGCTGGTTGCATCATCCCCTGTAGGACATGGCGAAGTGAAGAAAACACATGGGACATACTCTCGAACATTGGGGAATTGGGGTTTGTTCGCCTGAAAGAAACTTCGCTGAAAAGTTACATATTGACTGTTACATCGGAAAGGCATGGCCTGTGCGCCCCAAGCTCTGGTAGCAGAAGGCAAAACTGAAGGGAGCGGCCAACCCAGGTCCCAAACGATCTGGGCATTGTTCTTAGTGCCAGCCTGAAATACGTCTGAAATCAATTTTACCCTTCTTTTCCAGGACAAGCAAACCGCCACAAAGAGTTGCCCAAAGCATGGGTGGTTAACAAAAACATGAGTGAGCAAAGGGGAAAGGCACTGGATATACGATGGGTTGCAGCGCTAGAAGTACACGAGAAAAAGTGAAGTTGCGGCACTGGCCCCCCCAAAAAAAACGTGCCATGGTCATAAGCCACGCTCGCTTGAGAGGAACCCTTGCAATGGCTCTCTCTCTCTCTCTGCCTCTCTCGTTCTCTCTCTCGCTCTTTCTCCCTCTCTTTCTCTCTCACTCGCTCTTTCTCCCTCTCTTTCTCTTTCTCTCTCTCTCTCTATCACTCTCTCGCTATCTCTCTCTCTCTCTGTCTCTTTCAGGTCCACAAAAACCAACAAAGCAGACGCCCCGCTGTTTTGGGCCGACCCACGCCGAAAGTCTGGAGAGGGTTCACTGTGAGTTCACCGTTTGATGGTTACGTGAGCTGAAGAAAGTTAAAACAGTTCACAAGTTGTTTGAGGTCGGCCCCCCGACAGTTCACCCAAGGTTGTCCGAGCGAAGTGACGTCGTAAAAGCAATCACGGCCTAGCCAAAGACCGCAAAGGGCTCACTGATTGAAGGTCGCAAAACAGTGCGCGCGCTGCCGTGCCAATGGGCGCATCTGCGAGACTGTTCCGAATCCGCTCCAAGACAGCTGCGAGACCGTGTCCGCGCAGGCGTCGCCACCGAGGTGGCTTGCGCGCGCAGGCGGAAGAGCCGAATTCACGCACAGGGCCATGTTTCGGCCCGCCTCTATTCCCCAGTTCTTGTGTTTTCCAGCCTTCTCGTAGCTTTTTTCACGCGCAGTGCATCTAATCTTAAAGATCACGCGCAGGTGATCAAAGGTGCACGCATTCTTACAGGAGCTAGCTCAATTAGTTCCAGTATACTGTGAAGTTCCTTCTAAAATTTGCTCGAACGGGTTTATGGCCATCCCAAGAAAGGGGTTCCTTGAGCATGCAACACGAGAAGCCGCCGCCGCCACAAAGTCGACAGGGTCAATATGCAGCATCGACTGTTGCAAGAATTGTGTCGTCTGTCCAGCTAAGCTTAGCAAGAGCTTAGGTTTCACCGCATTTATATCACCCTAGGATATTCAAATGCTTCGCAAATCATACGCAGAGTAGAGGCCATATTCCAAAGTGGACAGTGTGTTGAGCCATGACATCAATAATCCGATGACGCTGCTGAACATAACCAAGTCAAGGTTTTATCAAAGTCGCTGCAGGCTGGGCATGGTGCAGGGTGGATCTGAAGGCTGCAGAGTGGAACATTGTGGGTTCAGGCTGTACATGGGCCCGAACAAGTTGTCACTGTGAAGGTGGCGGGCAGGGCAAACCTCCAAAGATTGGAATCCGCGCCGCCCGTGTGACCCTCCCCCATAATCCCTGCAAGGGCTCTCAATGTGGGACACCATTGGCCAATGGAAATCCAAGGGCAACGCGGCAAAACTGCCTGGTGACCTTGCCAAGATACCAGGGAACCACCAAACAAAAGAAGAAGGTTGTATTCCACTGCACAACTGGGGAGTTGGCCATGCACAATGGTTTTGCTTTTTTGGGTATGTCAAAATAGGGTGAACCAAGATTGTGATTTTGCTTTTGATTTCCATTTCAACCAGCTCACAAAGAGTACCCAAAGACCAAGCCTTCTGGATACCAGAGCGCAGGCGTGCGCCCTCCGCAGACCCTTTTTGTCGCTAGACGTTGAAGTGTGCTGCCCGGTGGGGAGATCAGCAGCCAATGACTGCTGGCAGCACTAGTCTCTGGAAAAACGCCCAATGTGGCAAGACGTGGTCACACTTCCTGAGTGAGTTGGCCAAAACGAGTCCACACTTTTTGTTTGCCGCTAAAACGGTCTTCCTAAAAACTCAGAGAGTGAGTGGTACCAAACAGCAGCTAAAAAGGAAGCAAGCACAACTTGCTAGTTGAAAGAACAAGGAATAATGGTTGTCCAGACTAAAACCCTGAGCTAGAAGTCTTGAGGTCCACTTTGGGCGTTAGCATAAGGTGTTTGTACTGAAAACAGCCCAGTATCTGGGCAGGAGGTCCAAAAAGTGACTGCTCGATTAGCGAGCTGACTCATCTTCACTTCAAGGGACGGCTGAGTGACGATAGTCACTAGGTCCTGGGGCAGTCTAAGTGGTTGCGATCTCAGCGTGACTTCCAGAAGCCACGGATGCCACCCAAAGCAAGCTTTGCGTCTAAGTCAGGTAGCAGAAACATCCTCCCGACTCGAAACTAATCCTGTCAGATCATGGGTGAGACTCACTCACCGCGACCATACTTCTGCTACCTCCTAAGGTCCTGTCTGTGAGCACATGCAAGGTCCGCCGGGATGCCTGGCCAGGCGCCCTTTAAGGGAAATCAACTGAACAGCAGTTCACTCCATGCTGATAAGCTGGGAAGCACGTCCAAGTCGCAATGTCTCAAGTATCACCTGCCATCAGGCCGGCATCTTCTTTCCCGGCGAAACAAACAGGACCCCGGAACGTGTTCATCCTTTCGACAGTTGGGGCTACCGTCTCAGAGACTTATCGTCAGATCCGCGCGCTCTGCAGTTGCCGGCCGTGCGCCCTGCGCCTCCTGCTTAGAGAAGCCCACAGGGGAAACACCAGAAGAGCGTAGCAGTTGTTGTTGTTTTTTCTTCTGAAAATTAGCCTGTGAGTTGGAGCATGTCGCACAAAAGCATGGATGATCACAGTCAAGAAAAAATCAACTGGACAACCGTGGAATTCACAGGTTAAACAGAACATCGAGACACAGTGGCCACTGGGAATGAGTTCATCTTTAGTCGTGATTGGTACATGCAATGTATTTAAGTGTACTTAAGCCCGTTTTGACCCCTTCAATTGCCTCAGCATTTACAAACGGACCCTCACTCCAATGCTCACGTAGCTTTACTCCAATACTGATTCAGAACCATATCAAGAGTAGCCATGGGAAGTTCATGGCCCTTGATAGTCCGTAACGTTCCAACAAATAGCACCAATAGTCACAATGAGGCTGCAACGGCGTTTCCGCTATGCATCTGAATCAGTATATGATTTGCTTAGACTTTGCCTTTCTTCATGTTGAGCTCCAGGCCACTCTTTCACTGTCATAGTTGCGTTGTGTTTGCTTGTGGATGGCTGTAAATTGATGAGCTTGCAGAGCTACACATACGCATCAAATTGATCAGCTGTTTGTTTGGTTGATTGTTCTCATTGTTGGTGGCAAAGTGTTCGTTGTGGGCATGGGTCACCGGAAAAGAGGTGGACATGCCCAAACAACAAACACCCGAAAGACAAAACAAGCTCCTAACTCCCTCATTCTTGTCTTCTAGTTTCGCGGGGGCAATTTATTTAAGCAGCTTAACAGCTAGCCAGCTAGACAAACAACTGGCTATCTAACTAGCCAACAAACATGTTCGCTTGCTATTTTGTTATCTACGTAGCTCCTTGGCTGACTAGTTCCCGCTACGTAGCTAGCTAGCTAATTAAAGTAGCTAACTTACTACCAACTACAACTACGTAACTTCTTGCATAATCAAATAGCTAGCTAGTCAACTGCATAAGTGGCTCTGCTGCCAAGCTAGCTTAACATACCTACTCAGTGACTGACTCGCTGGCTAGCCAGCAAGCGGACGAAGGCTGGCTTGGCATGAAAACAAAAAAAACGGATGCTCAACTTGTAAGCCGGGCTGTGCACTTCCTCTCACAAGTAGAAGCTATAGCTCTGGACAAACCACTCGAAATCAATACTGGAAGTGAGCCATGCTGGTGACAGGAACTTTCATCATGGACAAGTCCGGTTGTCAGAGGTGAGCACCGAACATGCATTGATTTGCCAAATAGCGCGCAAGCCAGCTCAAGCTTTCTTGCTCAAACAATTAGCAGGATTTGCTCACCTGCTATCTGGCTAGGCAAGCTGTGCAACGGCAGCCAAGCATAGGCTGTAGTTTCGCACTGTTGTGAATTTTTGGCCCCCAGCTAGGCTGGCTCCATTTCACGCAGACAAGCCAAAGTGCGTGGCAACATACATAAATCTCAAAAGAGAGAAACCAAACCCGAGGTCAGTCGTCGACTAGGTCAGCCAGCTTCCACCATGCCCAGCGTGCTCAATGATCACGGTAACCCATATAATCACGCAACTTGCAAGGGTAGATAGCCAAAACCAAAAGTCGGCCCAAATCACCTGTAACACTGCTGGCAGGCAACATGTACCCGGATCCGGCTAGGTACCAAAAACAAGAAACAAACTGTTGGGACATCAAAAACAGTCGAGTTACTGTGCTGACGAACTCAACCAAGTTCACACCGAAGATACGCAGGAGCCCAACCTGCGCAACAACAAAAACCAAGATCTCGACCAGGAGTGAAGCAACATTGCTGATGATGCCATGCATAATCTCGTCGTCCTCGGCGTCAGAAAAGCCGAAGAAATATTGGCGGTTCTGCCCAAATGCGTCGCTTCGCAAGGCACAGGACACCTCGTCTGGGCTTGGATCACGCGGTCAGCAAAACACGACGCAAAATAGCTGATAAGAAGAAAAATGTTGGGTGCCCAAACAGAAGCGCAGGAACGACGTCAATCAATTTAAACAGTGACTCGATGATCAAACTGGAAACATCTGGGAACGAATGATTGATGACTCCAATTATCAGAGTAGTAGCAATGGTCATAATCTTTCTCGACGGGTAACCAAGGAAACCATCATGTACAACGCAGAGAAACACACACACAAATAGTTGCTGTACCATAGCTGTCAATCGAGCTGCTGGAGACACTGAATGCTTGGAGGGAACTAAAACTACAAATTGACTACAAACATGTTTGTTTCCGAATGAGTCAGCACTGGAGAAAACGTCTGCCAATGCAAATTTGTTGCAATGATGAAAGTCGTAGGCACAAAGACCTCGCAAATCTCCACCACTGAGAATATTCCAAGACATCGGTAAAGCTCGTTCAGCAAACGGGCGTCCACTGAGGCCTAGATTGACTGGAAATGTGTTTTTTGAGAATCAATTGTGCACAGTGGTGAGGTGGATGGACTTTAGAAACAACCACACAAGGCTCAAAAAACAAAAAGGGTTTGGCTAAGTGTGGCAATGAAGCGATCTTGCCACTTTGGATTTCCTCCGAAGTCTGCCCTTCAACTCTTTGAAGAGTCTCTCGCATAATGGCTGCGACCCGGCGCAAGCCCACAATCCTGAGACACGTTCGCCGCGAGCCCTCCGTTCGATTTCGTGTAACATTTTTACAAATGTGTTTGGTTCGGGGGCAAACCCTGCGCAAAACGCAAACCATTTTGTATGCCCTCCCCCACCCTAAAGTCTTGCAACTACATCTAAGGCAGGCCCCCTTGATCCGTTTCTGTGCCGGGTGCCAAGGCTCAGTCCGGCAAGGATATGGTGAATTTACGGGTGGCGCCAATCCCCCCCTTGGCCCGTACAAGGGGCTACTCCCCCCAAACAGATTAGAACCAGTCAGGAAGCATCAGGTGATGGATGTTGAGGAAGCATCAGCATGTGTCTGGTTGTAAGCACAAGTAGCTACGGCTCTCTTCTTCTACTTCTAGCTGACGGCTGTGGGAGTATGCACGAAGGGCAATGTAAAGATATGTACGTGGTTGCAAAAATATCAAAACTGAGACAAGTGTCTTTTGATATTTGCTTTGAATTTTACTCTGTAGCCATACACATTTCCGGCGGGACATCAGGTAGCGTGACAGATCACAACGTGTGAAACTCTGACCCGCTCACCTCACCTGAAATCCGTATCGACGATGTCCATGGCAATGGAACATCATTCAAATCGAAAAAACCATTTGAATTGTTGACGTCGCATCTGGTCGTGGTGCCGTGGTGCATTCGGAGTTCAGTATGCTGACCTTTGACATCTTTGTTCATAAAAACTGCCTGAGAAAGCAACGTTACATTCTTGGCGGAGGAATTCATTGCCATTTCTTGCAATGCGGATTGATGCTGAGGAGCATTGCGAGTCGCCTCGGCTTGCTGGGCTTGATGCGGACGATGAGGGGCGCATGCCAGTCAAGCACAGATCCCCTTGAGAAGCATCGCAATGTTGATGCGCGGGAAGCGATCCGTGGATGAGGATTTGTAATCCTAAAATGCGTCGTTGTAGTTGTTGAGCACTTGGTCACACTCGCTTTCTTCCATGCTCGAATAAATCTTGCGTCGTGTCTGGGCCCCAGTCGTCCCCCAATCACGTAGACCACGCAGTCCGGGCTTTTACACTCGTGAATTCATACTAGAAGTGCCGCGTGACATCCTTGAATGTTGCGCTGATCTCAAGTAGTTCGTGGCAACTGTTGAGAGGCTGATTGTCGGGCCATGGGAAAAACGGTGTATTTCCCGCTTGTTGACGCTTTGGCGGCGGGTCACATCAGAACCAACGGCGGCACTGTTCTAGCATTTCGTCTTAAACTGCAACTGGTGCGCGCGGCAATCCCAGGCTTCTGATCAGAATCGAACCCATCATAATGCGACTTTCATATGCAGTGGGAGTTGTTTTTTCTTCCACAAAAACATCCTCATGAAGCCGCCTGCGTATGCCAAGTAATCAGTGGCTGGTCGCGTGCCACTGGCCCAAAAGCCGAAATGTCAAGCTCCGTTATCTGGATGGTCCTCGCAGGGCACTCTTCAATTTTCGTAATGCCTTGCAGAGGCTTGATTGGGCATCCCGTGCTCAGCTTTTCCATCCTGAACTTTCCATGGCTGGCAGAATGTCAGAAATCATCTTCAAACAAGAAACCTTCCGGAAGATAGTCCACTTTCAGATCCAGGCGTCTCTTCCGGTTCTCTGTAAGCTTCTCCTCAACAATATCCTTGAAAAACTGTTGATGAGTTCACCGATTTTCTTGAGTAGCTCTCATCATTTCTCTTCTTTTGACAAGCGCTTGGCACTCTCGCTGGTGATCTACTGACAGGAACCAACTCCTTGTCATTGCTGTCCTCTATATACATCTCAATTGAGCAGTGCTGATCTGGCGATTGCCACGACGGGCTGGTTGGATGACCCAGTACACTCTCGTCTGGGAATGATCTAGTCGTCGACGCAGGTGAGATGACTGTGAATCCCTTGTCCCCAGGCTTGAGAATTCCTAACAACAGAATTTCGTACATTTTTTCGGAGGTCTCGTGCGCCATGATTGACATATATTCTTCTCCACTGCGCACGGTCTTGAAGGACGGTCGTGATCGCAGACGGTGGCACGTCTGGAGGTGTGGCATTGGATGGCTCTTGGGATGAGGAGCGTCACACATATAGGCTGCTCCTTCCGAGGTTGCTGAGATTCGTTTTTCAACCACATGATCAAGTCTTCGTTTCGCTGATCACCCTGCCAGTCATAGCATTGATCTTGCTGCTTGTGGATAGGTCGTCCAAAGTGCTGGATGTTGAGATCACGTGTGGCTGGAGACAGAGGGAGATCTGAGGTACATCTCCATGTCACCGTGAACCTAGTAGTTTGAGCGCCGCGCTGACGTTGTCCTTTTGATTTGGCGGCAAGTTGCTGGCCCATCAATTTGGAGGTGTGATCTTCGTCTTGTCTCCTCTCTCCTGGAATGATCCGTCGCACTTCGGGAACAGCAACGCCAACCCACATCTCGTCTTGTCGCGCTTCGCAAATATTGTCATCAGCAGGATGGCGAGTCAAGAAGATCGTACTGAAAATAAACATGGACTTGGTGCCTTCCTGATTCATGGCGAAGGCCGTGGGAACTCAGCCTCTCCACAAAATCAATGATGTGAGCTCCATGCCCGGGGATTTTTGTTGCAGGCAGCAGGCCATCGGAAGGAATTTGACATCGTCCATTCATCCTGTAGCCAGGCAAAGGCTCCCTGGCAGACCAATTGTGTGGTGTCTTAGTCTGTGCCGTGTGAAGACTTTGGGCGATGTCTTGAGGGTGTCTTGAGCGCTGATCGGTGAGAAACACTGCCTCTGCGATGAGTCGCGCCATGATTTGAGCTTGCCATGCGAGAGGGCGCGCAAGGAGTTAACCCTTCATGCCCGTGCGGAGCAAGCGGATGCCACAAAGTTGGCTGGCAGACTTTGATTGTCTCCTTGCTTGATTGTTTCTATTATATTGAGATCTTTCGATGACTCTTTGGAAGGTTGGGAGAGAGATGAGAGGAAAAAGAGATATAGATTCGGTCATTTTCTGGTTTGTTGAAGTTTGGTCAACGTTTTGTTGAAGTAAAACGGGTCGAAACAGTCTCTGCCATCTGGCCAGTCGCGAGCGAGATTGCAGCTCGACCGAGATGAGCGTGGGGGGGAGGGGGTGGAGATGGTGGAGATGGTGGACATATGCGCAATGCTGCATCAGGCCGACGGGTGTCGGCAGGCGCAAATCCGTGTATAAGTTGAAGATCAGAAATGAACGCGTCGGGGCGGATGCCTCAGTCAGGTTGGGTCTGGGTGGGGGTGTGGATGCGGCCGTGGCTCGGAAGCAGGACCTGCGCTCACTTGCATGAGGTTGCATGAATGTAGAGGCATCCACCGGCAAACCAAACAGTTCTTTCCGAGAAACCGGTCACATCCCCCTGTAGAAACCAATCAAACCCCCTCGAAAAAGCAGGTGTATCCCATCTAAAACCGGTCCAACACCGAAATACACCGGTCAAGTTCAAATCCCCAAGCCAGTCAAATGTAGAAGAAATAAGTCAAATCCTCCCTGGAAACTGGTCAAAACCCTCTACAAACCCGTCAAGCCCCCTCTAAAAACCGGTCCCTAGAACCCGGTCAAGTTCCCCCGAAAAACCGGTCAAAATCCACATATACATGCATATATGTATATATATATATATGTCACTTCACTCATTTGTGTGTCTCTCCCAACCCTCCCACCCAACACACCTTTGATTCATCCATGGGGGATGCGCGACCTGGTGTGTTGGGCCTGCCCCTCCATCCATGGTCAGTGGATGGGGCAGGCCAACCAAATCGTTCCAGGGGAGAATTTCCCCCCTGGAAGTGAAAAAGATCGCCGGTGAAAACGGCCATGTGTGCATCGTCAACCTGTCAGGGGGCGCAAAGGGGATGGTGGTGGGTACTCAAAACAGGCCTGAGCCTAAACACATGTGCCGTTTACGTGACGTTTCATGAGTGGCAAGCAACCCATTTCCACGTCACTTCACTCATTTGTGTGTCTCTCCCAACCCTCACCCAACACACCTTTGATTCATCCATGGGGGATGCGCGACCTGGTGTGTTGGGCCTGCCCCTCCATCCATGGTCAGTGGATGGGGCAGGCCAACCAAATCGTTCCAGGGGAGAATTTCCCCTTCCGCAGGGCGACCCTGGAACGCTTTCCTTAAATGGAGCCCGCTGCCACTACGCCCGAGAGTGACAGCCTCCTTATAACTGACATGCCTCCTACCGCATGCCAGCTTGAGAGAAACCTCTCTCGTAACCCTCCTCCTTTGTTTTGTTTTCTTTCCCCCTGCCTCACCATGGTTCCTTCCATCTCATCTCCGCCTTCTTGGGCTTCTTGGCCGAGTTCTGGTCGTGGTGCTCCTTGCCCTTCTTCTTCTTATCCTTCTCGAGCCTGATCTCCGAGTCCAGCTGAGTGGCCGCCTCCATGATCTTCGGAATTACTTTGAAGCCCAGCTCGTCCAGCTCCAACCGCACCCTCAGGTCTGGGTTGAAGAGGGTGAAGTCCAGGTTGGTGAGCGCGTCCGCTTCTTCGTTCTGTTCCCGAGGTGTCCACCCGAGCTGAAGGGTTGTGCCCAACTCGCCCAGCTGAACTGCTAGCTCCATCAGCACCACCGAGAGAGGGAACGCCGTGCTCATGTAGTGGTCGATGACGTGCGTGTTGACCAGGCTGTCGGTGAACCCTTGCACCACGAGCTCGCCCACCGAATCTCTCCACTGCGATCCTGGCCCGAAGATGCAAACAGCTACGGTGGTCGCGATCAGCTCCAGGCTAGCTATCACGCGGAACGGCTCGCCCTTCACGTAGGCCCACGGGGCCGATTTCCGTGTCAGTTTCAGCGAGAACCACCGGGCCTCCGCGGTGGCGCGACCTCCGAAGGACTCCCATCCTCCGACCACCACCAGATCTCCCTCCGCCTTGGCATCCACCCGAAAGAGTTCGCCCACCTTCTTTGGCAGCGGCCGTGGCTCCGTCAGAGGACGCCGAGTGATCTCCACTTTGATGAACTCCAGCACGATCTGCACCGCCATCGGCACCTGATGAAAACCTCCCGGCTGAAGCCTAGAGGTCCACGCGAAGATCACCCCCAGGAAGGGGCGTACCTGCACCAGCGCGCCTGCCACGAACGAAAGCCGCCCCAGCGCTGATCTCATCCGGCTGCCCAGGATGCTGCCCTCGTCCTTGACCTCCTTTATCCAGCCGAGAACCCACGCTACCTTGCTGTCCCCTATGCCCTTGAGGTAGTGCTGAATGTCGGCCTCGTAGCCGATCCAGCCCAGCCTGGCCCCTCCAGCCACCTTCTTCCAGGTGATCGGCACCTCCACCACGTCCATCACGAAGAACCAGTAGAGGATCCACCTCCAGCAGCTTCGAGGAGCCCATCGTCAGCAAATAGCAGGTGATAGAGCTCGTAGGCTCCGGCCGACATGTAGTGCGCCAACCTGGTGACTGCCGCTGCCACCCTCTGCCACCAGTAGGCTGCCGACCCGAAACCGAAGGCCCCCACCGTGTGCATGAAGACCTGTTCCGGCCTCTCCAAGCTGAAGGCCATGAGTGGCCAGTCCTGCTCCTTGACGGGCACCAACTTGTGTGCACGGCTGACATCGTACTTCATGAGCAACCTGACTGCCGGGTTCGCTGCCTGGTCCGCCTTCATCTGCCTGACCATCGCCTCCAAATCGTCCACCCCCGGGAACCTCATGCGGTCCCTCACCCGAATCCGGTGGTTGATCATCACCTCGTGGGTTGCGTCGTGAATGATCCTCACCTTTGATGACCCCAACTCCTTGGGGACCGCCCCCAAAGAGGCCTCCGAACTTTTCCACCGCCGCCTGCTTGTCCATCCGGATCACGTGGCCCCTCTCGATGTCTTCCTCCACTTGCCGCCGAATGTCCTCCATGTTGTCCACCGCCGAGCCGTAGTTCTCGCACCAGACCTCCTTGAAGGGGTCATCCACCTCCTCGAGATTCCACTTCACCTTGGCTTCGAAGACCGCAGGCACCCGGGGCATCTCTTCGTCCACACCCAGGTCCACCCCCGTTTCCACCAAGGGGATGAGGAACTGGTGATCGGGGTCCTCCGCAACTCTCAGCAGGGCCTCCATCCTCCTGTAGTGGATCTCCCTGCTTCCGCTGGCTCATCACAAGCTCGCCCAGCAAGGCCTGACTCATCTGCGACGCGTGGTAGTACTTGCCCATGGCCCCGATGAGGCCGGTGCCCTCGCAGTTGGGCAAGGCCAGCAAGAAGTCCCGATTGAACAAGCCTGCCTCCTCGCTCATGGCCTTCCACAGCTGGTAGCCAACCCCAAGCCACCTGGGCTCCTCCAGCCATGCCTCCACCGAGATGAAGACGTGCTGGATCTCGACCTTCTTTCCCGCTCCGGTGGTCTTGGTCCTTTCCAGAACACCCCGAAGACCGCGGCCACTCATCTCCAGCTTGCCGAAGGGCATTCCCTGCGTATCCGAGAAGCGCAGCGCCCCCCAGAGCTTCACCAACCGAAACCAGGCATAGGCCCGGGGGTATCTAGGCACCCCCTCCGTCATCACGTATCTCTCCATGGCCATGATGATCTCTACCGGGATCTGCACAGCCTGCCGCCGTCCTCGCAAATCCAAGCTGCCCAGCTCCAGGTTGACCTCCTCCAAGGTGTTCTGCAGCGCAGGGTGCTTGCAGAGCCTTTCCTTCTCCGGCACCTCCCCAGCCACCTCGATGAACATGAGGGTCTTCATCAAACTTGTGGGGATACTCTTGCCGCATGGCTCGGCCACCCGATGCATGACGTACTCGATGAACTGCTCGATGGTCCGCGGCCATGGCACATTAAAGGTGCTGTACAGCCACGTGGCAACATGCCGCCAGGTCTTGACGTGCTTCCGCAAAGTGGTGGATCTCCTCCCTTTCCCGATCCTGTGCCAGGCCGTCCCATCTGGGTCCGCGTTCCACCCCTCAGCAGCTGGCAGCTCCGACTCCACGATGATCCTCTTGAGCATCACCGTCCACCTCGTCCTCTCCGATCTCTCGGCCCGATCTCGCAGGTCCATGTTGTCTCCAGCTCGCCCCACCAGCCTGCTGAGCCGGCAGGGCCAGCGTGCCAAGGGAGCTTTGGTTTTTTTGCAAGGCAGCGCCTCAAGATCCACGACCTCCGCCACCATCTCCCGCCGGAAGATCCTAGCCCGCTTGAAGCCAGCCGCCACCCAGTCCAACCCGCCGGACCGGCCTTCCACCCCCCACTGGATCCTGCCGGTGCTCCCGCACTCTTTGACCTTCTGGAAGAACTCCTCCAGCTCCTCCGCCGTGGCTTCACGCCCAAACGCCTTCTCCAGGAGCTCGCGAAGGCCCCTCTTCGGCAGGTCGTCCAGTGTCGCAAGCCTGGCCGTGGTCCAGCCGCACGCCGCCAGCCTGGACCACGGCTCAGGCCACTCCATCGCCGCGAGAGTGCCCCCCTCTACTCAAAACAGGCCTGAGCCTAATCACATGTGCCGTTTACGTGACGTTTCATGAGTGGCAAGCAACCCATTTCCACATGCCTCAGGCTTCGCCCCCCAGTCCACAGCTCTCGTTCTATCGCCCTTCAAGCCATGTGGAAACGCGCAAACATGCAGCCACCTTTTATCTTGGAACCGGAACGCGCATTTCGGCGCCAACTCACTCACTCAGCAAAACACAACACTTCAAGGCAAAACAAACCACAGTATCTCAACGCCTGCCAAAAGCAATCTGTCCGATAAGGTTGAAGTTTTGTCAGTTTACATTCCCAAAAATGTGTCCCATGCCATGCGGTGGCTACCCGTCAGAGCTTGCATCGCCACCGCATGCTACTAACAATGGGGGCAGATTCGACGCACTCCATGTAGACAAAGGAGAAGCCACATTGGCAACTTGTACGCTTGGAGGAGCAGGGGGATTCACACACACACACATACACATGCGCACAGAGCCTCATCGTGCTTAGATTTCACCTCTCTTGCCATACCCCTGCGCACGAACTATCAGGTTCTCCCGCCTAACTCAGGATTTGCGTGGTTCACTCGAAAGCATCAAACCAGTATACTGCGCATGGGGTCTCCAAGTTGGGGCATTGAACCCAGGGAGGATTGCTGTCTTTTAAGAACTGCATGGCTTTGGTCGCTTGAAACCAATTTTCTTTCGAAAGGATAAGAGAGGTACAGCTAGGACTATTTTGCACAGTGCAGGCCAAGCATCTCTTGCAATCGGCGAACCTGCTGAAAGCTGCGCCGCAGCCGGGAACAGCACCAAGACCTGAGCAGGTCGTGGCCACAAGCCACCCACCTCTTCTGTGAGTGAGGAAGGGCGACCAACCTCATGCTGAGTTTCCATAACATTTCAGCACAGAAAGCAACTCCTCTGAAAGCAAAACGAAACCCCTAAGAGCCCCGCACATAGCGTTCCTAGAGCTGCCAACTTGGGCAAAGCTGGGGTTCACCAATCAGGGCCTACAAGCAAGGCTTGGAATGTTGAGGAACAAATCATCTTGAGGACTATGTGCGTTCCCTTGCTCACTCAATCTCACCTACGAGTACCTCTCAGCTTGTTTGGGGCCGGAAGGCTGGGTGAAAGTGAGAATAGGAACGCAGCAAGGACGAGCGCTTTTTCCTCTCACTCGTTGACAAAAATCACGGGCCACTCAAATCAGTGTAGTGGGTCTTCTTGCTTTCCTTGCAGCACCGCGTTCCAACCTGTTCAGCGCGTTCCCCAAGATTGAAATCCGTTGGCCAGGTTGGCCATCATCGTCACTGGTAGTCAAACCCTTCTCCTCCTGCGCCCTTCTCGTTTGTTTCCCCCTTCTTCCACTAACTGCCGATCTTGACACTGAGCTTCCCCACTTCGAGCTTTCGCCCACATGGACGCCCATATCAGCGATCTCGACGCCAATGGCGAGCAAAAGCCGGTAATACCTGAGGTTGGACCAAGGCTTTGCGGGCAAAAATGGAACAAGGACTCCGGCGCTGGTAGCAAACTGAACTTATGGGTTACGATCCCTTCTCCTGCCCAGCGCGGTCAATCAGTCTACGCCCCGGCCTGTCAAAATGAAACACAAAGGAACGCAAGAGATCCCCGCCCCGAAAAGGGTGGGAACGTCCGGAAATGTAATGGCATTTTCTGGGGTGGCAAAGGAGACGTGCCAATTGTAAGATCAGATGTTGGACGCTGGTGGGCTCATCAACAAGGTACCTCACACAAAGCCAGCTTACATTTTCATGA